>OW386558.1:0-397500 GCA_936435175.1 Glyphotaelius pellucidus
TTATCTAATCTTTCTTTTAACCATGGTCTTTTGACGAATCAATCATACAATCGACAATATGAACAGTTTTGTAAAATTTCATGGATTTATCCCAAAACCCAAGACATTTTGTAATCTTACTTTCTTCCGTGCTTTTTTCAGGAATCACCAATAAGAACAGTTTTATAAAATTTCATGGATATAACGGTTGCTTCATTCCACTTAAGGTCGGTCTTAATTGCGACTCTATGGCACAAAACCGACAAAATTTTCTTGTCTTTCTGAAAAATATGGTCTTTTCAGGAATGAATCAAATATTTGTCAATAAGATCAGTTTTTTTAAATTTCATGGATTTATCGGTTTGCTTTGTTCCACTTAGGGTCAGTCTTAATTCTGGCGTTACGGCAAAAAACCGACGTAATTTCGTAATTTTACTTTTAACCATGTTTCACGAATCAATAAAATAATCTTCAAATCGAACAGTTTTATTAAATTTCATGGATTTAACGGTTGCTTTGATCCACTTAGGGTCGGTCATAATTCTGGGTTTATGGTTAAAAACCGACCAAATTTTGTAATCTTACTTTAACCATGGTCTTTTGACGAAACAATCATTCAATCGTCCATAAGAACAGTTTTGTAAAATTTCATGGATTTATCAGTTTGCTTTGTTTCACTTAGGGTCAGTCTTAATTCAGGCGTTACGGCAAAAAACCGACGAAATTTTGTAATTTTACTTCAACCATGGTCTTTTGACGAATCAATCATACAATCGTCAATAAGAACAGTTTTGTAAAATTTTATGGATTTATCGGTTTCCTTTGTTCCACTTTGGGTCAGTCTTTTTTTTTTAGATATGTTTATTCAGTTTTAATTTTACAAAATTTTATTTTACAAATCTTACGAAACTGATCAATCAGTTTGATTGTAAGAAATCTCTCATTTTTTTCTAATTATTTAATACAGTATACTTTTCAGTTTTACATAGTATATACTAAATATAATACTTAATATTAAAATACTAATTATTACGACAAACTAATTATCTCAATGTTTTAATGTTTATGAATTGCGTTGTTGTAAAAATATTTTACACAGTACAAACATACGGTGAGAAAATAAATAGATAGGAACTATTTTATTTGATTTCATGTTCTTCGGAGGTAGAAAGATTTAACTTTTGTTTTGATTTTTGATTGTCTTAATTGTGACTCTATGGCTCAAAACCGACGAAATTTTCCGATCTTTCTTATAACCATGGTCTTTTCACGAATCAATCAAATATTTGTCAATTAGATCAGTTTTTAAAAATTTCATGGATTTATCGATTTGCTTTGTTCCACTTAGGGTCAGTCTTAATTCTGGCGTTACGGCAAAAAACCCACGAAATTTTGTAATCTTTCTTTTAACCATGTTTATTTCACGAATCAATCAAATATTCTTCAAATCGAACAGTTTTATTAAATTTCATGGATTGGTTCCACTAAGGGTCGGTCTCTATTCTGTATCTATGGCACAAAACCGACGAAATTTTGTAATCTCACTGATAACCATGGTCTTTTGACGAATTCATCATACAATCGTCAATAAGAACAGTTTTGTAAAATGTCAAGGATTTATCGGTTTTGTTTGTTCTACTTAGGGTCGGTCTTAATTCTGGCTTTATGGCAAAAAAATTTTGTAATCTTACTTTTAACCATGTTTTTTTCACGAATCAATCAAATATTCTTCAAATCGAACAGTTTTATTAAATTTCATGGATTTAACGTTTGCTTTGATCAACTTAGGGTCGGTCATAATTCTGGGTTTATTGGAAAAAACCGACGAAATTTTGTAATTTTTACTTCAACCATGATCTTTTGACGAATCAATCATAAAATCGTCAATAAGAACAGTTTTGTAAAATTTTATGGATTTATCGGTTTCTTTGTTCCACTTAGGGTCAGTCTTAATTCAGGCGTTACGGCGAAAAACCAACGAAATTTTGTAATCTTACTTTTAACCATGTTTTTTCACGAATCAATCAAATATTCTTCAAATCGAACAGTTTTATTAAATTTAATGGTTTTAACGTTTGCTTTGATCCACTTAGGGTCGGTCATAATTCTGGGTTTATGGTAAAAAACCGACAAAATTTTGTAATCTTACTTCAACCATAGTCTTTTCACGAATTAATCACACAATCGTCAAAATGAACAGTTTTATAAAATTTCATGGATTTATCGGTTTTGCTTTGTTCTACTTATGGTTGGTCTTAATTCTGGCTTTCTGGCAAAAAACCGACGAAATTTTGTAATAGTAATCTTAACCATGTTTTTTTCACGAATCAATCAAATTTTTTTCAAATCAAACAGTTCTTAAATTTCATGGATTTAAGGGTTGCTTTATCCCACTTAAGGTCTTAAGTGTGACTATGGCTCAAAACTGACGAAATTATCTTATCTTTCTTTTAACCATGGTCTTTTGACGAATCAATCATACAATCGACAATATTAACAGTTTTGTAAAATTTCATGGATTTATCGGTTTTGCTTTGTTCTACTTAGGGTCGGCTTTAATTCTGGCTTTATGGTAAAAAACCGACGAAATTTTGAAATCTTACTTTCTTCCATGCTTTTTACAGGAATCCAAAAATAATCACCAATAAGAATAGTTTTATAAAATTTCGTGGATTTAACGGTTGCTTCATTCCACTTAAGATCGGTCTTAATTGTGAGACTCTATGGCACAAAACCGACGAAATTTTGTAATCTTTCTTTTAACCATGTTTTTTTCACGAATCAATCAAATATTCTTCAAATCGAACAGTTTTATTAAATTTCATGGTTTTAACGGTTGCTTGATTCACTTAGGGTCGGTCGTAATTCTGGGTTTATGGTAAAAAACCGACGAAATTTTGTAATTTTACTTCAACCATGGTCTTTTCACGAATTAATCACACAATCGTCAATATGAACAGTTTTATAAAAATTCATGGATTTATCGGTTTTGCTTTGTTCTACTAATGGTCGGTCTTAATTCTGGCTTTCTGGCAAAAAACTGACCAAATTTTGTAATCGTTCTTTTAACCATGTTTTTTTCACGAATCAATTAAATATTCTTCAAATCGAACAGTTTTATTAAATTTCATGGATTTAACGGTTGCTTTGATCCACTTAGGGTCGGTCATAATTCTGGGTTTATAGTAAAAAAACCGACGAAATTTTGTAATCTTTCTTCAACATGGTCTTTTGACGAAACAATCATTCAATCGCCATAAGAACAGTTTTGTAAAATTTCATGGATTTATCAGTTTGCTTTGTTCCACTTAGGGTCAGTCTTAATTCAGGCGTTACGGCAAAAAACCGACGAAATTTTGTTATTTTACTTCAACCAATTGACGAATCAATCATACAATCGTCAATAAGAACAGTTTTGTAAAATTTTATGGATTTATCGGTTTTCTTTGTTCCACGGCAAAAAACCGACGAAATTTTGTAATCTTACTTTTAACCATGTTTTTTTCACGAATATTCTTCAAATCGAACAGTTTTATTAAATTTCATGGTTTTAACCACTTAGGGTCGGTCTTCATTCTGGGTTTATGGTAAAAAACCGACGAAATTTTGTAATCTTTCTTTTAACCATGGTCTTTTGACGAATCAATCATACAATCGTCAATAAGAACAGTTTTGTAAAATTTCATGGATTTATCGGTTTGCTTTGTTCTACTTAGGGTCGGCCTTAATTCTGGCTTTATGGAAAAAAACCGACGAAATTTTGAAATCTTACTTTAAACTATGGTCTTTTCACGAATCAATCAAATAATCTTCAAATCAAACAGTTTTATTAAATTTCATGGATTTAACGGTTTTTTTTTTTTAAATATGTTTATTCAGTTTTAATTTTACAATATTTTATTTTACAAATCTTACGAAACTGATGAATCAATTTGATTGTAAGAAATCTCTAATTTTTTTCTAATTATTTAATACGGTATACTTTTCAGTTTTACATAGTATATACTAAATATAATACTTAATATTATAATACTATAATTAGTAATAATTTACGACAAACTAATTATCTCAATGTTTAAATGTTTATGAATTTCGTTGTAGTAAAAATATTTCACACAGTACAAACATACGGTGAGAAAATAAATAGATAGGAACTGTTTTATTTGATTTCATGTTCTTCGGAGGTAGAAAGATTTAACTTTTGTTTTGATTTTTGAATAAGATGTCTCATTTTTGATATTTTCAGGTAATGCGTTAAATATTTCCGGAATTTTATGACTTTTTGTTCTATCTCCGTATACATTTTGAGATTTATTGACAATAAACATTTGTGCTTCTCTATGCCTAGTAGGGTAGTTATGGTTTACAGGTTTTTTGAATTATGTATTCCAGAATTCATCTAGCGTTAATTGGTAGTTTACCCTACTGTGTATAGAGAGGACATTACACAAGGAGAACATTTTTTTATTATCATCTTCACATAACTGGACCTTTTTTTTGCCTGATATCAATTTTAGGAAACGGATTTGTAATTGTTCTATTTTATTTAAGTATGTTTTGTACGTTAATCCGTAACAATTTATTCCGTATCCTATAATTGATTCTGCTAATGCGTTGTATATTCAGTATAATATATTTTTATTAACAAAAATTTTTAGGTGGTAAAATTTTCTTAATAAGGATCTTAATCTATTACATTTTCAAAATGATGTGACCAGTTAAAGTTGACATCTATTGTAAGACCAAGGTATGTATATTGGTACACTTTTTCTATATTCGGGCAATTACACTGCTGGAATTGGTTTTTTGTGTGCAAACAATCATATGAATGACTTTTTATATTTTTTTTTTTTTTTTAAATATGTGTAAGGAAAAAGTATTGTTGTGGTGTCGGTTAGATTGAGAATTGTCACTTGTTTTGTTATTATATGATTTTATTGTAAAGTGTCAGTTTGTTAGAAGAAACCATAAAAAGAAAGTGATATAATAAACATAAATGTCGTTTCTTCGTTACACAACTTAGCAACACAAGTGTTTTATTTATCAATCAAATTAAGGAATCAAACATCTACATTATAAAACGACATTTTTCGTTAAAAACCCAAAAAATGGAGAAACTTCAGTTTGAATTCACTCTGCTACCTGGAAGTGAAGGCAAGTCAAACGTTTGTAGCATTACCTCAATAGTCACAAGTGATGATAAAGTGTACGCAATACCAGAATCGCTACGATCAGCCAGCCATCACAAGGAAATAATGAAAACTGCTGCTTTTAGTAAAGTGAAAAATAGTTTGGGAAAAAGGTACCAGGTTAGGAGAGTCTGGATTACCATGACAGAAGAACTGAAAAAAACATATGTAGACGAACATGGAAATTTACAGTTTGGAGACCAATACCTCGAAGAATTGCAACAAAAAAGTTCCCCAGTACATCAAAAAGCAGAAACAAGTACACTGGAAAGATTGATTGAAAAATTAATGGAAAATAACCAACAGAGCTTAAAAAACATTGCTGAGAAGTTCGTTATTGAAAAATTCTGTAATAAAAATACAAATGCAAGCCAGTGGATCGAAGTGTTTGAAAAAGAATGTTTACGGTTTGATGTGACCACGGATGAAAAAAAAATAGAAATACTCAGATTGTTTATGGATAAAACTTGTGTGGATTGGTACAGTTCCATGATTATAAAATTAACAATGAACTCCGAGTGGTCAACGTGGAAAAACAAATTCTGTGAATCATTCGCAAACAAAGGATGGAACCCTGTCACATACGCACTCTCGTTTAGATACAAAGATGGTTCTCTGTTGGATTACGCTATGAAAAAAGAAAAACTTTTATTGGATATGAGAAGATCAATCGACACCGGTACTTTAATAGATCTTGTTGCTTCCGGACTACCAGAATTCATACTAAACAAGATTGATAGAGAAGGATTACAAGATATTGTGGATTTATTCAATGAAGTAAACAAGTATGAACATTTGGTCAACAAAAAGAGATTCATAAGTAAGAGAACATTTGGGAATGCACAATTTAATACAAATGAAGGTAAAAATCCATGTAAAATTTGTGAAAAATTGAATAAGGGCTCTCGTTACCACCCTGAAGCCACATGCTGGTTCAAAACAAAAGAGGATGAAAAATTTAAGAGAAGTGCCATTAAACATGTAAACAACTCAGTGATAGAGACTGAGTTAAATGAAAATAATCAAAAAAACGAATAGTAACACCATTAATAAAAGTCAAACTATTACTAAATGATAAATTAGAAGTATACGGAATTTATGATTCGGGTTCAAATGTTTCTCTAATTAATTCTAAGTTATTGAAACTAAAAGGAAAAGGAAACAGTTTGAATGAAGCAGATTTAGTAACGATTAATGGTGTTAAAAAGACGAGTGGTTTGACAACTGTAAAGATAAAAATTTTGGAATTGGAGAAAAATGTTGATGTGTACATTATTGATGAACACAATTTCAAGTATGATTTTTTGATTGGATTAGACATGATAAAAGACTTCAAACTTATTCAAAGTGAAGACTTACAAATATCACAGAAACTCTGCCTGAATAATACAAATAAAAAAGATAAAAACTCTACAGAAAATAAGAACACTATAGAAAAACACAGAATTAATTTTAACGAACATATTAAAGAAGAAGATTTTAAAATAACAATAAATCATTTAAATAATGATCAAAAAACAGAAATAAATGAACTAATAGGCAAATACGCATCAGTGTTTGCAAAGAGTAAATATGATGTTGGCACTGTTAATGGATACGAAGCGAAGATAGACTTATTAGTAGATAAATATTGTAGTAAGAGGCCTTACAGATGCAGCGTAGAAGATAAAAAGGAAATAGAAGAGCAAATAGCAAAATTATTAGACAATAAACTGATAGAAGAGTCCTACAGTCCATTTGCTGCACCGGTTACTCTAGCATTTAAAAAAGAAGAAAACAAAAGATCCAGATTATGCATAGATTTCAGAGACTTAAATAAAATAGTCGTACCTCAAGCTCAACCATTTCCGTTGATTGAAGACCTAATGACGAAGACCAGAAATTGCAAATTTTTTTCAACGCTGGATATAAACTCAGCCTTTTGGTCTATTCCGCTGCGGATTGAAGACAAAAAAAAACAGGATTTGTAACACAGGAGGGACATTATCAATGGACCTGCCTGCCTTTTGGGTTAAAGACTTCTCCGGCAATTTTTCAGAGGATATTAAGCAATATATTGAGAAAATATAAACTAAACGAATTTGCTGTCAATTACATAGATGACATTCTTATATTTTCAAAAACTTTTGCTGAACACATTGATCATCTAACGAAGCTGCTGAATGCAATCAAAATGGAAGGTTTTAGATTAAAATTTACAAAATGCACATTTGCATCAGACATGGTAAAATATCTGGGTCATATAATTCAGAATAATTCAGTCAAGCCAGTAAAGGATAATTTGACTTCAATAAAGAATTTTCCTATTCCAAAAACACAGAAGAATGTGAGACAATTTCTAGGAAAAATCAATTTTTATCATGAGTACATTCCGAAGAGTGCAATAATACTAGATCCTTTGCATAATTTACTAAGGAAAAACCAAAAGTTTATTTGGACTGATAAATGCCAAAATGCTTTTGAAACGATGAAAAATCTACTATGCTCACAACCAATCCTGGAAATTTTTGATCAAGATTTGCCAATTAATATATACACGGATGCTTCTCTAGAAGGTGTTGGAGCTATTTTAAAACAGACACAATCTGATGGAAAAGAAAAACCAGTAGCCTACTTTTCGAAAAAACTAAATGGAGCCCAGAAAAAGAAAAAAGCAATTTACCTAGAATGCTTAGCTATAAAAGAAGCAGTGAGATACTGGCAATACTGGTTGATAGGTAAACCATTTACAGTTTATTCAGATCACAAACCACTGGAAAACATGAATCTCAAATCTAGAACTGATGAAGAGCTGGGTGATTTAACAAATTATCTTTCACAATATGACTTTAACATAAAATATGCTCCAGGAAAACAAAATTTGGAAGCTGACTGTCTAAGCAGAAATCCAGTTCTAGAATCAAATGAAAATACAGATGAACAATTGAAAGTCGTAAACATGATTAAAGTGGAAGATATTTTGAAAGATCAGAATAAAAATGAAGAAATACAAAATAAAAAAAGCAAATTAATAGAGAAACACCATATATACTTCAAAAAAATCAGAGAAAAAGAAAAAGTTATTCTTTCAGAAGAGTTTAGTATGGAACTCATAAAAAAAGTACATGAAAACCTTTGCCATATTGGAATTGGACAAATGCAAAAGATGATAAGCACACATTACGTAGCCAAAAATTTAAATAAAAACATAATAAAAGTTTGCAGAACCTGTGAAATTTGTATTAAAAATAAATCAAGAGGACAAGACAAATTTGGCGTTATGTCTCATTTAGGCCCGGCAACAAAGCCTTTTGAAATAGTATCTATAGACACAATTGGAGGATTTGGAGGTACAAGATCAACAAAAAAATTTCTGCATTTGTTGGTAGATCACTTTACAAGATATGCATTCATTCTTACCTCAAAAACTCAAACTGCGAACGATTTTGTAAATCTAGTTAACAAAACAGAAACAGGAGACATAGGTATGCTACTTACCGATCAATACCCGGGAATCAATTCAAAAGAATTCAAAAAATATTTACAAGACAAGCGGATACCAATGATCTTCACAGCAGTAAATGCACCATTCTCAAATGGTTTAAATGAGAGGCTGAATCAAACTTTAGTTAACAAAATAAGATGTAAAATAAATGAAAAAGAAAAAAAGAGAGCCTGGACAGCAATAGCTCAAGAATGTACAAGAAAATATAATGAGACTATTCATTCAGTCACTAACTTTGCACCGAGTTACCTTTTATATGGTACGGACAGCACGATTTTACCGAATGAACTAAAACAACGAGAATCAAATAGTGACTGGATGAGAGACAGGAAAATAGCACTTGAAAACACAATAAGATCACATAACTACAATAAAACATTATTCGATAAAAAGCGAAAACACTTCGAGTTTAACGTAGGGGATATGGTGTTTGTGGAAAATGGAAACAAGCTGAACAGGAAGAAATTGGATGAACTGAAAATTGGACCATATGAGATAATTGAAAAAATTTCAAACTCCATATACAGGATAGATACGGGTCATAAAAAACCAGAATCAAACCTATTCCACATCACAAAACTTATTCCAGTTCAAACATTGGAAGAAGAGGACATCGAAGATGAGAAAATTTTGCAATAATTTTCTTTCCCGAGGGGGGGAGATGTAAGGAAAAAGTATTGTTGTGGTGTCGGTTAGATTGAGAATTGTCACTTGTTTTGTTATTATATGATTTTATTGTAAAGTGTCAGTTTGTTAGAAGAAACCATAAAAAGAAAGTGATATAATAAACATAAATGTCGTTTCTTCGTTACACAACTTAGCAACACAAGTGTTTTATTTATCAATCAAATTAAGGAATCAAACATCTACATTATATATGTTTATTCAGTTTTAATTTTACAAATTTTATTTTACAAATCTTACGAAACTGATCAATCAGTTTGATTGTAAGAAATCTCTCATTTTTTTCTAATTATTTAATACAGTATACTTTTCAGTTTTACATAGTATATACTAAATATAATACTTAATATTATAATACTATAATTAGTAATAATTTACGACAAACTAATTATCTCAATGTTTAAATGTTTATGAATTTCGTTGTAGTAAAAATATTTTACACAGTACAAACATACGATGAGAAAATAAATAGATAGGAACTATTTTATTTGATTTCATGTTCTTCGGAGGTAGAAAAATTTAACTTTTGTTTTGATTTTTGAATAAGATGTCTCATTTTTGATATTTTCAGGTAATGCGTTAAATATTTCCGGAATTTTATGACTTTTTGTTCTATCTCCGTATACATTTTGAGATTTATTGACAATAAACATTTGTGCTCTCTATGCCTAGTAGGGTAGTTGTGGTTTACGGGTTTTTTGAATTCTGTATTCCAGAATTCATCTAGCGTTAATTGGTAATTTACCTTACTGTGTATAGAGAGGACATTACACAAGGAGAACATTTTTTTATAATCACCTTCACATAACTGGACCTTTTTTTTGCCTGATATCAATTTTAGGAAACGGATTTGTAACTGTTCTATTTTATTTAAGTATGTTTTGTACGTTAATCCGTAACTATTTATTCTGTATCCTATAATTGATTCTGCGAATGCGTTGTATATACAGTATAATATATTTTTATTAACAAAATTTTTAGGTGGTAAAATTTTCCTAATATGGATCTTAATCTATTACATACATTTTCAATATGATTTGACCAGTTAAAGTTAACATCTATTGTAAGACCAAGGTATGTATATTGGTACACTTTTTCTATATTCGGGCAATTACACTGCTGGAATTGGTTTTTTGTGTGCAAACAATCATATGAATGACTTTTTATATGTAATTCCTTTTCCTGACAATTTGCATATGGTGAGTGTATAAGCATATATTTGGTTTTTTTTGCGTTAATAATAATGCCATTGTCGTGGGACCATTTAATTATGTTATTTAGGTCTGTTTGTAAAATTTCCTCAATTTTTAGTGGATCTTTGTCAGCACATATAATGCAAGTATCGTCTGCAAACATGTAGCATTTACAACGTTTTATTACGTTTGGTAGACTGTTTACTTGCATTATATAACATGTAGGCCCCGATATCGACCCTGTTGCTACTCCGGTATTTGTTAACATTTCATCACTAAAAATTCCGTCAATTTTAACTTTAATTTTTCTATTTAATAGATAATTTTTAAAAAAATTTTTAAAGGACCTCTAATACCACATTCCTCCATTGCCTTTAATAATGTTTCGTGGTCCAATGTGTCAATATGTAATTCCTTTTCCTGACAATTTGCATATGGTGAGTGTATAAGAGTGCATAAGGTTTATGGTAAAAAACCGACCAAATTTTGAAACATTACTTCAATTATGGTCTTTTGACGAATCAATTATACAATCGTCAATAAGAACAGTTTTATAAAATTTTATGGATTTATCGGTTTTGCTTTGATCCACTAAGGGTCGGTCATAATTCTGGGTTTATGGTAAAAAACCGACGAAATTTTGTAATCTTACTTTTAACCATGTTTTTTTCACGAATCAATTAAATATTCTTCAAATCGAACAGTTTTATTAAATTTCATGGTTTTAACCACTTAGGGTCGGTCTTAATTCTGGGTTTATGGTAAAAAACCGACGAACTTTTGTAATCTCTACTGACAACCATGGTCTTTTGACGAATCAATGATACAATCGTCAGTAAGAACAGTTTTGTAAAATTTCATGGATTTATCGGTTTTGTTTGTTCTACTTAGGGTCGGTCTTAATTCTGGCGTTACGGCTTAAAACCGACGTAATTTTGTAATTTTACTTTCTTCCATGCTTTTTTCACGAATCAAGAAAATAATCACCAATAAGAACAGTTTTATAAACTTTCATGGATTTAACGGTTGCTTTATTCCAATTAAGGTCGGTCTTAATTGTGACTCTACGGCTCAAAACCGACGAAATTTTCTAATCTTTTTTTTAACCATGGTCTTTTCACGAATGAATCAAATATTTGTCAAAAAGATCAGTTTTTTTTAATTTCATGGATTTATCGGTTTGCTTTGTTCCACTAAGGGTCGGTATTCTGTATCTATGGCACAAAACCGACGAAATTTTGTTATCTCACTGATAACCATGGTCTTTTGACGAATCAATCACACAATCGTCCATAAGAACAGTTTTGTAAGATTTCATGGATTTATCGGTTTTGCTTTGATCCACTTGGGGTCATTCTAAATTCTGGCGTTACGGCAAAAAACCGACGAAATTTTGTAATCTTACTTTTAACCATGTTTTTTTCACGAATCAATCAAATATTCTTCAAATCGAACAGTTTTATTAAATTTCATGGATTTAACGGATGCTTTGATCCACTTAGGGTCGGTCATAATTCTGGCTTTAAGGCAAAAAACCGACGAAATTTTGTAATATTACTTTTAACCATGTTTTTTTCACGAATCAATCAAATTTTCTTCAAATCGAACAGTTTTATTAAATTTAATGGATTTTACGGTTGCTTTGATCAACTTAGGGTCGGTCATAATTCTGGGTTTATGGTAAAAAACCGACGAAATTTTGTAATCTTACTTCAAGCATGGTCTTTTCACGAATTAATCACACAATCGTCAATATGAACAGTTTTATAAAATTTCATGGATTTAACGGTTGCTTTATTTCACTTTAGGTCGGTCTTAATTGTGACTCTATGGCTCAAAACCGACGAAATTTTCTTATCTTTCTTTTAACAATGGTCTCTTCACGAATTTATCAAATATTTTTCACGAATGACAGTTTTTAAAAATTTCATGGATTTAACGGTTGCTTCATTCCACTTCTGGTCGGTCATAATTCTGGCTCTATGACACAAAACTGACGAAAATTTGTAATCTTACTTTTACCCATGTTCTTTTCACGAATCAATCAAATAATCGTCGACAAGAACAGTTTTGTAAAATTTCGTGGATTTATCGGTTTGCTTTGTTCTAATTAGACGGCCTCCGTGGTCCCGAGGTAAGACTCTGGACTCACAATCCGAAGGTCGCGGGATCAAACCCGGCGTGCGCAAATAAATTTTATTTGATTAATTTGTGTTTTTTCACCATTTATTTATTAAAAATAATATATAATATATTTGCGCCACGTTCCAGAGTTGAAGATACTTTTAGTATCGCCCTGGTGTAAGACCACCATTCAGAATTGAAACGTTGCTCGAAATGGCACTAGCCGTGTTTAGTGACTAGATCTGAATAGCCAGGTACTTACCCACCTTCCTCTCCCCTATCTCCTTCCCCTCTCCTCTACCTTCAGCCACACAACATACCCCAATTGGGGATGCCATAGTCTCACTGGCTCCAGAGGGGAGCAGTTGGGACTCTTGTGCGGTATTTCATATAAAAAAAATTAAAAAAACTTAGGGTCGGACTTAATTCTGGCTTTATGGCGAAAAACCGACAAAATTATGTAATCTTACTTTTTACCATGTTTTTTTCACGAATTAACCAAATAATTATGAATAAAAAGAGTTTTTTTAAATTCATGATCCTAACGGTTGTTTTGTCCCACTAATAGTTGGTCATAACTCTGGCATTATGGCACAAAACCGATGAAATTTTGTAATCTTACTTTAAACCATGGTCTTTTCACGAATCAATCAAATTATTGTCTATAAAAAGAATTTTTTAAAATTTCATGATCTTAACGGTTGTTTTGTTCCACTAATAGTTGGTCATAACTCTAGCCTTATGGCACAAAACCGACGAAAGTTTGTAATCTTACATTTTACCGTGGTTTTCTTTACGAATCAATCAAGTTATCCTCAATTAGAACAATTTTATAAAATTTCACGGATTTAACGGGTGCTTTGTCCCGATTAGGGTCGGTCATAATTCTGGCTCTATGGCACAAAATCGACGAAATTTTGTAATCTTATTTTTAACCATCGTTTTTTTAACGAATCAATCAAGTTATCGTCAATTACAACAATTTTATAAAATTTCATGGATTTAACCGTTGCTTTGTTCCACTTACGGTCGGTCTTAATTCTGGCTCTACGACACAAAACCTACGTATTTTTGTAATCTTTCCTAAAACTATGGTCTTTTCTCGAATTAATCATACAATCGTCAATAAGAACATTTTATTAAATTTCTTGGATTTTAACGGTTGCATTGTTCCCCTTAGGGTTGTTCTTAATTTTGGTTCTACGGCACAAAACCGACGAAATTTGGTAATCTTACTTTCAGGAATGTTTTTTTCACGAATCGATTAAATATTCGTCAATAAGAACAGTTTTATAAAATCATGGATTTAAGGGTTGCTTTGTTCTACTTTGGGTCGGTCTTTATTCTGGCTCTATTGCACAAAACTGGCGAAATTTTGTGAACTTTCTTTAAACTATGGTCTTTTCACGAATCAATCATACAATCGTCAATAAGAACAGTTTTGTTTAATTTCATCGATTTATCGTTTTGCTTTGGTCTTCTTAGGGTTGGTCTTAATTCTGGCTTTATGGCAAAAACCGACGAAATTTTGTAATCTTACTTTTTACCATGTTTTTTTCACGAATCAATCAAATAAGCGTCAATAAGAACAGTTTTAAAAAAATTTCATGGATTTAAGGGTTGCTTTGTTTCACTTAGGGTCGGTCTTAATACAGGTTCTATTACACAAAACCGAGAAAATTTTTATTTTTAAGCAAAAATTCAGTAACCCTGAAAAACAGTTTGTAAAAAGAAAATTGCTTTTAATAAAAATGAATTTCTATCAGAAAATTTAAAAATCCATATAAAAAATATTTTAAATAGAAAATTCTTTTTCAATTAAAAAATTTTTAGAAACGGAAATTTATTACAAAAAAGGCACATTTTAGCAATCATTTTAAAAATTCCAAAAAACACGGTCTTCCTTGATAAACATCTAAACGGCATTCAATGAAAAAAAAAATTATTATTAGTAATTAATCGGTTTTCTTTTTCCATAAAAAACAATCTTTAAACCGTAATTACATTAACCATGAAATTTTGTTTTAAAGCAAAAAATTCATTATCCTTAAAAAACGGTTTGCTTTAAACAAAAAAAATCAAGAAAATTTATAAACCATGTTATTAATTTTTTTTAAATGTTTTTTAAAAACAGACAATTTAAAATCCATATAATAAATTTTTTAAAAGCGATTTTTTTTCCATTTAAAACGTTTTAGAAAAAGAAATTTATTTACAAACAAAGACATATTAAGTCTTTCTTTATAACCGGCATTCAAATAATAAATTCTTTATAAGGAAAGAAATTCTTTTACCATAAAAAACAATATTTTAACCGTTATTTCGTTAACCATAAATTTCATTTAAAAACAATAAATTCATTAACCATAAAAACGGTTTTTTAAAAGAAAATTGCTTTAAACGAAAGAAAAATATTAACATAAAATTACAAACCATATTATAAAATTTTCAAAAGGAAATTTATTTTCAATCAAAAAATGTTAACGGAAATTTATTTACAAAGAAAATCATATTTTTCGTATTTTTTAAAAATAGTTTTTCAAAGGAATATGGAAAAAACCATAAAAAAATCTTTTAACTTTTAGTTTTAAAGCAAAAAATTCATTATCCATAAAAAATGGTATTCAAAAAGAAAATTTAAAAAAATATTTTTTTCCATAGTAAAAGAATATCAGTTTGTTATGACCGTAATTTCACTAAACATGAAATTTTGTTTTAAAGCAAAAAAAATTCATTCACCATGAGTAACGGTTTTTAAAAGAATTTTCTTTTAAAAAACCGTTATTCATGGTGAATGAATTTTAAATGATGAAACCGAAATTTTTTTTTATTATAATCCATCTTATTTAGTCTTTAAAAAAGCCATTCCTAAGAATTATGGACTAATCATGGACTAATCCATGAAACGCTGTTAGAAAAATGTAATTTATTTACAAAGAAAAACATAATTTTCGCAAATATTTTAAAAATTGAAAAAAAAAAAAAAGGTCTTCCTTGAAAAATATCTAAGCGGCATTGAAAGAAGATTAAAAAAAAAATCGTTATTTTTCCAAAAACCAATCTTTAAACCTTAATTTGATTAACCATCAAATTTGATGGTTAATCAAATTAAGAACAAAACAAAATTTTGTTTTAAAGCAAAAATAATCATAAACCACGTAAAACGGTTTTTAAAAAGAAAATTGATTTTAATAAAAGTATATTTTTACCATAAAAACAATCTATAAACCGTAAGTTCATTCACCATGAAATTCTGTTTTAAAGCAAAAAATTCATTGGCCATGAAAAACGGTTTTCAAAAAGAAAATTTCTTTCAGCAAAAAAAAATTTCTAACACAAAATTTGAAAATCGTATTATAAATATTTTAAAAAGGAAATTATTTTCGGTTAATTAAATTACGGTTTTGAAGAAATAATTAAATTACGGTTTAAAGATTGGTTTTTATGGTAAAAGAGTTTCGTTTTTGATAAAGAATTTATTCTTTGATTGTCGGATATGAAGAAAGACCGTGTTTTACGCAATTTGTAAAATGTTTGCGAAAATATGCTTTTCTTATGTTAATAAATTTCCTTTCCCACAACGTTCTTTCAGTAAAAAGAATAACCTTTATAATATGGTTTTTTTTGAAATTTTTTTTCGTTTAAAGCAATTTTCTTTTTGAACTTTTTTAACCAAGTCGGGATTGAAAAGTTCGGAGGTGTACTGAACTGAAATCTTGTATCAAAGTTCAAAATTTCGGCATCCATCTTGAGTTTCTCTATTTCAAAACCGGAATTATGATGTTTGGTTGGTCATCACTTGTTCTAAAAGCTATGGAAGGGAGAAAAAAATGATGAAAAGCGCTTTGAATGTAGTCATTAGGGGTTATGATCAATATGGCAGGGGATGGACGGTTAAGATTGTCGTACCAGGCTTTTTGCCTAATTTACCTCTTCTTTATTGCCTTTACTTGGATTCACTTGCCTCAACTTACCTCTACTTGCTTCTTCTTTCCTCTCATTGCCTCTACTTTCCTCTTTTTGCATTACTTGCCTCTTCTTGCCTCTATATGATTCTTCTTTACTCTTGCCTTAATTGCCTTAACTTGCCTCTACTTGTCACTTTTTGCCTAAATGGCTACTTCTTGCCTCTTCTAGCCTCTTCTTGCCTGAATTGCTTCTGTTTGCCTCTACTTACCTCTACTTGCCTTTTCTTTCCTCTGCTATCCTCATTATGCCTCTTCTTGCATTCACTTGCCTTTTCTTGCCTCTTCTTGCTTCTTCTCCCCTCTTCTTGCCTTTACTTGCCTCTTCTTGCCGAACTTGCCTCTTCTTTCCTGAATTGACTCTACTTGCCTCTACTTACCTCTTATTGCCTGAATTGCCTCTTGCTCCTTTTTGCCTCGATTTGCCTCTTCTTGCCTCACTTGCCTCTTCTAAACCCTACCTGCCTGTTCTTGCTTAACTCTCTTCTTCTTGCCTGAATTGCTTCTTCTTGCCTCTACTTACCTCCACTTACCTATTCTTGCTTAACTTGTCTCGTCTTGCCTCTCATTTCCTCTAATGGCCTCTACTTGCCTCTTTTAACATTACTTGCCTCTTTTTGCCTTACTTTCCTATATATGATTCTTCTTGCTTTAATTGCCTTAACTTGCTTTTACTTGCCTCTACTTGCCTCTCCTTTCCTCTATTAGACTGTACTTGCCTTTTCTTGCCTAACTAGCCTCTTTAGCCAACTTTGAATTGCCTCGTCCCTCCTCTTATTTCTTCTACTTGCCTCTGCTTGCCTGTTCTTGTCTCAACTTACTTCTTCTTGCTTTTTCTTGCCTCTACTTGGATTCACTGCCTCTACTTACCTCTTCTTGCCTCTTCTTGCCTAACTTGCCTCAATTTGCCTCTTCTTGCCTGAATTGCCTCTTCTTGCTTCTGCTTTCCTCTTGAAGGCTCTTCTTGCACGCACTTGCGTCTTCTTGCAAAACTTGCCTCTACATGCCTCTTATTGCCTTATTTGTCTCTACTTACCTGTTCTTGCCTCTAATTGCCTTCTACGCTTCTTTTTGCCTGAATTGCTTTCATTGCCTCTTCTTACCTCTACTTGCTTTTTCTTGCCTTAATTGCCTCTTCTTGCCTCTACTTTCCTCTTGCCTCTTCTTTCCGTTTAATTCCTCTACTTAGATTCACTTGACCCAACTTGCCTCTTCTTGCCTCTACTTGCCTTTTCTCGCCTCTTCTTGCCAAACTTGCCTCTACTCGTTTCTTATTGCCTTACTTGCCTCAACTTGCCTCTTCTTGCCTGAATTGCCTCTTCTTGCCTCTGCTTTCCTCTCGAAGCCTCTTCTTGCATGCACTTGCGTCTTCTTGCCAAACTTGCCTCTTTTTGCCTGCCTGCTTTCCTCTACTTACCTCTCTACTTGCTTCTTCTTGCTGAACTTGCCGTTTTTGCTTGAATTGCTTCTTTTTGTCTCAACTCGAGTACCTAATACAAACTGTGTGCACGCCAAAAATAGCTCTGCCAAAATCATTTTAAATCATAGTGAATAAGTCGAAATAATCACAAAGATATTGGTTAATATAAAACTGTTGAAGAGTAGTGTGATTTCTGCTACTTTAATCAACCTAAATCGCCCTCAAATTACGCATTTAAAGTGATTTTACGATCTGTGTAGTGATCAATGCTAGTGTTGTCGCAAAGAACAAACAAAATACTGTACTCGTCAGTTTAAAGGCTTACAGCACTTAATATACGAATATTATCACGCTCACCGATAAATCGGCCGTAGCCTAGGTAACAGCGTTACTAGCGTCGCTCGTCCCATTTCGCAGTCACAGTCTGGAAGGAGCAGAGTTCGATCCTTAGTCAAAGCAATTATTTTTTTTAAACTTATAATAAGACGATCGGCTTGCCAACCTTTTACCTAAAGTATAACGCCATCTAGTGCAATACACCAAAAACATTAAGATGAATAGACAAAAGAAAGCTACAAAAAAAGCCCCATCTAGCGATTCAGAGGAAGATTACAATACTAACAAAATGATTAAATTCATGGAAAAAAAATTCGAAGATTTATCAGAACAATTAATGAAATCTTTTAAAGAACAAATTAAAAGTGAGCTCAGAGACCTTAAAAAATCTGTAGAATTCTACTGCAATAAAATCGATGAATATGAAGAAAAAAATTTAAAAAAAGATACGATGATTAAACAACTACAAACAGAAAACAAGGAAATAAAACTTCAATTAAACAAACTGGAACAATTTCAGAAACAAAATAACATAGAAATACAAGGAGTTCCTTTTAAGGAAAATGAAAACGCAACAAAAATAGTCAACAATATACTGAATACCATAAAATGCGAAACAGAATCTTCAAAAATAACAAATATTTACAGAATTAAAAATAGAAATCCTCTTAACAAATATCCACCCATTGTTGTATCATTTCAAAATAAAGAAACTAAGGACCACATTATTGCTCAAAAAAAAAAGTATGGTGTTTTGTACACAAAAAACTTTAATTTTCCGGAAGATAACATAGTTTACATTAATGAACAACTGTCACAGCAAAATAAACACCTTCTGTTCCTGGCGAAATCTTCAAGACTAGGCTACAAATTCATCTGGGCAAAAAACGGGAATATAATGATGAGAAAAGATGAAACAGCTCCGATCATTCATATAAGACAGCCGGAAGACATTCCCTCACAATAAAGGATTATGTAACCATATTATAAGTGATAATAACTTCTATCTTTAAACATGGCTGATGAAAATTTTTTGTATGAAAATTATATTTGTAATAACACAACAGAACTAAATAATCATTTTAAAGACGTAAATTTTTCAGTTCTCAATATGAATATTAGAAGCTTAAGAAAACACTTTGATGAGCTTTGTATCCTACTCGATAGCATTGATTTTTCTCCTAGTATTATTATCTTAACAGAAACACAGATGAAAACGGTAATCCCATATAACATTCCAGGATATGTTACCATTTCATCTGAATGTAAACACACTGGGCATGATGGAATCACCGTATTTATAAATAATTGTCTCAAGAAAATTGTCTATGAAATTCTAGATTTTAAAACAGCAAATGCTATTAAATTAACATTTCACCACAAAAATTGTAACTATCTGTTATTAGCTATATATAGATCACCTTCATTGAACGAGTCTCTCTTCACTAACGAACTTAATTCGTTTTTAAAATTGACTAACAGAAATAACTTCAACTTTGCAATATTAACTGGTGACATCAATATAGACATAAATGAAAATAACAAAAGAACAAATTTCATAAATGAATATTTAGATTGTTTGTCATGTGCAGGATATCAGTCATACATAAATTCCCCAACAAGAGAAAATCTGAATAATTCCACAACTCTAGATCACATATTCGTCAAAACACACAAACACATTAAAACTACATCTTCAACACTAAAAACAAACATTACTGACCACTTTCCAACATTTTACGGACACAACATTTTAACCACAAATTCAAAAGAATATTCTGATACTGTTGAAAGAAATGATATTAATTACGTCACATTAAACAATCTACTTCGTTCAGAAAAATGGGACAATATACTTTCAATAGTTAACCCACATTCAGCATTAGCATTGTTTTATAAAACTCTACAAGATTATATTTCGAAAAGTACAAGTAAAATTGTTATCTCTAAGAAAAAATATAAAAAAATTAAGCCTTGGATCACTGTAGGACTAATAGTTTCCATTAAACAAAGAGATAAACTATACAGAGAGATGTTAAATTATGAAAGATACTGTCAAAAAAACAATGTAAGAACAATGTCTTTTATAAAAACAAAATATTTATTGTACAGAAATTTACTGAATAGGTTAATAAGAAGTTGTAAAAAAAAATACTATTGTGAACAAATTCATAACGCAAAAAATGATGCTAAGAAAACGTGGAATATTATTAATGAAATAACGAACAAAAAAAAATTAGCATCAACTGATGTAAATGAGATTAAAATAAATAACAATATTATAACTGACAAATCAGCCATTGCTGAAAACTTTAACAACTTCTTCACAAATGTAGTAGATCAAGTCCTTGAATCTTCTAGTAAAATTGATAATACAACGCCCGTAGATTTAGTATCAACTTACGACTCAATTAACTCCTTAGAATATTTTTCACCCATCACAACAAATGAAATTGAAAAACACATTGACGGTCTAAAATCCACCAATTCTACAGGAATTGATGGTTTAACAGGCAACACACTAAAAAAAATAAAACAATATATTTTAACTCCATTACTACATATTTATAATATATCCCTAAAAGAGGGGCATTTTCCAGAACAATTTAAAATCTCCACCATAATTCCAATACACAAATCGGGTGAAACGCTCATATTAGACAATTACAGACCTATCTCCCTAGTTTCAAATCTTTCAAAAATATTTGAAAAATGTATCAAAAGTAGAATAATGAATTACCTAGAACAAAACAAAATTCTGTCACAAAATCAATATGGCTTCAGAAGTAAACTAAGCACTGAAGATGCAATATTCGATCTGACAAAAAAGTTATACACATCTGTTGATCAAAATAAAAAAAATTTAGCTATATTTTTAGACTTGAGAAAAGCTTTTGACACGGTAAATCACAATCTACTTATAAAAAAAATTAATCAAATAGGTTTTAAAAAAGATACACTAAAAATTCTCACTAACTACCTCAAAGACAGAAAACAAAAAACAAAAATAGGGAATTTTTATAGTACAGAAACAAGGATAAAAAACGGAGTACCACAGGGAACTGTTCTCGGCCCAATTCTGTTTCTAATATATATAAATGATTTATGTAATGTTGTAATCCCTGGTGAAATTGTATCTTACGCTGATGATACAGCAATAATAGTAAATGGAAAATCCTGGCTTGAAACTTTTTTGAATGCAACAAAATGTATTGCATATGTCTCATCATGGCTAAAAAGTAATAGACTCTTCTTAAACTACAATAAAACTTTTTACCTAACTTTTTATAAAAACAGTAAAAACAAACCCCCCAATAACCTTAAAATTAGAATACACAATGCTAATTGTAATCAAGTAACATGCTCTTCTTGCTTTGAACTTGGAAAAGTTGAAAAAATCAAATATTTGGGTATTTATATTGATACAAATTTAAATTGGCAATCACAAATTAATAATACCGTTACTAAATTAAGATACCTTACGTACATATTTTACAGACTTAAAGAAGTACTTAATATTGACAAACTAAAAATGATTTATTTTTCTCTGGTGCAATCTTCACTCATGTACGGAATAATAGGATGGGGTGGTGCGCTTGATGTATTTATAAAACCTTTACAAATAACTCAAAATTATATTATTAAAGTTATGTTTAATAGAAACAGAACATTTTCGACAGATGCATTATACAAAGAAGCTAAACTATTCAATCTCCGTAAACTATTTATTATGCAAACTATGAAATATATCTTTAAAAACAAAAACAAATTCGAAAAAAATGAAAATAGAATCAACATTAGAAATAATAATGTTTTTTATACCCCCCAAACGAATACCAAACAAATGCAAACTCACAGCAGTTTCATTGGACCTCGTACATTCAATCTTCTACCGAAAAATATTCAAATGATAACTAAACTTCCTCAATACACAAAGGAATTGAAGTCATGGCTTGACAATGTAGATATTGAAACGTTGTTTGTTTAACTTGTATGACTTTATGTTTTTTTCACACTTATCCACACTTATTATTACACTATGCACTTATTGTTCCACTATTCCACTATTATTACACTACTTCACTTAATATGCAATTACTATTATACTCAATATTATACTATACACTTACTGTTGCACTGTTTGTATGCTCATTTTGTGCATAGCTATTTAAACAAATTCTAATCATGTTTTTGCTTAATATGCCCATTGTTTGTTCCTTCAAGGTACAATAATAAATTATATTGAACTATATTACCCACGCACAGGCTGCGCCTTAGTGGGTTCCCATTGTTCTTATTATGTCATAATATTGTATACATCAATTGTAAAATTTGGGAAAATAAAGGAAAAAAAAAAAAAAAAAAAAAAAAAAAACTTTTATAGAGATAAAAGTTGAGACAAAAAGATAATAAGTAAGTATTAAATTTTATCTTATTATTAAAGATAATAAGATAAAAGACAATAAGTAATAGAGATTAGCGATTTCTGTTTTATTTTTATTTTCTGACATTTCAATCGCCAGATGAAAATTTGACAACGACTATTGAAGTTTCGACCCCAAGCCAAGCTGGAGAAAAAGCTTTTTGAAGTTTGACCCTAAGCATAACAAAACGCGCATAAAAATTATGAATTTTGCCAAATTTGTTATTTCAGAAGATTTTTAAGACATAGGTTTGTACCCAAGCACAAACCTATGTTTTAGTAAGAATTCGTCGGTTCGGTGACATAGGGCCGACTGCTGAATTGCGACCCCAAGCTTGACAAAAATCCCTTAAAAATGATGAATTCTCCTAAAATTATTCTTTCGAAAGATTTTTTTTATTTAAAAATAAAACAATAACTTTTACAACACAACTTTTATAATAAAAGTGATGTTTACAAACTTATTATTTTATTTTTAAATTATATTATCACATCACGAAGTATAAATACTAAAATTCATATGAACAATTTTTTTTTATTGATTGATTTGGAACACGATAATTCAAAAAATTTGCCAACAGTTGAATTTTTGGAAAAATCATTATATTTAGGGCATTTTGTAAGGTTTGGGGTCGAATTTCAAAAGTTGTTTTCTCATTTCCTTTGCCACCAAACCGCTGAAACTTTCTTTTCCTACTCAAAACATTGTCTTTATACGAATCAATACAGAAATCAGCCATAAGTAGAATTTTCGGAAAAATCAACATTTTTACATTACAAATAACGTTTCCTCAGTTTCTATACAACCGAATGAATGAAATTTTGGATTCTTACTTCAAACCTTGGTATGTATATAGAATTTTTACAGGCGCTTCGCGAGGTTTAGGGTCGAACTATAAAAGTCGTAATCTCCTGAGATTAAGGAGACTAAGGACCTGTCCTACGCCATTGATCCCACTGAAACTTTGGTTTCTCACTAAAAAATATGGTCTGTATACGAATCAATCAACAATTCGGCCAAAAGTAGAATTTTTGGAAACAACATCATTTTTGTTATTCTTGAGGACTAAGGTTGAATATTTATTAATATTTAATATTTACATTAGTGAACACAATTCAAAATAAACCTGTGCAAAAAGCATAATCTGCGCAAAACAGAAGTAACTATACCATCTGAGGCCCGTGGCAAATTCATTGAATGGGGCCCCCCCGGTAAAAATTGTCACATTGTAATTGAATTTTAATAAATCACTTAAGAAGCTAGCCAACAGGATTACTAATATTGTGTGCATTTTTGTTAAATATCTAATAAATTTTATTTTCAAAAGCATAGGTTTTACATATTTATAATGAAATATTAATTTAATCTTAACAAGAAATTTATTAATTAAATTCTTTTCTCCGAGCTTTCTGTTCCGCCAAAGTACCAAAATACGTCATCAAGGTTTAAAGATTGGACCATAGAATTTTCAATAGACAAGTTACATAGTCTGTCTTGTCCCATTGAGTTTCTTAAATAGGTTTTCATTAATTTTAGTTTGAAAAATGCTCTCTCAGTTTCTTACAATTTCTGTGACTACAGCGGATGCTCTAGTCACAGAAATTGTAACAAATAACATTAATGCAGTTCATACTACAGGAAATGGCACGGCATAAAATAATCCTTTGTTATTAATAAATCAGCAAATTTATAATTTTAACTAAATTTTGTTAAAAACGTTAGTTTACTTCTAAGCTCGCGGTCTCTTGGGCCGGGGGGCCAGTGGCATTTTGCCGGCCCTGCCACTCTATAGTTACGCCACTGCACCTCACATCGCTTGTTCATATTTTTGCAGTCGTAAAAGACATCCGTTACTGTTTTTTTGGATAAATTTAAAAAAAATTTCATTGAACCTTAGTGATTAGTGAAAGTGATTATCGGTAACCGAAAGTTGAAGGTAAAAAAAAGAGATTATTGGTAATCTACTCAATATCTTTTCCTAGTCAAAGATAACACAGTGAGAGAACTATACCTTAGTTATTAGGTGGTAGACACTAAAAAACTGTGCAAAAATCTTCGCTTTATCTGTAATTTTATCATCTAAAAACTTGAATCGGCGAACCGTGTATTGTTTGAACGTCAACGTCATAATATCAGATTGTCTGCAATCAGGCGTAAGTACGAAAAGTTTTTACAGGTGTGCGGAATATTTGCCCACCAATAGGCGCTGTGTATTAATAAAATAAAATAAACTTTATAATCACAAAATGGACTGCTGCAGTTGTGAAAACATTATCAGTCCTAACGTATACGTGCAGCGTATGTTCAAATACTTTTCACACCTACATTAATGGCACCAACGAAAAAAAAAAAAAAATGTCAAAAACACCCAGAGACCACTGGAAATGCAAAGAATGCAAAACATTAGATCCTAGAACTCAATCTCAATCCAATTTCACTCCTCTTTCTAGTAAGAGCACTCGGCTTACAACTTAAAGAACCATATACTTACACAAATGCAAACTATCATGGCTGACTATAGGAGTATATAGACTCGGACAACCAACACTACTGTGTAAGTAAAAATGATTTTCATCTATGGACCAACGTCACAAAAGAAAAAAGAATATATTTCACTAAAACATTAGATCGATAGATAAAAATTTTGATGAATTTATGACAAACCTCCAACAGCTTGATAATAATTTTGATATCATTATACTGACAGAATGCTGGTTGAATGACAAATATATACCAAAAACCATCGAAAATTATTACACCACACGAAGAACCACATAAACCAAATTAATGGTTCTATATATCAATGATAAAATAAACACAATCATTCAAGAAATAAACATCAAATGCAACTATATACAAATTACATATGCAAAAGAAACATGCATTCTAGCTATGTACAGATCTCCTTACAAAAACAACATTTCAAATTTCCTAGCTGCACTTAACAATACTCTAAAAAATGATCTCAACAAAAACAAAACATCATCATCGTAGGAGACCTAAACATAAACACTCTACAAAACGGACACCCACAAAACATAGAACACCTAACAATACTTACACAGCATGAACTTGTTTGTCCCCGAACCGAATTAATTTTCGATTATCTCTAAGTACCGTGGTGTGTATTCGAATCAATCAAAAATTTGCCAATGGTAGAATTTTTGAAAAAATCATAATTTTTATAGGTTTATTGTAAGGGTTGAGTTCGAAATATAAAAGTTGTATTCTCAGCCCCTATGCCACTGATCAGACTGAAACTTTGATTTCTTACTAAAAACATGGTCTGTATGCGAATGAATCAATAATTTGGCCAAACGTGGAATTTTTGGAAACATCCTACATAAAAAAAGAAGACGCACAAAAATTGGCCACAAAAATAAATGGAACATTCGGCGAAGACATTAACGCTGAAGAAACAAAAAAGAGAAAACCAATAATGATCGTAAAAAGATTACAATCAAATTTAACAGAGGATGAAATTGTTTTAGGCATAACCCAGCAAAATGAGGGTTTACAAAATTACTGTAAAGATGATTTTAAACTCATAAAAGAAATCAAACTCAAAAAATTCGACCACCAAAAGACGTACCAACAAGACGTGTCAAACTACTTAATACAAACTTCAGGAGCCATTAGAAAAATCCTTCTCAACATTGGAAAAATAAATATCAAATACCAAAGAGTCCCAATTGACGACCTGAATCCACTTACACAGTGTTACCATTGCCTTAAATATGGACACACTGCCCTAAGATGTCTGAACACAACACAGCCACCTACCTGCCCCCATTGTGCACAAGACCATACCCTAGGAAAAAGCACAGAGAGAAACAACAAACCAATCTGCTACAACTGTTCCAGCAACAATAAAAAATTCAGGGCGAACATCTTGGACGACCACCGTGCTGATAGCATCAATTGCACATACAGACATAAAATGCTTCAAATTGCCAAAGAAAGAATAGATTATGAATGAAATTGCACTACTCTTATTAATGATAAAAAAAAACACAAAGGCTCTCAACAAGTGCGTCCTCCAGAAAATCTTATCTCATCAGTGAAGTAAACAAGTGTGTTCACGGCCACTAATGCATTCATTATTATTATTTCTTTGATATGGATGATTTCGTGATAAATGCTATAGATAAAACCATGTCAATAGACGAAAGAATATATACATCAGTGAACGAAACAAACAACATTTTAGCGATGAATCCCGAAGTTAGCTTAATCATATTTCATATGAATGTAAGAAGCATCGAACGTCATTTAGACGAACTCCTGGTAACAATAAAATCACTTAATAGACTGGACTGCATAATATTAACAGAGACGCACTCATCGAGCGATGTAAACTATAATATTCCGGGTTATACATACTATGCAACAAACACCCGAATTAACAAAAACAGCGGAATCGCAATATTTATTTCAAATAAATATGTTGTGACTTTTATCAGAGAAATCCACATGCACAATGTAAACGTCCTAAATATGGAAATCAGTTACCAAAAGTATACCTTTAGCATATTCGCTATATATAGAACTCACGCCTCAATATTACCAATATAAAGATGAACTAAAACGCATTCTTCTTGCGAACAGAAATAAGAAAACCATTGTCGTCGGAGACATTAACCTCAATATAGCAAATGATAATTCGTCTAACGATAAAGATAATTATCTTAATATGATGGCAGAATTAAATTATATATCATGTATCAATTCATTTACGAGAATTATTCCAGGTCAACGACCCTCGTGCATAGATCATGTTTTCACAAATATTCAAGACATAAAAAATATAGCATCTGCAGTTATACAAACGACAATCACAGATCATTTCGGGTGCATTTTTACGTACAATTACGAAAACAGATGTTCATCATTACCAACCCAAGCTCCGGAGAATGAAAACTGCCGACGCAAAACGCTCAACATAAATGCCCTACTACATAATCTAGATAAAGAGAAATGGCATGATATTTTTAATTGTAATGATACGAACGAATGCTTTGAACTTTTCGAAAAAAAATTATCAATGCATGTAAGTACTGCACATTCTATTGATTCCAGAAAACAATCATCAAAATTTAAACCGGTTAAACCATGGATAACTTTTGGATTAATTGTGTCAATCAGACACAAAGAAGCAATATACAAACAATTAATCCGATTAACCTACAAACGAAACCCTAAAAAAATACCTAAAACCATACAAAAACAAACTTACGTATTTAATAAAAAACACAAAGGAAAACTATTTTCGGCGAAAACTAGAAGCAACGGAGAACGATGCAAAAAAGTCTGGCATGTTATAAATGAAATCATAGATAAGAAAAAACATAAAAAAAATGAAATACATAGTATTACTCATAACAATATCAAAATACGATGCGAAGAAAACCCTTCAGCTGCCGCTAATATATTTAACAACTTTTTTGCAAATGTGGGCAAAAACCTTGCAAATCAAATAGAAAAATTACCGTCCAATGACGAACAGAACATTAACGTCAATATCTCAAACAAAATTGACATGTTTTCTCTTACTTCAGCCCAGGAAATCGACAAATCATTTCAAGCATGAAGGGAAGATCAGCACCAGGTTTCGATGGAGTTACTGTCGAAACACTGAAAGCTATCAAAAAACATATTTCAAAACCATTGACACATTTAATCAACATTAGTCTTCAAAGCGGAATATTCCCAACGATATATAAACAAACCATCATCACTCCAATTCATAAATCTGGCAACCCAGAAGAAGTGACAAATTATCGTCCAATATCGCTGATTTCAAACATTGCCAAAATTTTTGAAAAAATTATCAAAAAAGATTGACTGAATTTATTAACAAAAATAACATAATTCACGACAACCAATATGGATTTATGAAAAATAGAAGTACCCAAGATGCGATTGCCAAATTATCGAACATTATTCAGAACACATTAGACAAATCTTTGAAATGCCTTGGAATCTTCATAGATCTTAAAAAAGCTTTCGATAGTATTTCTCATGATAAACTTATTGAAAAATTAAACTGTGTTGGGATAAACGATAAAGCTCTAAAATGGATAAAAAGCTATCTATTTGAACGATACCAAGTAGTCAAGATAAATAACTCCCTAAGTCTACCACTAACAAGCAATTTCGGGATACCTCAAGGCACTGTGCTAGGTCCCCTACTATTTATAATTTATGTCAATGATATTTTCAAACTACCACTTAACGCAGACATAATATCATATGCCGACGACACAGCTATCATAGGAGTCCGATTCGAGCCGCGGTCAACAGTGGTTGTGTGTACCTTACCTATTGCTTAGTGGCGTTCGCCCGTTCCCGTGCCTCATACAGATAAGAGATTATTGTTACATTTTATTTAATTCTGTTTATCGTATACTTATTTGTTTGCATTCCTACTTACGGCTAATCCGTTTTTGTTTGAACAGTCAATGAAATAGACTGCGTATTATTTTTTCAGTTTAATTTTTAAAAGTTAAGTTTTTTTTTATATAATGGAGGAAGACGAAGATAGACCTCCCGACCCAGGATCGATATTAGATTTTTCTGATTCGGAATCTAACACTAGCCAGGCTTCTATTACGCTTCCATCTCGTAAACGACGACCATCGCATAGCCTTTACATCCCATCGAAAGTTAAATCTATACCGCCGATTCAACAAACCTCGACCTCTAACGACCTTAACCCTAATAGTAACACCCAGACAAGTACTTTAGCTAGCGATAATACAAAAAGTACTGACTTACTTTATCCTGCTTCCGCTTCCGGTCCTTTTATCGTAATTGTTCAGAGAACTGAACAAGGAAAACTTATTCATCCTTTAGATTTTGGAAAATTCTTATTTGACTCAAAAAATAATAACCTTGGTATTGTTAACGGTTCAATTAAACCGGAAGGGCGATATAAATTATCTATCGAGTTTTATACTGCCGCTTCCGCAAATGGATTTGTAAAAAAAATTGACTCGCTCTCAAACCATAAATATAAATCGTTCATCCCGTCATTTAACCTTACGAGAATGGGTCTTGTTCAAGGAATTCCCACGGAGATCCCAGAGGCTGAAATTGTTGATGCTTTGAATAATTCCCAAGGAACCCCGAAAGTAATAAAAGCACGTCGTCTGAACTACAAGGATTCTACTGATGGAAACACGATCTGGAAACCTTCCCAATCTGTTGTTGTTACATTTGAGGGACAATCCCTTCCGTCTCGCGTGTTTATTTATTATACCTCGCTTCCCGTCGAAGTTTATAAATTTCCAACTGTTCAATGCTTCAATTGCTGCCGGTTTGGACATACAAAATCCGTACGCCGCTCCCCTCCACGTTGTTACTTTTGCGGAGAAGGTCACCCATTTGATCAATGTCCAAAATCTTCCAATAATCCCATTTGCATTAACTGTTCGGGTGCACATACCGCGGTCAGTCTCTAGCCTGTCCGGAATTGACAAGACAGAGGAACATAAAACATAAAATGGCTACCGACAACATTTCGTACTTCCAGGCCTCAAAGTTATTCTCTCCTGCGAAAAAATCATTCGCAGAGATGACATCGTCCTCAGCTCCTTTCCAATCAACCATCTTTTTAAATTCAACGTCATCTTCTCACAGAGAAACCATTCTCAAGCCAGTCAAACCCAACCCAAAATTTACTCCTTACCTTGATAAAAAACAATTGAATAATATTTTGACCAGCCCGAATGGGAATGCCAAATCTCGGACCCCCAATGGGTGTGCCATTAATAGTAATACATCCCCTCCTGCTCTCCCCGAAATATTGAATAATAATTCTTTTATACAAACTTTAATTACCCTTTTAATTTCTATCCTTACAAACAACAATACTGTACCGTCCAACGCTGCCGATTACATTAAATCTTTATTATCTTGCCTCCCCAATGACTTCGAAACTGAACAAAATTCTTCAGTGGAACAGTAGAAGCCTCTTCGCTAACAAATCTGACCTAATTCAATTACTCGACGAACACGACGTTTCAGTGGCCGCCATTTCTGAAACGTGGTTAAAACCCTCCTTTCACTTAAGAATTCCGGGTTATTATTGTCTCAGACATGACAGACCGGATGTTAAAGGCGGCACGGCTCTGATAATCCATAATTCTATCCCGTTTAAACAAATTAATATACATACTCCCTCCGACGATATCCAGATAATAGCAGCTGTCTTATCTGATATCACAATATTATCAATATATATTCCTCCCTCTACCACTTTTATTGAAAATGAATGGGCACCAATCTAAACCCAGATTTGTTCCCCTTTTATGATCCTTGGAGATTTTAATGCACATTCCCCTTCTTGGGGTAGCAAAATAACAAATCGTTCTGGCCGCAATCTTTTAGATTTTATTGATACCCATAACCTATGTTTTTTAAATGACGGATCTCCAACCAGATTCACCCCCCCTCATCAACGGAAAAGTGCTGTTGATTTATCTCTTTGTTCATATTCGTTAGCATCTAAATGCTCTTGGGACATCCTAAACGATCCCCTCTCTAGTGATCATTTTCCAATTATAATCCGATTCCAACATCAATCTAACACTTATCCTCCTCCAGTTAAAAATAATCTCAAATTTAGAATAAATGATGCGAATTGGAGCACTTTCTCTTCTGAACTAGATAACCTTATTAATTTTTTAAAAAAAATCGTCCCCGGGAGACATCAGATTGCAATGTGAGACGTTTCCCTCTATGGTTATAAATGCAGCAGAAAAATCCATCCCGAAACGCAATGCGAACATTAAAATAAAACACTCTACTCCGTGGTGGGACGAGGAATGCACTCGCTCCGTCAACTCTCGTAAAAAAGCAATTTCCTCTTTTCATAAGTGTATGTCACTAGAAAATTTTTTATCAGTTAAAAAAGCCCAGGCAGAAACCAAACAAATTTTGAAAAATAAAAAACGCGCTGGATGGCGGAAGTTCTGTGAGAACCTGTCTCAGGAAACTCCCCAATCTTCAGTTTGGTCTAGCTTAAAAAAATTCGGATCATCGTATTCTCCGCCGAGAACCAAGCATATATCAGAAGAAATTCTTATAGGATTTGCGGATAAAATAGCCCCCCCATCAGTGGCCGGATGTGAAGAAATGCCTTCTATTAAGCCATATCCATCTCACTCTAACTGGCTAGATGCTCCTTTCTCCATTGATGAGATGAAACTAGTAATAAGAACCCTTTCTGACTCTGCTCCGGGTCCCGATGGAATACTTAATAGTTTCATTAAATCATTTTCTGATATGGCGGTTGAATATTTCTTATCTCTTATTAATAATATGTTTGAAACAGGACTAATTCCGGATGATTGGAAAACTCAAAAAATCATTCCCATTTTAAAACCTGGAAAAAATCCATCTGAAATTTCGTCTTATCGGCCTATTGCTCTTTCATCATGTTTGATGAAAGTAGCGGAGCGGTTGATGAAGAACAGATTAGAGTGGTTTGTTGAAAGTCAAGATATTATCTCACCAAATCAGTATGGTTTTCGGAAAAAGAAATCTACAATGGATAATTTAAGTTTGTTCACAACTGATATCCGAGTTTCCCAATCCCTAAATTCTTATACATTGGCCACATTCCTTGACCTTTCATCAGCTTACGATGATGTTTTACTGAATGTTTTGAAAGAAAAGCTAATTAAAAAACAAATCCCCCCGAAATTAGTCCAATTTATTATTAATTTGCTCTCAGATAGGTCCATTATTATTGAGTCTTCCTCTAAATGCTTAAGGCGCAAACTATGGAGAGGTTTGCCCCAGGGTTCTGTTATTAGTCCTCTGTTGTTTAATATTTATATAAGCGACCTAGACTCAATAATTCCTTTTTCTATCAAGCGTCTTTACTTTGCGGATGATATCCTTATATATTTGTTACATAAAAATATTATTCTTGGAGCTAAGGAAATGAATTTGGCTTTACAATATATTAAAAGCTGGTTGTCATTAAATGGGATGAATCTGGCGGCATCTAAAACAAGGGTCGTGGCTTTCACGCGCAAAAGAAAAATTCCCCAGTTCTCAATTTCTTTTGATAATGTGCCTCTACAAACCGCTACTCAAATCAAATTCCTTGGTCTTCTTTTGAACCATAAACTTTCCTGGCTTCCACACATTCAGATAATTTCTACAAAGTGTGAAAAGGGACTTAATATGATGCGAGCAGTTTCCAGAGTATGGTGGGGATCTCATCCTACCACTCTTAAATTAATGTATAATTCCCTAGTTCGGAGCCACTTGGATTATGGCTCATTTCTTTTTGACCCACTCCCTAAATATCAAGATAAGAAAATGGAAAGAATTCAATCAAAAGCCCTCAGAATGATTATTGGAGCTATGAAGTCTTCTCCAATTAATGCGCTTCAGGTGGAATGTGTGGAGCCTCCATTATATTTCAGAAGGCAATTCCTTGCCAATAAATATATTTTCAAGGCTTTATCGTTATCACATCATCCTATTAAACAAAGTCTTAATAGGTTAAGTGTTAATTTGAATTCTAACAAAAGATTGAGAGAAAAACAATGTTTTCCTCTCTTAATTAAAAGTTTTCATCTCTATAATTCTCTATCATCTTCCCTCCAATATCTTCAAGAAGTTCCCAATCTTCCTATATACAATATTCCATTTAAGGCAATCACTTTTACGCCGAACACAATAACATCAGTCTTTCGGAAGAATATTTTATCTTCCCCAAATAAATTTCAAAATGTGGATGATTGCTTTAAAAGCATAGTGGCTTCGAAATTCCCTGGATTTTCCATCCTTTTCACGGATGGTTCCAAATTTGAAAATAAAAGATGTGGAGCATCTATATATAGTCCAGAATTCAACATCAATCTCACTTATAAATTACCGAAAGAAGCTTCCATATTTACAGCCGAATGTTTTGCAATTGAACAAGCGCTAAATCAAATTCAGGTTCTCAACATTCATCGAGCCTTACTATGTACTGATTCGCTAAGTGCTCTAACTAAAATTAGGTCAAATATTTTACGTTATCCGGAAGACAATATTATATGTAAAATAAAAAATCTTCTCAATTCTCTTAGTGAATCTGGGTTCGAGACGATATTGGCCTGGGTCCCTGCCCATTTGGGTATCGAGGGTAATGAGATGGCCGATTTTCTCGCCAAATCTGGTTCAGATTCCGGAACTATTCCACTAAATTTTAGAATTCCTATATCCGATGTCTTTCCGATTCTTAAATCCAATATGACTCGTGCCTGGGAAGAAAATTGGGCAGTCTCCAAAATAAGAACTGGATCTTTCTATGCGGGAATTCAAAACCATATCCCTGCTAAGCCATGGTTTCACGGTAAAAAACTTTCAAAACGATTCATTTCATGTATCTCGAGAATGAGAATTGGCCACTGTTCAATTGCATCTCACTTGTCTAGAATTAGAGTTTTAGATGATCCGTTCTGCCAGTGCGGTGTGGAAGAGGAAACCCTCGACCACGTTTTCTTTAACTGTAAAAACCATTCATCTTTCAAGAACATATACCGCCGGCTTATTAAAATCACACACCAGTCCCCCCTTAACATTTCATACCTTTTATCTCTTAACAATTCTCGTGTTCATACAGCTTTATGTAAGTTTATTAACCTGAATGAATTCAATATTTAATTTGTTTTAGTGATCTAAATGAGTCCAATATTTAATTTGTTTTATTATTTTCCCATTAGATTAACCGAAATTTCTTATCCATTTTAAATATTACCGGCACAAAGCACTCTCTCCAGGGTGAATTGCCTAAAACAAAAAAATAAAAAAATAAATCCATCCCGAAACGCAATGCGAACATTAAAATAAAACACTCTACTCCGTGGTGGGACGAGGAATGCACTCGCTCCGTCAACTCTCGTAAAAAAGCAATTTCCTCTTTTCATAAGTGTATGTCACTAGAAAATTTTTTATCAGTTAAAAAAGCCCAGGCAGAAACCAAACGAATTTTGAAAAATAAAAAACGCGCTGGATGGCGGAAGTTCTGTGAGAACCTGACTCCGGAAACTCCCCAATCTTCAGTTTGGTCTAGTTTAAAAAAATTCGGATCATCGTATTCTCCACCGAGAACCAAGCATATATCAGAAGAAATTCTTATAGGATTTGCGGATAAAATAGCCCCCCCATCAGTGGCCGGATGTGAAGAAATGCCTTCTATTAAGCCATATCCATCTCACTCTAACTGGCTAGATGCTCCTTTCTCCATTGATGAGATAAAACTAGTAATAAGAACCCTTTCTGACTCTGCTCCGGGTCCCGATGGAATACTTAATAGTTTCATTAAATCATTTTCTGATATGGCGGTTGAATATTTCTTATCTCTTATTAATAATATGTTTGAAACAGGACTAATTCCGGATGATTGGAAAACTCAAAAAATCATTCCCATTTTAAAACCTGGAAAAAATCCATCTGAAATTTCGTCTTATCGGCCTATTGCTCTTTCATCATGTTTGATGAAAGTAGCGGAGCGTTTGATGAAGAACAGATTAGAGTGGTTTGTTGAAAGTCAAGATATTATCTCACCAAATCAGTATGGTTTTCGGAAAAAGAAATCTACAATGGATAATTTAAGTTTGTTCACAACTGATATCCGAGTTTCCCAATCCCTAAATTCTTATACTTTGGCCACATTCCTTGACCTTTCATCAGCTTACGATGATTGTTTTACTTAATGTTTTGAAAGAAAAGCTAATTAAAAAACAAATCCCCCCGAAATTAGTCCAATTTATTATTAATTTGCTCTCAGATAGGTCCATTATTATTGAGTCTTCCTCTAAATGCTTAAGGCGCAAACTATGGAGAGGTTTGCTCCAGGGTTCTGTTATTAGTCCTCTGTTGTTTAATATTTATATAAGCGACCTAGACTCAATAATTCCTTTTTCTATCAAGCGTCTTTACTCTGCGGATGATATCCTTATATATTTGTTACATAAAAATATTATTCTTGCAGCTAAGGAAATGAATTTGGCTTTAAAATATATTAAAAGCTGGTTGTCAATAAATGGGATGAATCTGGCGGCATCTAAAACAAGGGTCGTGGCTTTCACGCGCAAAAGAAAAATTCCCCAGTTCTCAATTTCTTTTGATAATGTGCCTCTACAAACCGCTACTCAAATCAAATTCCTTGGTCTTCTTTTGAACCATAAACTTTCCTGGCTTCCACACATTCAGATAATTTCTACAAAGTGTGAAAAGGGACTTAATATGATGCGAGCAGTTTCCAGAGTATGGTGGGGATCTCATCCTACCACTCTTAAATTAATGTATAATTCCCTAGTTCGGAGCCACTTGGATTATGGCTCATTCCTTTTTGACCCACTCCCTAAATATCTAGATAAGAAAATGGAAAGAATTCAATCAAAAGCCCTCAGAATGATTATTGGAGCTATGAAGTCTTCTCCAATTAATACGCTTCAGGTGGAATGTGTGGAGCCTCCATTATATTTCAGAAGGCAATTCCTTGCCAATAAATATATTTTCAAGGCTTTATCGTTATCACATCATCCTATTAAGCAAAGTCTTAATAGGTTAAGTGTTAATTTGAATTCTAACAAAAGATTGATAGAAAAACAATGTTTTCCTCTCTTAATTAAAAGTTTTCATCTCTATAATTCTCTATCATCTTCCCTCCAATATCTTCAAGAAGTTTCCAATCTTCCTATATACAATATTCCATTTAAGGCAATCACTTTTATGCCGAACACAATAACATCAGTCTTTCCGAAGAATATTTTATCTTCCCCAAATAAATTTCAAAATGTGGATGATTGTTTTAAAAGCATAGTGGCTTCAAAATTCCCTGGATTTTCCATCCTTTTCACGGGTGGTTCCAAATTTGAAAATAAAAGATGTGGATCATCTATATATCGTCCAGAATTCAACATCAATCTCACTTATAAATTACCGAAAGAAGCTTCCATATTTACAGCCGAATGCTTTGCAATTGAACAAGCGCTAAATCAAATCCAGGTTCTCAACATTCATCGAGCCTTATTATGTACTGATTCGCTAAGTGCTCTAACTAAAATTAGGTCAAATATTTTACGTTATCCGGAAGACAATATTATATGTAAAATAAAAAATCTTCTCAATTCTCTTAGTGAATCTGGGTTTGAGGCGATATTGGCCTGGGTCCCTGCCCATTTGGGTATCGAGGGTAATGAGATGGCCGATTTTCTCGCCAAATCTGGTTCAGATTCCGGAACTATCCCACTAAATTTTGGAATTCCTATATCCGATGTCTTTCCGATTCTTAAATCCAATATGACTCGTGCCTGGGAAGAAAATTGGGCAGTCTCCAAAATAAGAACTGGATCTTTCTATGCGGGAATTCAAAACCATATCCCTGCTAAGCCATGGTTTCACGGTAAAAAACTTTCAAAACGATTCATTTCATGTATCTCGAGAATGAGAATTGGCCACTGTTCAATTGCATCTCACTTGTCTAGAATTAGAGTTTTAGATGATCCGTTCTGCCAGTGCGGTGTGGAAGAGGAAACCCTCGACCACGTTTTCTTTAACTGTAAAAACCATTCATCTTTCAAGAACATATACCGCCGGCTTATTAAAATCACACACCAGTCCCCCCTTAACATTTCATACCTTTTATCTCTTAACAATTCTCGTGTTCATACAGCTTTATGTAAGTTTATTAACCTGAATGAATTCAATATTTAATTTGTTTTAGTGATCTAAATGAGTCCAATATTTAATTTGTTTTATTATTTTCCCATTAGATTAACCGAAATTTCTTATCCATTTTAAATATTACCTAAAACCAAAAAAAAAAAAAAAAACAGCTATCATAGTGAATGGGATCGACTGGAATATAGTAAACGAACAAGCAAATAATAGCATGAACACCTTAAAACATTGGTTTGTTACAAATCTCCTTTCATTGAACACTAACAAAACATACTACATACACTTCTCAATTAACAAACTTAAAACACTCCCCAACACTAAAATAACTATCCACAATAACAAATGCAATAAAATCACATGTATCCAAGGCTGTTCAACGTTGAAATCAGTATCAGAAATTAAATATCTCGGAGTGATAATAGAACAACATATGAAGTGGAAGAGCCGTATCTGTGAATTGGTTAAGCGTATCAGAAAGTGTATATATATATTCATAAGATTAAGAAATATTTTAAAACCCAACAATCTAAAAAGAGTATACTATGCACTAATCCAGTCATTAATTCAATATGGAATTATTGGATGGGGGGGGTTCATACAACAATATTCTTACCCCGATCAAAGTGATCCAGAAGCTAATCTTTAAAGTAATCCCAAAGAAACCCTCCACATATCCAACAGAAACGCTTTTCGCAGATTTCACGGTGCCTCGAGTAGAGAATATCTTCAAGAAAAATGCAATTATCCAAATTTACAAAGATAATATCGTCAAAAATTTGAAACCCACCAATCAAAAAGATATCAAGACAACATCAAAATACCAAAATTTAATACCAAACTAATGCAAAACAATTACATCTATTTAGGAATAAAGTATTTCAACAATCTTCCGATTGAAATAAAAAAAAATCAAAGACATCAATAAACTGAAACTCAAACTGAAGCAACACTTCATCAGGAATAATTAATTAAATAATTACCTGTTTTTCTCTTTCTTTCTATTTATTGGCAATCTATATTTATTTCTATTTAATTTAGATTTTTCTAATTTCTCTAAAGTGCACAATATTTTAGTATGTAACTATATCCCATTGTATGTACATCTTCACATATAGATGATCCAGAAGTTTCAATTGTTCCCTTATATACTTACCTATTGCATAATGTCATTCTATTTCTGTCATAATTAGTGTAACTCGCTCATCAAGCACAAGAACTAGCTTCTTCTTTGGTGAGACTGCAATTTTAAAGAATTTCTGAACCAATATGTAATTTATATTAACCCACTGTAAACTTATATATCTATATTAAATAAAAAATAAATAAAAAAATAAAATTAAATTAAAAAAAAAATAAAAAATCCTCGTTTTAACGGTCGATTTGTGATGGGTTGAACTTCGAAAGTCGTTTTCTCAGGCCCTATGCCACCGAACCGACTGAAACTATGGATTCTTTCTAAAAAACGTGGTCTGTATACGAATCAATCAAAAGAACTGCTAAAAGCAGATTTTTTTTTAAATATCATCATTTTATGGGCGTATTGTAAGGCTTGGGGTCGAATTTTACCGTATTTTCAGGCCCTTTGCCGCCTAACCGATTGAAATTTTGGATTCTTACTACAAACTTATATCTTTATAAGAATCAACCAAAAAATATTCAGAAAGTAGCATTTTTTTATTATCATTTTCATTGTTAGGCTTGGGGTCGAACTTTATCTGCCGTTTTCTTGGGACTGTTCCGTCAAACCGACTGAAAGTTTGGCTTCTTAGTAAAAACTATGTAGAGTCTTTATAAGAATCAATAAAAAAATCTGCAGAAAACATCAGCTGCAAGCTATAGTAGTATCTACAGGCCGAAATGCTGACCGTTAGATTCGCGCCTTGTACTGGATGAGTAATGACACTTTTCTTACAGTTTTTTTGTTTTTTTTTTTTTACATTAACTCCACACAGGAGGCTCTGAGAAAAATAATTTCCCTCAGGGTCTATGTCATCTTTGAAGATGCTGTGTGGAGAGTGTTTTTGAGGAGAGGAAGGAGTGAACAAGGGTCTTGAAGAGACCCATGTTATAGGAGGGAGGAAACACAGAGGCCGGCAAATCGTTCCACAGCCGAGCTGTTGAACTCAAGAACGAATCGTAGAAACGACCCGTTCTCATGTGTTTCCCGACTACGCACCGGTGTCGAGGGGATCAATGACGCTAGTTCCTCGGAGCATCTTCCATTGTAACACCTGGCGCCTGTGCTCTAAATATAGCAATCCGTTTGTTAGGTTAGGAGAGTCTATCAAACGGACCGCCCGTTTCTGCACAGAGTCAAGGGTTTTTTTTCAGGTATTTTGGGGCTCCAGACCAGAGGTGGCCGCCAAATTCAACCGTGGGGCGCACCTGCGATTTGTACAGGGTTAGTAGTTGTGTGCTATTAAAGCATCTGCGTGCCCTGTACAGTACGCCCAGTTTCTGAGAGGCTAACTTAACTCTGGCCTCGATGGAGCCCCCGTACCCGAGCTGGTCACTTAGAGTTACACCAAGCATATCAATGGAAGGCCTGTTCGGGAGAATGCTTCCGTTGAAGGAGACTAGATTATCATTTTGATCCCTTTTGGGTCTTTGAAACATTAAATTCGACGAGGTTATTCTTACCCCAAGAGGAAACACTCTCGAGGTAACCGTCCATTCTTTGTTTCAAAGCCCTCCTGTTTATTAATATATGGCATCTTTGATCAAAAATTACGTTTGTCATATTGTATTTTTAAACCACAAAATTTAGTTTCTTCTAGTGAGTCATGTGCACGTAGGGATCTGTGGGAGTACGAGCGGTGAATCTACATCACACAGAGAACTTAACCCCTCAGGCTAATTTGTTCGCTTTTCGGAACAGCTTGTGTGGGTCCCTTATTATCATAGTGAGAAATATATTCTAAACGGCATTGAAAATAGAAAATACCATGCAATATTCAAATCTCATAAAATATTTAAAATATACAACTTTATGAAACCAAAGTTTCCGAGCGCAACATGAAAAAAAAATTCTTAATTTGTGAACTTTTTTAAAATTATTTTTATGCGAAACGATAAAAAAGTGAGTGAAAGGTAATGTTTATAATACATTTGCCCAACAAAATGGGTGTGTATTTTTTTTTCGTTACCATTATTTTAACTTAATAATAACGTAAGGTGAGCCATTTCTAAAACTTTTTAAAGTTTGCACGGTTATTTCTACTAATAAAATTTGAATGCGTATTTTATCACCTTTCAAAAAAGTATTTAGTTTGTGGAAACGTTCAAAAATATTCTATTTATTTGTATTTTTATTGCAAAACGGAAATATTTTGATTTACTTACCAAATAAGGTCGAGTCCTGAGGGGTAAAACACTTATTATTTTAATCTGAGTAATTCGATATATTTTTTAAACTTTTCCTTTAATTCTGCAAATAAAGGGTTACAAAAGTTATGGAGCCAGATCTACGCTTTTTTAAACGACCGATTTCTTTCAAATTTGACTTGGCTTGTTGAACGTCGGATGGTATTTCGAAAAAATGCCGGCAAATTTCATAGAAAATTCTTTTAAAATAATTCAGATTAGCTACAATAATCAAATAGTACTACAGGTCCTAGATTTATATTGGCGCAAGTGATTCTGGCCTTGTCCTTATAGTTTTTTTAAACATAAGGGTTAAAAAAAAAACAAGATATTTTTTTGGTGCGGGCCAGCGACAGATGAGAGGTAAAAAAAATTCAATTTCGGATTCGACTTACTCGAAAACCAAAGCTCAAATCAAAAAAGTTGTAATCAAAATTGATTCCAAATGTGTTATCGATTCACCAGTTTGTCGCTTCAAGTTTCGGACACCGTGTATTATTGCCACAAATCTAAATGTACAATTTTTTTAAACACCGACAAATTGCTCGATCGTAGCCAAATTAAGATTAAAAAAAACGTTGGAACACCCAAATGCCGACAGATCGACCGCAGCAAACCTACCGACCCCATCGCAAAGGTGAATACACGAAACAAATTTCCTCATTAAGGCCCGGTAGTAAGGCGTTGAAAAAAGAAGAAGGGGATATACGTAAATACGTATGTTAAAGGGAGTGGGCCAAAATTAAAAACAATAGAAATTCATTGAAAATTATGAAAATGTTTAATAAAACTTAATACTAAGACTCATTTAAAATAGAGCAAAAATCTCGCGAGAAATGTCTTAATTAATTTATTTAACTGTGAACTTTTTCAAAAATATAACTTGTAAAATAACAGAGAAAAATGTGTTTATAAATCATTTTCGGAGCATACTTTGCAAGTTTTTCCTATCGGGAGAACTTCATATGGAACAATATTAATAGGGTAACGTCTGCGTCGTTGAATTTCAGAATCCAGTTTCGAGTGCATGTTGACGCCATGCCGTACGCTTCGGGCCACAAATCGCATCTGTGTACGTGGAATTTCAAACAAAACTACCGTTGTAATTCGGTTTTGAATTCAAGAATTCATCAAAAGATGTCCCACTTTCGTCAGCAAGTTGGACGGGAAAGGCTGGGCGCATACATCCAATTTGGCTTTCCGATCAGACAATCGGATCGGATTAACACCGTACACATCCGATTCGAGAATCAGATGGGTAATACCGGGGCCGGGGCCACTAAAGACCGAGGCCACGCCCTTCGGACGGCCGGATTGGACGGCCGGCGTGGCCTATTTTTATTACCGGCCAGGTTTTCGAATCGAATGTGTGCGGGCTTTCATAAGAAATGTATGGCGCGAAGGCCTTCAGGTTGTCTGATCAGACAATCGGATCAGATAATCGGATCAGACAATCGGATGGAGAAATTGGATGTGTGCGCCCAGCCAAAGTGTCTCCCCTAGATATAACTGCCACAAATTTGTTAAAAAGTAGTAACTCTCCTGATATGGAAAGATTGACGGTAATTCATAGTTGTATAAAGCGGCTAATTACATATGACGGTTGTACGGGTTGATAAAGCCCGCACGAGAGAGGGAGAGACTGGCGTCTTGAAGGTAAGTTCAGCAGAAGCAAAGCGACGAATCGTTGGCGAGTCCAAAGGTGTTCAGGTAGGCGATTGAATCAGGATTTCAGACACGTTGGCAGGTGATGTCGCTCCGAATTCTTGAGATGAAGAGAGACTGGCGTCTTAAACCGGTTACGGTGAGTCTGGCGTCTTGAATTGAACAGCGAGACTGGCAAGTCGAAGGGTGTTCAAGTAGGTGATTTGCAGAGATTTTATCCTGATCACTGACGGTGAAGACTGAATAACGCTGCCCTTTGGTTCAATCTTTTATAGTAGCTGCTCTGTTTATTGCACAAGATTTTTAAATATCACACAATTTTTGAAAAAAACTCCAAAATTGTGAAATAATGGCAATCCCTTTGAAATAAAATTATTGTGCAATTTCTGTTTATGGCGGGTGAGTCGTCCCGGATGGCAACGGTTGTAATGTTTTCCAGTTGTGAAATTCAAATAATTTCCATTTTGGGAGCACGAATCATTTCACGATGAAAATGTCGTGACATCAATATTTTCGGTGACGCACTATTTAAAATGCAGAATATTTCGTCTTTGGTAATAATGCAAGAAGATTTTACAATGTTTCGTCTAGATTGCATAACACGTTCGATACAACGGTCATTGACCCTCTCGGTTACTTTTTACCGGTGACTGTCACTCGATAACAATGGATCCGAGGAACAGGCTATTTTTTAAACCAGTTGCTATTAAAAATAATCAATATTTTTCATCAAAATGTTGAAAAACAAGGTCGCGTAAGAAAATCCTGAAATCAGAGAACTTATAAAATAACAGAAAAAATGTGTTTATAATAATTTTCTGAGATTGAGATTTCGTTTCTATCGAGTTAATTTCAAATATCAAAATTTTATTTTAGGCGTAGCAAATGTATAAATATTATCTTAGAATAAATTTTTTAAGAGCTTAATAAACTTAAAGTGTTTGTATCGAGCGTGTATGCAGCCCAAATGATGCGAAACAGCTTTCTGATCGCCGCGAGAGAAACACAGCTGTATTTACGTCGCATCCCCCCCCCCCCCTTCGCCTCTTCACCTGTCCGCTAACTTTACTGCCAGCCAATCAGCGCGCTCGTTCTCATGCTCTATATTAAAATGTACAGTTATTTGTGTTATTTTAAGTAAAATTTACGAGAGTCCTGCAAAAGTTACTTCAAATAAAAATATAAAGATTAAAAGGTTGGACTCGCGTACATACTAATATGTTAAAATTAAGTATGCAAATGTTTTTACTTAAAAGATAAAAAGCTTTTTCATACTGTTGTCGGGTTATAGACCCACTGGTTAACATTGTACGATTTTTAGTAAATTTAATAAAAAGACTATGAAAGAGTGGTTTATATGAGATGGAGCGGTCAAACAAGTAATATTGCATACATAAATCAATTTTAACATTTAATTTTCACCCGAGAACACACAAAGCTGCAAAGAAATACACGAGAGAAATGTCGAGTGCGAGCCAATATCGTGCACGGCCATGCGGCAGCACATATATTAGCGCCAAATTCTGTTCCGAGTCAGTATATGGGGTTTTTTATCCAGTTAAGAATTTTTCCTCATAAAGCACAATAATGTAACGTAAATTCAGTCAAGTAAATACAACCATCAGATGGTAATAGTAATAAGGCCAAATGAGCCGCAGTACTAGCAGCAGTCAGCTAGAAACATGAAAGGGCATTGCTATAAGCCCTAGCTAGTTAGAGGATTACGAAAGAATCCATAAAATAAAAAAATTTAAAAAATGTTCCGAGTCAGTCGCACTCATCACGACATTTGCTCTGGCTACCTCTTTCTACTCTAACCACTTCTTTCCGCCGTTATAACTCCACAAATCACCTTTGACTTCCGACCTTGCACTTTCCTTGGACTACCAAATTCTCTCTCCTTCGATATCAACCGGATAGGCCCTGAGCGCAGCAGCTCGCGGACTAGAACCCAGCACCCTTATTACAGTCAATATAGAGGACACCCGTTCGATATATTGTTCTAGGAAAGTGTGTTATAAACTCGTAGAAATTCGGGATGCCGAGTCTTAATTTTAACATCGTCACAACAATATTGCAAAAAAATTTCCGTCGTTTCGCAGCGGAGCGTTAAGTCCGACACCTTTACAAATTTTAATATTAAAATTAAGTACCAAAATACACGAATATTTTGGCAAGCGATAATATCCTAACCTGCCTTAACGTTTGTTTGGTTAACCACCGAATAAAAAATAAGAAAGTTATGATCCAGTTTTCGCTTAACTTTTAAAAGAAATTTTGACCAAAATTACAACGTTTTACTTGCTTAACTACCCATAACGAAGTGTGATTTGTTTTAAATTTTGTCAATATTTTTTTGTATTTTTACGGTCGATAAATGACACCTTTTGAGGCCTCCAAGGATGAAAAACTCCTAAACATGTTATTTGCGATATTTTAGAATCGTGCGGTTTTTTGGGGCGAAATAGTCATCCAAAAAAAGTTTACCAAAGCCGTTATATAATGTAAAAAAGCATTTGTTTCATTCAAATTGGCATTCTTCAAGATAATATCAACAAATTGTAAATTTAGAGTAATGAAAATAGTTTCTCAAAATGTCAGTTTTTCTCGAATAAAAAATCCAGTGATCTTTAATCAGGGCATTAAAAACAACACTCTTGAGACATTAGCATAAGTTAAATACTCGGGTTTCGCTTTTCAATCAAATCTTTAATTTGCTACACAAATATTGGGATTTATAACCAGACTAACTACTACAAATTACAACTGTTATTTTTGTGACAACTTTCAAGTCAAAACATCTTTAGCACCGTTGTGATTTGAAACTAAAAAGTGACACTAAAAAGAAACAAACACGTATATCTATAGGATTTAGCCTGCGAAGGAATGAGATAGAATAACCTTCCCACTCTTGTCTTCTTTAGTTTTCTAAAAGTTTCACTTCTACCGCGTGTGAACTGTACACTTGTAATATTTTATTTTCATATTTTCCTCGGGGCCTCCTACGTGGAGGCCCCCGAAGAAAATAAGTCCCATCTGGGCCTATGTCATCTTTGGGGATGCTGTGTAGAGGGTAATTTTAGAAAAGGAAGGTGAAGAAGTTCTGGAAAGGAAAAGGAATGAGGGATTGGTAGGAATCTGGGGGTCAGTGTAACCAATGAATACGAATCCAACTCTTCCCCTGAATATAATAAATGACTTTGTTGGTTAGGTGTATTATCGAAAATTCTTTAATCTCATATTTCTCTTGCTTTATGTACATTTATTTTTTAGGCAAGGCTGGGGCGATCAAAAGATCTCCCTCAACCAGTCTCTTCCGATCCAGCCTGCCCCACTGTTGGTGGGTAGACACCTCCGCCGCCAAGACCCGTCATGTCATCCCATGAACTATGGCACCTCTGCTAAGTTAACTAACGTAGCAAACCTGTGGCTGAGGTGTTGGTTTTCCAATAAATGGTTCCCGGGGCGGTGGTACCCGTACCCGCCTCCCAAATTGAAAGTATGTTAATAATAAAAGAAAGTATGGTAATACCTTTATTATGTTTTGGGTATTCCAACAATTTTATTGAACAACAATACTCTTTTAAATGATATGAATATGCTTAAATGGTCAGGCAGAAAGATTTCACTGATTTATTTCGATATAAAATTTTAAATGATGCACATGAAAGTCCAGATTTGCTTGTATTGATAAGCTTTCAGATTCCACTACTGCGATTTATTTCAGTGCCTATAGATTTATTTCAGTGCCTGGGAGTAATTATCATACGTGTTCCTCTCTGCCCAGAATACTAATGGAGGGAAATAATTACAATTGAATACTAATGGAGGGAAATAATTACAATTGAAAACTAATGGAGGGAACTAATTACATAATAAATATTGTGTATTTTTCTATTCACATGACATGTGAAAACTCCTAAAAGAGGCCTTAGTAAATGAATAATAATTATTATTAATTTTTATACAAGCACACGAAATTAATACTTGTGATATTCCACTTTACATAAATTTTCAACATATTAAAGCTTTCCTTTCGAGATAATTTATACTTAAATTCGTGAAAACTAAACACTAACAAAATAGGGCTATACACATAATTGAGTTGAAAATCTCATTGTTACGTGAACAAAACTCTCATTTTTGCAGAATACAAAGTCACCACAAAGCTGCAAAATAGTCAGTTCGTGGGGACCTTTTATTTGGTCCGTCGAGACGGATATTTATGATTCGCAGAGAAGAGAGAAACCTGCACGAAGTTTGCATTAATAATCCATTACGAGATGACTGGACATGCCTTCACACAATGCATTATAACAATATGCAAAAATAATAGGGACAGAGGGAGTTAAGTATTTAGTTCACGCAGATTCACTAGAACTTTGTTTAGAGCTCACAATTCATGGACAAATACGTTTATAATACAATATGCATTATTCTATGGTAGCTACCTGCCTACCGCAAATTGTATTTTTATATCAAAAATGAGTTTACTTAGGCACGGTATATCACTTGATTTTTAGCTCAGCTTGATTGTAATGTCGAATGAATGAATCTTGGTTGGAATGTATTTGCATATCTTGGAACATAATCCAAATAAAGGTCGAAAGCCTAAACCAATATTACATGTATTGCCAATGACTTTAATAGAAGAATGTGTTTTTTTCCTTAAATAACAAAACTACGTCGATGTTATTTTGTCATATCAAAATACTACTAACGCCATCTGTGTGGTTTAAAGCTTATGAAATAAAAGTCAGTTCATTCTGTCTCTTCGTAAAACCTCGTGTTTTAACTTATATGTTATGGGCCCAGTTAATTCCCAAGCGTTTTGAAATCAGTCGCGATAACAATCAAATGGTATTTTTGTTAAAAACTATTTTTTTTATTGTCGCGGATATATCTCTCGTGTTGAATGCAGGGTCAAGGAGTTAGTGCAAACTCGTACTGTGTTGGACATTTTAACAGAAATGGCGTCAAATTCATACCTTACCAGTGTCCCCAGGACGAGAAAATTACGACGAATGGGCCTTCGCCGTAAAAAAAATACTTGTGCTTGAAGGTATAGAGAAATGCATCAAGGCCAAAAAAATGTGGATATTTCAGTGATGATGATGCAAGAACAATTGTGAGTCCTCACATTAAATTCGTTTCTATGTGTTCACATCAAGCAAGCTACATTTACTGCAGACTTATGGAAAAAGCTGAAGCAATTGTTCGATGAAAATGGTTTTTCAAGGCGCATTTCTTGTGCGTAAATAACCATACCACGAACTTGATATCTGTCAGTCAGTTAATTAAAAATGGCAATAAAGTGGACTTCAAAGAAAAATTGTGCTTTATTTATCCCGCTTTATCCTATAAGCTTTATCCCGCGGCTTCGCTCGCATGGTATTACGGGAATTAATGTAGCGCTTGCACTTATCAATTATCCCCCCTCCCCCCCACCCCCACCCCCTCCCGCATTCCATACATTCATTCCCTTACATTCAGTTTTCAAACATCTCGCCTGCCACCTAAATTTCGTAATGCTATAGCTCAAATGTTCATTCGTTCGGAATTTATGCGCTTACAAACATTTCGGATGTTTATTTTTATTTAAATATTTGAAAGTTTGTAAACATAATAAAAAATTACCCTATTTATTATTCAGTCTTTATAATCGTTGCGAATTATATTTTTAATGTAGGAACTCTCATCTGACATTTATTCCAAAACATAAGCTTGTCCAAAAAAAAAACAAAACATTTTCTAATATTTGAATTTTCTGGAACAGTAGCCGACCAGTTAGTAGGGGGCCGAGTACCTACCAGCAGAGAGCCCACAAATATATCATCATCGTTTCCATGGAAACGATTTTTTTTCTGACGTTAGCAAAAACTCGCTTTTGTTAGCGACAGAAAACGTACAACAAATATAATATATTAATATTTATAATTTCACAACGCCAGAGCTTACCATCGTTTACAGCATATAGTCCTCGCATGTAATTTAGCTTTCTGTTAGTGAAAGAATGATTAAAGTCTTTTTATTGGATAATGCGTGAAAGCGTAGCAAACAAACTCGAGCAGTATCGCATTTATAATATTAGTTTGGAAGTATGGATAAACAGAGTGAATTAGTTGCTATAGCAGATATAAAAGATGGTGTTTATAAACCTAGGATGGGTTACAAGTTAAAAATTCTTGTTCTCTAATGTAGATTGGGTTATGTTAATAGTAATTACCTAAATAAAATAGTGCTATAGAAGGAATGAATCTTCGAGAAAAAGTTGATCTTGGTAAGCATACACAGATTTTCAATTTGGGAGGCGGTAATGGGTACCGCCGCCCCGGGAACCTTTATTGGACAACCAACACCTCTGCCATAGGTCACCCCAAGTGGTTCGCTACGTTTGGTGATTTAGCAGAGGTGCCCAGGTTCATGGGATGAGGTTTATCTAGGTCTTGGAGGCGGATAACCAGGACACACTGAACCCCAGATTTCTACACACCCCTTAAACCCTTTTCCTTCCCAGAACTCTCCTCCCCTTCCTTTCCTTTAAAAAACCCTCCACACAGCATCCCCAAAGATGAAATAGGCCCTGAGGAAAATTGGTTTCCTCAAGGCCTCCTGTGTGGAGCTCATGTAAAAAAAAATATATTGCAAAAAGAATGATATTTACGCCTGATATTCACAAAATAAAATAAAATATGCATTTTCGCGTTGTTATTTCGCAATACGGCCGACAGTTGACGAATTTGGACTTTCAAAGTCAACCTTATGCAGTCCACCCAAGGACTACTGAGTTGCGTCTTGTCAAACTTGAATTAGATGTTACACAACTCGATGTTACTACTTTATTCTTGAACCAGTTTCGTTAGTCCCAGGAGGGTCCCTCACAGGCCAATGGTGCAGAGGTGATGAAAGGAATCACTGAAGACCCAAACCCCATCACCAAGGAAAACAATTTACATGGAATTACCAGAATATTTATTAAATTTTAGAAGACAAAGAAAAGACAATAATAAAGTACTTAAATTGAATCGAGCTGTCTGCGGTCTTAAGCAATCCTCAAGGGCCTGGTAAGAAGGTCGACGAATGTCTTGTTGGTTTAGAATATAAAAGTAGTGCGTTAGAACTATGCTTATACACAAAAATTAAGAATGATAAAAAGGCAATTATAATTTTGTATATGGATTATTTTTTTATGTTTTCTAATGATAATGAAGAATGTAATGATTTGAAAAGATATTGGCTTCAAAATTTTAAATAAAAGATTTGGGTAAGATTAAAAATTGTTTAGGGATGAGGGTTAATATTGACAAAGTTAACGATACAGTTACCGCCGAGAGAATTATGTTAATCAGTTGCTAAATAGATTTAACATGGCAGATTGTAAAGTACCAGATACACCTTTAGAGGCTAACTATCTAACCACCACGCCGTTTCCCCGCAGGGGGAGGCAGAGAGGACGGACCGCCAAGCTATCTAGAAATAACATAAATACCTTGTCTGTGATGGCACGACCACAGTTTGATAATGCCTTCAGAAGGCGAATCAGCTGTCACGCGTAATAATAATTCCCTGGCAGAACTTGTTTTAAAATAAATTGTTTTTATATTATTGAACATATAAATGAAATAAAAAATCCACTCTGGAACGCGCCGCAAATATTCTACATATTATTTTAAATGAATTAATTGTGAAACAATTTTTTTTTGCGCACGCCGGGATTCGATCTCGTGACCTTCGGATGGCGAACCAAGAGCCTTACCTTTGGACCGCGGAGGCCGTCTATATACATAAATAACTTTAATATTTAATTAAAAATATGCTAATTTCTAACAATTATATGCTACGGAATGTAGATAGTTGTGCGTACATAGTCGAAGAATATATATTAAAAAAAAATTATTTCATGTTCTACGAAGGACTGATCTGCGCCTATTTTTCTCCAGGCAAAGCATTCAACATTTCAGGAATTTTATATCCTTTGTTCTAGATGTTTGTTCTTTGATAGTGTATTTAACGATTGTTTTAATAATGTCTGCCTAAAATGGTCGGCTATTGAAAAATAAACAAACGATAATATATTTTTGTTATTGTTTTTGGGGTGTTATGCCGTGTTTCGCTACCTCCTTCTTTAGCCAACGTTTCGGACAGCGTTACAGTGTCCATCATCAGGGCAGAAACGTTGGCTAAAGAAGGAGGTAGCGAAACACGGCATAACACCCCAAAAACAATAACAAAAATACTTTTTGGCCGTGAAAACCTAAAAACATACCCAAACGATAATATAGTATAATTATTACAGACAAAAACTATTTGTTGTGATGTGTGCTCACATGTGTAGCACACATCACATTTGATGCTTAAAAAATGTGGGCCGCAAAAAAGATGGCAAATAATTCTGATGCGTGAGATGTCTCTTGACCTTATTTGGCAGGCTTATTTCTGGCAGTGAGGTTTTTATGTGGCTTAGTGGTCGATTTAAAATCTACTGTATACACAAGAAACTCGTCAATCCGTTTAAACCCTCATTTAAATCTAAACACATATACGAATGTAAAGTACTTGGGGCACATTACTCTCGGGGGGTATTGGTGTTATTGACATAAAGGAGAAATTTCAATGTACTGTCTAATATGATTGCCGAAGATTCTTCCAATGCAGTAACAACGTGTAAATTACATTATTCAATGCATTTTGCATGAACATGCGCATATCAGGATTATATACATATGAAACATGGTGTCCCTACCGAGTCACCTCAATGGAACGACTCCGGATCCAATATAATAATGCATACAGAGATATATTTGGATACAAAAGAAACAGCAGCGCATTGACAATGTTTGCGGAGCTAGGAATGCATGAATTCGCAGGTCTGATGAGCCACCGGGTCACTTGAGCCAGGATGCGGCTAATGACCCCAACAACACGGTAGTGACCGCAGCCTTCCAGCACCAAACGCCACTCCTGAAATGAGCGCTGGGCTCGAGCTCACCCCAGACCACTCCCTGCGGAATAATGGATTATTTATTTTAATTTTTATTTATATTTTTGTTATATTCTGTACTTTGTTCTTTATTTAAAATGTGTTCAGTAAATAGTGTATGGGACGCATCGGATTGCAATATCCTCCCCACATCCTGGAATAAAACATTATTACTATTATTTTGATCTAAATTAGCTGTTATGACTGTATGTTGTAGTTAGGTGAACAGTTACAAAGTTCAATTTTTTATACGGAAAAATAGGAAAAGATAATGGTCGCAACTGGGAGTCGAACCCAGAACCTCTCGTATTTTATAATATGGAAAAAAATTAATTGAAATAATATTGTTAATTCTAAAATATGAAATACGAGATTGGCAAATATGACGGTTTGAGAAAAGGTGGCAATAACGAAATTGGTAAACGCGCATGTCCCGGTTAGACGAGAGATTCTGCGTTCGAATCCCAGTGGCGACCATTTTCTTTTTCTATTTTTTCTCTTTCATATTTTTTTAAAGATTATTTTTCTACAAAGTTCCCTAGCATTAAAAAAGGATGTTTATAATTCTCTCTTATTTAAAGGAGCGACTGCGCGGCCTTTTTCATAAAAAAAATAATTTTGGATTTGAATACAAAATACTTATCCAAGCTTCAAAATTCTTTTTATGATTATAAAAATATAAAGTTAAGTGTTATTGTATCTATTTGTGTTTAAAATTATAAAATGGATCATTAAAGGAATCAATTTTTCACAATTTTAGAGACAATTTTGACAATTTGTTGTGAGTTACTGGTAATACGTATACATAATATTTATATATCTCATAATTTAAAGCAAAAATAAATAAAAATACGTACATTAAACTAGCTATCTGCTATACCTTAAGATTAATAAAATAATGTTTCAGTTTGGTCCATTATTTTAACTCAAATTAAAGTTTAATACGAAATTTTCAGATCATAAGATTTGTCGGTAGCTTAAATACTCACACACTTCATCATAAACCGTTCAATGTTACTTTATTTTTATAAATTTAAAATAAGTAATTATTCAATTTGTCCAAAGAAAAGCACTGTTTCATTGACAATTCTTTTTTTAAACTTTCTTCAGGTCAGTAGCGGTTTGTTTCAGTAGGTTAACAGTTTGACAATCCCTTCAGAAGGCAAAACAGCTGTCACATACAACAATAATTACACATCAGAACTTGTTTACACAGAAACTGTTAAAAATATCAGTAGATAAACCAAAATATACCGGGTACAGTAATTTGTTTTTTTTTTCATCGCGATGATCGCGGGTTGGAGTCCCCAAGTAAAATTTATTTGATTGATTGAATCGTGTCATTAATAAAAATAATGTGGAGAATTTTTTCGACCCGTTCTAGAGTGGAAGATACTCTCAGTATCGTCCTGGTGTAAGACCACCATTCAGAATTGAAACGTTGCTTGAAATGATCAGATGAACAGATCTAAAAAGCCAAGTCCTTCCCAATCTTCCTCTTCCCCAACTCTTTCCCCTCCCCACTAACTTCAGCCTCACAGCATACCCCAATTGTGGATGCCATAGGCTCACTGGCTCCATACAGGAGCAGTTGGGACTCTGTGAGGTATTCAGATTTAAAAAAATGGTCTTTGGAGATGCTGTTATAAGTGCTCGTGTGTTTTAGATGCTGTGTGGACCGTCTTTTTAATTAATGGAAGGGTAATAAGTTCTGGAAAGGAAAAGAAATTGGTTGTCTGTAAAGTTGGTTTACGGATGACAATTTCACGTGATAACGTCATATAATAACGATGGAGTGGAAGAGAGAGAGGTAGATGCGTCACAAGCCGAACGCTTAGGCCGAACGCTTGTACCGCGCTCTCGCTTGCTCGCTCGGCTCAGGCGGAACGTGGAAACGTGACAATGAGTCATGCTTTATCGTGAGTGCAGCCGGCGTTCATCGATTTATAAGACGTTATACGTCATAATTGTTAGATGGGTGAGTAGGAATCTGGGGTCAGTGTTTTAAGGAATGGCAGGTTAATCCATCCATCCACTAGTCAAAAGGCCTCCCTCAACCGGCCTCTCCCGATTCGGCTCGCCACGCAACTGGTGTGCAGACGCATCCACCGCCGAGACCCGGACAAACCCCTGCTTTGTTACCAAACTTTGAGAACCAATGAATGGTCCCGAAACGGCGGTTCCCATACCCACCACCCAATTTGAAATACTGCAAACAAGTAACTAACTATATAATTCAATACCTATTTAACACAATTACCACAATCATCAGAAATGAAATTTTAATCAGAGATTCAATTTTAAAAAACTAATTCAATGGAAATTCATAAAATTTTACTAATTTTATCAGCTGCTGGTTTGTAACCACTGTGCACTGTGCAAGACGAAATAAATAAATAAAAAATAGATGAAAAAATTGATGCACAAGAAGACACGCGCATGCATGGTTTACTATCATAACTTTGAATAATATTAACACAACACTAGACAGACGTGAATTACGAAAACTTTCGCGGTCGACCAGTGGACCAAATTATTTGGCCTTTTGTAGGGCTGGCTAGACCAATCAAATTTCATTTGGTGCGTAAATTGTTGACACGTTTTTTTTATAATGGGAGCCATTTGCTGGAAGCTGGATTTTATTGCACAGTTCTTTTACTGATTGTTTAAATAGGGCAGATGGACGGGGAAGTGAGTGTCAAGAAAATAAATGGCAACGCTTTTGTAGCGTTATTTTTCTTTACATTAACCCCACACAGGGAGCCCGAGGAAAAAAATTTCCCTCATTTCTAGGTCGTCTTTGGAGATGCTGTACGAAGGATCTTTTTAATTAAAGGAATAAGAGGAAGTTCTGGAAAGGAAAGGAATCCAGGGGCCAAAGTTGTCCAGGAGTGACGGACGTATGCGCTGTATGCGGACGTATCCGGCTGCGGTGCAAAACGATGGGTCGAGATGGGAGAGGTTAGAGGGTTTCCCGGCGTCTCCTGATTTGGTCCGCCACTCAGCTAGTGGGCAGGCACATGTTAATGGTGAGGTTTGCCAATGCATTTGCCTACCTGCTGCGTGGCAGACCGGATCGGGAGAGTTCGGTTAAGGGAGACCTAACCCAGACCTCTAAAGCCGAATTCTCTCGACCCATCGCCTTGCACCGCAATGGGAGGTATTCAGATTCACACCACGTTCACACCACTCCTGGGCGCATTGAACCCCAGATTAATATCCAACCCTCATTCATTTTTCCTCCCCAGAACTTCCACACAGCATCCTCAAAGATAACAAAGGAAAAAATTCCCTCAGAGCCTCCTTTGTGAAGCTACTGTACAAAAAGTAACAACTAAACCTTGGTTTACGCACGTTATGTACATCTTTTAATCGAAGTTTTAATATCTACGCACACCACAATGTCAATTTCATTAATGTAATAATTGTTGACACTCTGTAAATGTTTCAACAATAAATAAATAATAATTCCATAAATAAAAAAATTAATAATATTTTTGATTTAATTTATTGCCCACAACACTATTATTCAGTGTGTATAAACACGTACGAACACGAAATTAAATAAATTAAATTAAAATACGCTCTGAAGATGTGCCCAAGATAACTAATTTACCGCGGCCGAGTGTAACTGGCGAGAAAAAGCTCTGTCCTAGATATGTTAATATAATTAGTTTGCTCAAGTATGTCTGCCGCCCCCTGCTTTTCTTTACCGTTTAATTTTTACGCAGTTATTAAGTTGGAAGCAGATGTGAGAACATTTTTATATTAGAGCAAATATTAATAGCGGTTTGTCTTTTACTTTTGTGATAACACACCGCGAAATTCTTATTTTCAATATTTTTACATAATATAAAAGAAAAGGTTTGAAGCATGGCCTTAAATACGATACTGTGACGTTAATAGAACTTTCGAAAATACGAACTCGGCTGTGGGACAAGTATAGACCTATATGTATGTATCAATACTGATACAAATACACATAATTTTAAAGTACTACTTTTAAAATATTGGTCTGAAGTAAAATACCATTTTCTACTGTGAATAAAATTAATCGGAGATTCTTCACAAGATGTAGGAGTAGATTCATGTACGAGTATGTTCGTTGAGTTTTTAAGTCATTAATCAAATTTATTAGGATGATTTCAAATGTTTTCAATGATAATGGAATAATGCATGCTTGCGTTTGTGTATATATGTCTGTATGTATGTGGATATATATGTGTCTATACTGTAGAAACTAAATGTTCCCACCTTAAAAAAAAAATTGTTCCAAAAATATCCTGCTCCATCAATTTAAAAATTCACATATGTTTGAAAAACGAATAAGTATTATATTAAGAGTGTCACAAGTTAAATCTTTTAACATCCCAGTTTGTCAAACCTCTAATGGGCAAAGAAGTTTTAAATATAATGCAACTAAGCTATTCAATTCTCTACCCACTTATATTAGAAAAACACAAACTATAAATTTATTTAAAAATAAAATCATTAAATCATTGATTACCTCCGATAAATATATCCATAAGGAGTATTTAATAACATATCCATACTTGAATTGAATAATGTAAAAAAAATAATACTGTTATTTTTAACTATTATTTTTAAATTATTGTACTATGTAAACAAAAAACCTGGATAACAGCCACTATGTAAATTGCCATCTCAACACAGGTTTTTCACACCTAGTGAGATGGACAATATGTCATTAATGTAACCAATGTAATATTAAAATAATGCAAAATTAAATAAATATACTTCCGGCATAGATTGCCGGCAAATTTAAAAACCAAAATTTAAAATGATCCTTCTAAGTGTTTAACTTTTCGGAGCAGATGTTGCCATATCTTCTCATAATTGTCTTATTGCTAAGTAGCAATAAGACAAATTATAAGTAAATACAACAAATAAAATGAGAAATAACATAAAATATAAATAAAATAAAACAAATAAAAGTCCTTTAACAAATATGGCAGACGCAGTCATTGATCGGAGTCCATCCATCACCGCACTCAGATTTAACATTTTATGAATGCCAAAATAAAATGTACATTCTTCACAAATAATACTCTTTCTTACACACTAAATAACAATAGTCGAAAATGAGACAAGCGGTGAATGAAAAAACGGCACCTCTCCAAAGGAAACATGCAAATATTATCCTACATGTCCCATGAAAGTATAAAAATAATTAAACGCAGTTCCCGTCGGTGTCAACCTCGATAACATTGATCGAGTTTACAAGCTACTATCTGGGAAATTCACTATTTGTTAGTAAACTCGCTCAGTGTCATCGTATTACTTGCTAACTACTAGATGTGTGGACAATCTACGAAAAAAGTTGAAAGTTTGTCAACTTTACTCGCTACTCGCTAGTGTTTGCCTAAAGATGGCGGCCCACCAACAGCTGATTTCGTCAGAATTAATTCGAGCTCAAGTTTTTTACAAAATGTCGACCAATTTGGTTCGCGCGAGAGTCGTTATTTTAGCTGCTACTGTCGCTACTGAGCGAGTAGACAGTTTTGTGTGTCATCATGACAATCTCACTCGCCGATTCACCCGCTTTTAAACTTACCGGCTAGTAGCTTGTAAACTCGCTCTATGTAATCGAGGCTTAACGTAACAAATTATAAAGCGACTTTTTGCAAGCCGTTTTGACGTAACCTTACCCCGACGTCACGGTACCGTAAAGGTGGGTCGCCACGGTAAAAAAGCGCTCTTTCCCATGTACGATGAACAATTCATCATTTAAAATTATTTTTAAATGATGAATTTGGCGCGGGGCTACGGTTTAGTGTTTGTCCAGCTTTAGGAAGATTGTTTCAACTTCTGCTTTACCTTTTAATCGGCGGACGGTGATCTAATTCTTCTTCTACGTGATCATCTGGCAGAGATGTTCATCTGTGATTACAAAGGAATGTACCTAACACTTTTTTACAAAACACAAATAGATGGTACTGGTCCCATGGTGGTAATCCAATATTATTATAAATTTATGAGATACGTATCACGAGTTTTTAATAACATGTTTAATATTGATTTCAGATGTTAAATTGTTTTTGTTAGGTCAGAAATACTTACCACTGATGATGACCACCACAACAACCAGAAGATGAAATTTTTGTATTGTGACGAGAAAGAAACCGCACATTCCCGACATGAAGTGAAGCATATTAGATTAGGTCTGATCGTCACAAGTACTTTTAAATATTTGGAAGACAAGCAAACATCGGTATTTCATTTTTTTATATGAATATAGCAAAAGAGTACCAACTGCTCCCGTCTGGAGCCAGTGAGACTATGGCATCCCCAATTGGGGTATGTTGTGAGGCTGAAGGTAGTGGAGAGGGGAAGGAGATGGGAAAGAGGAAGGTGGGAAGTACCTGGCTATTCAGATCTGGTCACCAAATACGGCCTAAGCCATTTCAAGCAACGTTTCAATTCTGAACGGTGGTCTTACCTCAGGGCAATACTGAAAGTATCTTCTACTCTGGGACGTGCCGCAAATATACTATATATTATTTTAAATGAATAAATTGTGAAATAACACAAATTAATCAAATAAAATTTATTTTCCACGCCGGGATTCGATTCGGAATGCGAATCAAGAGCCTTACCGCTGGACTACGCTGGCTGTCATTTGTTTTTAATATATGTATAGTTTTGTTTAATCGTGTGTTTTGTGAAATGAAACGTTTTTTGAATTGGGTTTAACCGTATTTATTGACCAGATATGAATAGTCAGGGACGTAGTACCCCGCCCTCTTCTTCCCAACTTCCTTCCCCTCCCCGCCTCCTGCAGCTTCACACCATACCTCGACTGGGCAATTGGAAATGTCTTGTGCGATATTCACACAAAAATCTAACCGTGATGTTTTGATGGCTTTGATGTGCAAGTGCAAATTTGAATTATTTTTAGATAATTCAATAGAATAAATAGGAAGTATGTATTTAATATAGCGGAAGATGCTCTCAGTAACGCCCTGGTGAAATACTACCATTCAGAACCGAAACCTTGCTTGAAATGGCTTAAACCTTGTTTGATACATTTGAAAAGACAGGTAATTCCCATACTCATGACGTACCCCACATGTGGATGCCATAATCACAGAGGCTCCAGATAGTGGGGCAGTTGGGACGTTTGTGCGATAATCACATAATTTTTTAAAGTTTAAATTGAGCATGTTCAAACTTAACAACACAAATGGAACTTATAAACAGCCTCACGTATTTTAAAAAACAAATGCAAATTTTATTAGCTTCATCAGATCAAATTGGTCTCTTTGAACTTAAAATTATGTAATTGCTTTACTAATACGTCTTTTCTTTATTCCCATCTTCTCTTTCTCTTTACCTTTCTTATTTTATTTCTGTTATTTCACAAGTAGCATCTCCACCTAGTAACAATTAAACCTTGATTTAAACTTACTGTGAACATTTTTAATTGGATTGAATATCTATGCACATTTTGACTAATGCAATAATTGTCAACACTCTATAAAGTTTCAAGCAATAAATACATACATTTTTTTAAATTGTGAGATTTTGAGTTTGGCCTGCACGTTTAACCTTTTTGACGTCTTCTGAGGGGCATAAAATCGATTTTGTTGATTTCGTTCTGCGTAGATAATATTAAATAAAAATGAAATGCGACCAAACAAAAATAATAGAGAATTAAATTAAATTCATGATCTTTCAGTTCACGTTCGTTCCATCGCTAATGTCCAATAATTGTCCCAATTCCTCTAACATTTTCATCACCATTAGTGTACTTATTATTTTATTTTGATTACATATTTTGTAAAGGAAGTGAGGAAGGCGACGGTTAATGTGATTTTGTGGAATTAACCGTTTAATTTGCTTAAGTTTTGTGTGACAGGTAAATTAGTGAAATTTCAAGGAAATTGTTAATTATATTTTTTTTTTATATAAAATACCGCACAAGAGTCCCAACTGCTCCCGTCTGGAGCCAGTGAGACTATGGCATCCCCAATTGGGGTATGTTGTGAGGCTGAAGGTAGTAGGGAGGGGAAGGAGATAGGGAAGAGGAAGGTGGGGAAGTACCTGGCTATTCAGATCTGGTCACTAAACACGGCTAAAGCCATTTCAAGCAACGTTTCAATTCTGAATGGTGGTCTTACACCAGGGCGATACTGAAAGTATCTTCCACTCTGGAACGTGCCGCAAATATACTATATATTATTTTAAATGAATAAATTGTGAAATAACACAAATTAATCAAATAAAATTTATTTGCGCACGCCGGGTTCGAACCCGCGACCTTCGGATTGTGAGTCGAGAGTCTTGCCTCGATGATATGATGTACATTTGGCCAAAATGCAGATTTATGAGGTAGTTTAGTGATCATAAGAAATGTTAAGATAAAAATAAGCCACTTTAAGACTTTGTTCTTCTAAACCAGAGGTTCCCAAACTTTTTTTTCTAGTAGACCACTTTCAAAATTTTACTGGTCACGGTAAACCCTCTACTGGTACACTTCTACCATATTCCCAAAACTCGACACGCGTTGTACTGAATATTGAATGGCAAGGTGGTCTGTCAAAACGGAGAAGTACCGGATCTACGACTTTTTCAAACGGGGCAAAATGGGCCAGTTTTCGAGATTATATTTGCCACGACAGAGGGGGCGTAGAGGAATATGGGACGGGGGGGGGGTGTATGTTTCCATCCCAGTAGAGCACACCCATATCCCTTACGCTCCCCCCCCCCCCCCCCCTTTGCCTAGCTAGGCGTTTTAAGATTTTACTTTGGGAATCATTGTTATAAATCTACAGTTTTTTTTTATTATTTTAATTTTGTAAACATTTATTGTTTTATTTTATTTATTTAATAAATGTATTTTTGTTATTCCGTAAACCATGATGGATTATAAAGATAAACTAATAATAACTTTTTCTCATCATGAAGAAACAAGGCGTTTGTGTTTGGTGAAGGAATTCATGCTCTAATAATGAGTCATAAGTAAGTAATAAAATATTGGTAATAATAATAAAAGAAACTAGATTAGAAAAACGCTTTTGAAAGTTTTAGATAATTTTTCAAGTTAGGCTGAAATTCACGAATATTTTCAATAATTTAAAGTTTTAAGTGAAGATTATCAAAATCTGAAAACATATATTAGATAATATACGAAGGTCGCGGGATAAAATCCCGGCGTGGGTTAATAAATTTTATGTGATTAATTATTGTAATTTCACAATTTAATCATTTAAAATAATATAAAGCACATTTGCGGCACATTCCGGAGTGGAAGCTTCTCTCAGTATCGCCGTAAAATAAGACCACCATTCAGAATTTAAGCTTTGCTTGAGATGGCTTAGAAATGGCGTGTTTTGTGACCAGATCTGAATAACCAGGTATTTCCCCCTTCCTCTTCCCCATATCCTTCCCCTCCCCACATCCTTCATCCTCGTAGCATTCCCAATTAGGGATGCCATAGTCTCACTGACTCCAGACGGGAGCAGTTGGGACTCTTGTGCGGTATTCATATAGTGGGAATAATTAGTTGCATATTGGACTTCCCGCATACACGAGCGAGACAAGGAGTTAGCCTGGTATATAACCCCTTGTACTAGATAGGCTCGCTCTCACATCATACAGCTCTTAGACAGAAAGGAAATACTAATCTGAACTTGTTAGTGTAATAAACTTATTGTAACGATAACGCGCTTGTTAATCCAGTATACCTTTATTAACTATCACAGTAATAATACAATACATACAAAAAAATTCAGATTGATTTTGCCTCATTTGGCGGATAGGCACTGTTCATAACATATATGAACAATGAATTTACACATACGATTTTAATTATTTCCGATTTTATTTGTTGCTTGGTTGAAAACCGGCTTAAATCTGAAAAAATTCAACATAAGTCTTAATTGGACAAATAATTTTTTAAAACATCCAAAACCTACTTTAAAAAAAAATCTTTAACAAAGTTGAGATTGGATTACCGAACAGTGGAGTAGGCGCTTAATGTGTTTAAAAAATATTAAATATACGTGATCACATTAACCGACGGCAACTATTTTTTTTCATTCAAACTTTTGACAAACCTGTTTTGCGCTTCATGATTAAATTACATCTGCCTGGATATTAAATATAACTTAACATTCCATAACAATAACATTATCGTAACATGTTTTAGCTACTTTGCGCTATTGCGTGACTCGACTAATTCAATTTAGTACAAATATTTGATCTACAAAGCACTATAATGGTAGAGAACAAATTATCAACTCGGTCAAACAAACTTCGTGGCAAGCGTGTGAAACAATTGTTACAAGTGCGTTACAAAATTTTATTTATTATTTTTTACGTAGGTTCGTGCAGAAAATATTCAAGCAAATATGATTGTTGTGTTAGAAAGACAAACAACTTAGTTTTCATCACTTTGTGCAAAAACATTTTATGTAGATGGTGTAAAACTGATAATATTTACATACGGATGTTGTGAACGGTGTTCACGTATGGAAAGGAATAGGTAGAAAGAAGGGGGAGGTGTAAGTTTGGGAAATAGAATTAGGGATTACGATGTCATTAGAAGGGAAAGAAAGTTATTTGGAAAAATGTTTAAAAGAGGGTTTAATTTTGTTTGCTTATTACTTATACCTAAGCTCTGTATGTGTGCTCGGGAACCTGTCCGAAAGTGCCTTCACCGACGTGCATTTGCTAGGAACCCTGTTACGTTGAAAAGGTCGGACGAACGCTAACTAAACTCTCTTATTAGGAGTAAAGAATGCAATAAATTGTTGACATCTTAAGAGGCGTTATATTGATTACACTGAAATGAATAAAAAGCTTTTGAATTAGGATCAAGCTAAATATATATTAATCTTAATACGACCTTTGCGTACCGCCGCCCCGGGTACTATTTATTGGATTACCAATACCTCTACCATAGGTCACTCCAAGTGATTCACTACGTTTGGTGACTTAGCAGGGGTGCCAGGTTCACGGGGTGAGGTTTGTCCGGATCTTGGCAGTGGATGCGTCTGCTCGCAACTGATGCAACTGCGTTGCTGGCCGGATCAGAAGCGACTGATTGAGGGAGACATTTTGACCTCTCTGACCTCAAGGCGAAAGTCCTACCGGTAGGATAGATACCTTTTTCCTTCCCTGAACTTCTTCTACTTTCTTTCCTAACTCCACTCCTCCTCCACACAACATGACGTAGATGGTGTAGGCCATAGAGATGACGTAGGCCCTGAGGGGAATTATTTACCGCAAGGCATTATTTACTGCCTTGTGAAGCATTGATTCAGGATGATTGATTGATTTTACAAATTCATCATTCTCTTAAAATGCAATACTTTTAATATTCCGTCGATTATCACGGGCGTAAAGCAACCATACAAACTCATGAACGTACCGTAACCACTATTGGATAGGCCGATTAAATTTCGACAGTTCCTATTGATCATTAAACGCGACGAGATTTACTAAGACGAATTGTCAATGTTCCTACTAACCTTTGGCTGCACGTGATGGACTTTTTAAACAACTTAATCCACCTAAAAATACAACTTTCTTTTAGTTGACATTACAGCTAAATTTGAAGACTTTGTGAATATCTTTGTTTTTACAACATCAGTTGTCTTTGTTTTAAGACTTCCGCCGTTAGTTAATAACCTTTTAATTTTTACAGAACCACTGTAGTATTCCTTCATTCGTTTAACACCTCAATAAAAGTTTTAGATAGCTAAATAATGAACTCTTTTTCTCTAGTTCGCAGGCTCATTAATCATCACAGAAGTAAGTCATTATCAGTAAGTATTCATATTATAAAATTATAGTCGTTTAGCATAAGCCTTTGAGGATTGCTGTCAGCAAGAGTAATTGGCACCAAATACAGACAACATTGATAGAAATTTTTGTGACTGGTACGAGAGCAGATCTGTAGAGTTTAGAGTTTAGACTGCAGGTTACAGAATATCCTTTTGAGCCAACCTCCGACAGGAGAGTGTACAAGAAGAAGTATACTGATCATTTTGTAAACAACGCTGCTAAAAACGTTGATAATAATTGTTTATAAAATTATCGTAAGTCAACGAACCGAGAAAAGTCGTAATTGAGGTGATTTGGTCATGTAGGCACTAATGATAGAAGGTAGTTAGTTAGGTTTTCATAATAATAACATTTGGATGATTTACACAGCGCCGTTTCTGTGGAAAATCACCTCAAGGCCACTGAGTCATGACTTGAATCGTGTACGTTGTAGCGCGGTTGTGGCGCCACTTTAAGGTGGTCGGAAGAAGGAGCGTGATGTCCCCCCCCCCCCCCTTCGCTTTTGACTGCAACGACTTTCATGCCCCAATTCACAGCAAATTATAACACTTGGGCTGGTATTTTTGGAATTTTTATGTTGAGGCTCGCACTTGCTTTGCACTTGGATGATTAGGATTTGACCTCAAGCACTTGTAATTTGTTAAATGTGGTGGTTGATTCTTACAAACGCGATTGTTCACTACAACTTAACGAACGGGCTGACGGACTAGCAAGGAAAGGGGCGAAAGCACCACTTCAGGCATCCGAGCGAGTCGTAGTAGTAGCAATTTGCCACACTAAAGCATACATGGAAGAAATGGAAGTGGGCACCTGGAATGAAACAATCCAAAGTACTCAACCAGGAATATACTCAATATAAACAGTGGGCTCACTGCGGGAACAGTTAAGTTCACTAACGTGCTACTGCCACCTTCGGCGACACAAGCTGGGAGTGGAAACCACAAATAGAAGTAGGAAATATGAAGAGGATGGAGAGACTGCAATTCAAATATGGTACCAATATCCCTCCCCGATGGAACAAGGCTCAAATACCTGAGAAAACCCACCGTGGAACCGGGAGACAAACACATATTCAATGACAAACCTAATGAACTTTATCCATGAGACCAGGTTACTGTTAAGAATGAGGTGAAATAAAAGACAACGTAATGGGCCCATTTCTTCTGATAGAGGTCTTTTGATATTATTATTATTTTTTTATTTAACGTATATGAGTAAAACCTCAAATTGTAATATTTAATTAAATGAAGACACTATGAGTGAAACTCAATCGAAAATCAGAAAAAAATATTGGCACCTCCGGGACTCGAACCCACGACCTCTTTCTTTCCGGGCGAGTGCTCTGACCACTGAGCTAAGGTGTCGATATCCAATTCGGTCAGTTTAAACTGTACCATACTTCGACTAAGAACCACCCGTATTATCTTCATTTTCTTAACGCATGTTTTTATTGGCTGCCATCTTTATGTATGATTGCAAGATTCAAACCCGATCTTAATGCAATCTAGATGATGTATGGATAAATTTTAATCCATTTTATTTAATATGCGACATCGATTGACTTTTCTGCAAGTCAAGGATGAATATTATTGTTTTTTTTTAAACTTTTGTGAATAAAACCCCAAATTGTAATATTTAATTACATGAAGACACTTTGAGCGAAACTCAATCGAAAATCTGGAAACAGAGAAATCAGAAAAAAATGTTGGCACTTATTGTTAATATTGTTATTTAATTTATTTTTCATGTTTTCTCTCTTGTGGCTGTCAGTAAAGTCACCTTTTGATTGTGTCTGATAGGGGCGATTCCGCTATAGACGATTCTCGACATTAATTTTTAAATCAATTTGTTGCTTTTGTATATCAGTGCAAATAAGAAGGTCAATATTTAATAATAAAAAAATACAAATTGGATTTTACTTCATGTTGACATTTTTAAAGAATTGGTATAAACTGCAAAATCACACCGTTCAACATTGGCGCGAAACAGCTGTTACTGATAGCTCGTGCTTATGCTAAATTCATAGTGACAATATTAATTTATTCTTATGCGCCGAAAGATGTAAGTACTGGTTATTATTTTTTAAGTATCATTGACTACAAGAAGTCACTGTTAGCTTATTGCACCCGCGATACAAAGATATAAAAGTTTGTGTTTTTCACAGAAATAAACTGCTATCGTTTTGAAACTTTGTAAAAGTAAGAAGAAATCAAAGGCAAACTTAAACAAACCGTTTTTAAGAGTATAATGTTTGCTGAATTGAAATAAACTTTGACTCAAATTGGTTGATGCGATCATGATGTGAATCGCGGGTGCAACTCTTTAACAACTCCCCTTATTGTGTGATTTATCATATATTTTATTGTTTTTTTAGGCCTTGAATAATAATATATGCCGTGTATCACTGGTTTTTTATATTCACTAGGTTTGTTAAATCATAATCTGCTTTTTTTACAGAATTTCTATGATTTGGCATGCCGTCCCTCCGAAAACATCTTCTTTATATTAAAAAGAAAAAGTTGAAGAAAAGATGGTCATGTCCGATGATAAATGGGATGAGCTGAAAAATAAACCTAGCATTCAATCAAAACATTTCTTCCAATCTGAAGACGGCGATAACATTTCATTGTCTCATCTCAAATGCACATTGGTTTTGAAATCTCCGAAAACCACCCCTGAAACAGAAAGTAATTGTGACGATAACGATTTCGAACCTCTTGCAAATTACAAAAAAAATCTGTGTCTTGATGTATCTGCGCCTTCACTATCAGATCAGAGTAAATCCTTCGTGTCACCTAAAACGAAATTGCACATTTCTGATATTTACAGTGATTCAGACGACGAATCCTCAAGTGGAACGTTTGAGGAAAATTATTTTTTTATGTTTTTCATTTACTCACAAATAATTGCCCAAGTTGCCTCTAAAATCACGAAACACTACAATCTTTAACGGCTTATATCTTATAATTTAATGCAAAAATAAATAAAGTCGCTCACATCTGTACCTACTAGATATTTGATATACCTTTTGATTACAAAAATAATTTTTCATTTTGATTGGGTATTTTGATCTCAAATCCAAATTTAAGATTTGTATAAAATTACCAGCAGAAGCATTCCGTGAAACTGGTACAACGCAAGCCGGGTACTCGCTAGTTAAAAATAAAAGAAAACGCCGACGCGCGACGTGGTGCAGGATAGAGAGGCCTCTCTATTAGGACATCCCAATAATAACAAAATAGCGTATCTGTATACATTTTCAGCAGCTTGCGCATGTTAACGCCTTTATTATTAATTTACATTCAGAAAAATGTCATCGAAGATTTGGACCAAGATGATTTATGACATTAAAACAATCGAGTAAAAAAAACAGTCGTGTACCTACATGTTAAACGAAATAATTAAAAAGCCAACTTACAGGTATCACTTTTTTATGCTTCATAATATGAATGGGTAATCACCTGATGGCATATTTCTGTGAACAAAACGCACGGGACTAAGTGATTTATAGTCTGACCTCGTTTGTGCCACTGTTTGTGCCACATTTGAGTTCTTCTTCTTTTTATGACCTGTCATCTCACTGACTAATAGTCAATTTCAAATTTAGGAAACTTACGCAGACTAATTTTATTACGATACTAGTGCAGACCCGTTACAAATCACGGGATATTAAAATTGTAGGATTTAGGAAATTTATTTTTTTTATAAAATATTTCCCCCATTTTATTGTTGATAAATTAGAGAGATGTCAGAAATTAACTTTTTGAATGAACACTGTTCGTAAAATTGCAAAAAATTACGATATCTGGAAAAAAATTAAGCAAAAGAAATACGCATTTCAAATATGAAATTATTAATAAAATAATTCTGATTCGTACTTTACCGCTTGGTTCCCACGTTAAGTTTAAATTTTTCAAATAGATTAAATTTATTTAAATTAACTTTGTTAAAATTGTAAATTAGGTACTTTAAATTTGTGTTTTTTTTTTGATTTTTTTTCCACCATATCAACTTTTTTTTAAAATCATTTAATTAAAAAATATGTAATATAAACATTTTGCGAAAACTTTGCTGGTTTATGCGACCATATAATTATTCCTCATATTAATGTCATAACTAATAAGGCAATGAAATGTCTGGGTTTCATTCTGAGGACGGTCAAAGAATTCAAATCGATTAATTCGTTTAAATTGCTGTACACTGGGCTGGTGAGATCTAATTTAGAATATAATTCAACCATTTGGGCTCCATTATATAAGACACACCAACAAAAAATTGAAAGAGTACAGCATAAGTTCTTAAGATTTATTAATTATAAACTCGGAATACCTATCGAAGAACTAAATTATGTATATCTAATGGAATTACTCAATATAAGCGATTTAACGTCAAGGCGTGTAGTGAGCGATTTAGTTTGCCTTTTTAATATAGCGAATGGCAGACTGTACGCCCTCGATTTAACTTGTAAAATTAATTTGAGAGTACCCACGCGTGATACCCGTTCTAATGCACTTTACTTTGTTACCAATTCTACTAATATTTATTTTGAAAACTCTCCAATACAAAGACTTCATATATTCGGAAATAAATATACTTCAATTGACGTTTATCGACATCAATCGATTTCTAAATTTAAACTCAGTATATCAGAACATTTAAAATAAAGCTATAAATATCATGCACTATATAGCACCTTTATCGATATATTATTGTAGCTATGTTTCGATAAACACGTACCAAATATGTATAACAAAGATTGCTAATTATAAACATAAATAATGACAATCTTATCTTATTTCTCTTTATAATTAAAATAACTATCTCACATTAATTTACGTGACCATATATTCTATTCAACCTGCTTTGTGTCATATCTAGTGTTATCTATGTTTTGTTTCTTATATCTTATGTTACCTTTATTTTTTTTCTTACAGTTATATTATGTTTATATTATATTTTGTTATTTCCTATACTTTACCAAAAACGTGTACTGCACTTTATGTAAAAGCCCTATGGGCGTTTAAATAAATAAAATAAATAAATAAAATTTTGTTACTGTATTACAATATTGATTACATGTATTCTTTTTTACAATAGCTCTACACGGTAAGCCCTGAAGAAAGTGATTTTTTTCAAGGCCTATGTCAAATTTGGATATGCTGTGTGGAGGGTCTTTTAAAAGAATGGCAGAAGAGAAAGTTCTAGAATGGAAAAGAGTTTGAGGGGTGGGTAGGTGGGTAGGGCGTCAATGAGTCCAGGAGTGAAGGACAAGTAGAAGGGCCAAATGGTCTCCCTCAACCTGTCTCTACCGATCCGGCCCGCCACGTTGTATGTGGATAGACGCGTACACCGCTAAGACCTAGACAAACCTCACTCCGTGAACCCGGGTACCCCTAAGTCACTAAACGCAGCGAACCACTTGCCCTACGGCAGAGGTGTTATTGCACCAATAAATGGTCCCCAGGACGGCGGTACCCATACCCACCGTTCGAATTGACAGCTCGTAATAGAATCCAGCTCGTGCGAACTCTGGTGGGATAAAAAAGCAGTATCCACCACGGAAACAGATGAAACGCCAAACGGTCGAGTTAAAACAGGCTACGCTCAGTCGATGAAACTGAATCTTGTCACGTATATATAAGCCAATCGAATCCGTGCACAAGATTCAAAGAGTCAAGCTAGAAAATTGAACATTTCATACAAATTACTGTAACATTCCTTGAAGTTAATGAAGCGAATATTCGCTCAGGTATAGATTACATCGCGTTAACGCACTTGCTACGGAGGCCTAAATTAAGCCGCGTTATCGTTTTGGCGCATATGGCCGTTTTTATTACCACGTAATAGTTAATCGTCACTGCAATAGTAAAAGCGCTCAATTACTATTCTTCAGTGAAAAAGATTTTAAACATTTTAAAATGTGAATATCAAAGGTGAGTCTGGACTCATCCGGCAGATGACGAAGTATGGCTGATATTAATTTGAAATAGGTACCTAGTCGAAAACACCACAACAGTGGCGGACTAAAGGGGGGGCGGCCCGCCCCGGGCCCCCGATCCCGCCTCCATGTTCCCTTGATCAAATCCTAAACAAGGCTTTAAGGCACCAGGACACTGTAGCGCAACACGGGATAACACCTCAAAAATAAATAGCGAAAATACTTTTGGCAGTGAAAATCAAAAATCATTTCGGAATTATTTTTTTTTTACATTTACTCCTCACAAATAATTTCCCTCGGGGCCTGTGTAACCTGAGTAGCTGTGTGGGGGATCATTTTGAGGAGAGGAAGCAATAAATATTGCTCTTGAAGAGACCGATTTTGTAGGAAGGAGGAAACTCAGGCCAGCAGCTAATCGATCCACAGCCGAGCTGTTGAACTCAAGAACGAGTTGAAGAAGCTACCCTAAAAAACACTTTATAAATTACGTCTTAAAAGACGAAGATGAATTAATAGTTTGCGCTCGTACATAGACCGTACATACGCAATATGAATATGAGTAAATAGTCTTGTCCATAAACAATATCAATTCTTTCAAGAAAGGCAAACGAATTAAATATTCGATTAAATCACGGATACAATATATTACTTGTGTGCCTTTCTTCGAAAAAATGGATAACAATAATAATCTAAACGAAAATATGAAAGAGAACGAGACACAGAAAAATAGAAAAAGATAATGGTCGCAATTGGTACTCGAGCCCGCGTTTACCAATTTCGTCATTGCCATCTTCTGTCAAACGGTCATATTTGTCAATCTTCAACTATTTTTTTTCCGTATCATGGGCAACTACCTTTCCTATTGGAAACAATCGTTCTATGAACTAGTTTGTAACCTAGATAGCGTTTCCGATAAATATACCCGATTTAATTTATATGGAAAAAACAGATTTTCATGGTAATATTTTAATATTTTCATATTTCCTCGCCGTGTAATAAAAGTTTTTATGATAAATACCCTTAGCGTATAAAAAAGACAATTTCCCGTATAAATGCCCGCACTGTTTAAAAACAAATTTGCATGGTGAAAGACCTGGCCGTATAATAATAGTTTTTTATGATAATAACCTTACCTACTGTATGAAAAAGATAGTTTCCCATGTAAATGTCCATATTGTATAAAAACAAATTTTCATGGCTAAAGACCTGGCCATATAAATAACCACTCCGTTAAAAATGGCAGTTTACCGTGTAAATGTCCGTATGTATCAATTAGATGTTCATGGTGGTAAATGACCTTTAATTACGATAGATTTATGGGCGCAAACAAAAAATCAATCTTAATATTTTACAGGATAACTTGCAAAAAAATGGTTTTTTTCTGAAATAATTAAATACCGCCATCTATTAACGAGCGTTTTACAAATTATTTTTAGTTTAACTTTAAGTAATAATGATTATCATCTACTTCTCCAACATTCCAAAAAAAGTAGTTTTTTGGAACGAAAGCATCAGGCTTCAATGAAGTTAGATTTTTGATCCAATTGTTGTAAATAGAAGCATATTTTATATTTTCCAAATGAAGTCATTGATGATCGAAACTAATAATTTACCTGTAATTTGCGCGATTGACCACGTGCGGTGCGGTTCGCATTTGCGTTTGTAAGTTGAAATAGTAGAACGGTCGATTGCTCGATATTATATGCTATTATTTAAAATTGTTTCCATAGTCAGTACTAGTCACGTCCACTGAATCACGCTATCTCTACCTGTTTGTATTTATTCGGTCAATACTGGGACATACAATTTTTCTTGTAATGTGCAAATTTAATATCATCATAAAACAAAATTCCAGTCTAAACTATCTATCAATCAAGTTTAAATTTTCAAAAGGTAAGTACCTAGATGGTCAAATTTAATTTCACCATAAATGATTTACAACCTTACTAAAAAACGACGTGAATATTTTATTAAATTGATATGTGATAGCCTTACTAATTAGAAGCTGACAAAAAATAGTTCTTGGAGAGATATAGGTAGATGTCGTAGACCGATCGTAAAATCAGGCATGAATAAAATGTGTCTAAAGAGTAAAACTTTTAAGGAATTTTAATTCTCGGGTATTTTAAATGTCCTACATATACTTTTATTTTTTAAGATTAAAAAGTACTATCTTAGAAATTCGATAAAATTACCTCTTAGATTTTTATTCTTTAATATTTACAAAATGCAATATTTTAGTTTAAAACATGAAAGAGTTGAAAAAAAATCTGACCAAAAACAATTTTTATTAAAACGTAGAAAAATTTCAGAAAATTAAAAACTTAAATTGGCCGCACTTTTATTTAAGAAATTTAAAATAAAACCGGCACCTCACGTTCTATATCGTTCATATGATTAAAAATTATTATAATAATTCCTCGAGAATAACCCGTTTTGGATTTATTTTTGCCCAATATAAACGTCCCTACATATATTTCAACCGTGCCCAACCATGCCCATCGGTGCCCATCGGTGCCCGTCGGTGCCCAACGGTGCTCAACCCTATATACATTTCTTAAATTCATATTTATTTATATGGATTTTTTTATTTAATTCACGCGGTAAAAGTCATTTAAAAAATAATGGTACTGAAATAACCCATCTTATTCTGTTACCAAAACCAAATTCACAACGTGACATTATTAATGGATTAAAACTGAATACAAAAACAAATAGTAATTACATTGCAAAATAGTGAAATGGTCATTGGAATAGAAATTATGCACAAAAACATAACATGATTCGCATCGATTAACGGCTGGCGTAGTCTAGCGGTAAGGCTCTTGACTTGCAATCCGAAGGCCTCGGGATCGAATCCCGGCATGGCAAATAATTTTTATTTGATTAATTTGTGTTATTTCACAATTTATTCATTTAAAATAATATATATATATATATATTATATTTGCGGCACGTTCCAGAGTGGAAGATACTATCAGTATCTCCCTGGTGTAATACTACCATTCAGAATAGAAACGTTGCTTGAAATGGCTTTAGCCGTGTTTAGTGACCAGATCTGAATAGCCAGGTACTTCTCCACCTTCCTCTTCCCTATCTCCTTCCCCTCCCTACTACCTCCAGTCTCACAACATACCCCAATTGGGGATGCCATAATCTCACTGGCTCTAGACGGGAGCAGTTGCGATTCTTGTGCGGTATTCATATAAAAAATAAAACTTTATATCGCGCATTATTGTTATTATATTATTATTATATTGTTAGGTTTGAACTACTGTGAAAGCACCCGTCGAAGAAGGTGGCCGGATGTAGGGAGTAGATGATTTAGGTTCTACAAAGAGTGAACAAACACATCAATGAAAATTAGTAGTAGAATTCAGATTGCTGGTCATCCAAATTCAGCGTAAACCTACTGATGATGATTATGTTTTTTTTTATAATAACATTATTTTATAGTTGTTCTAAAGACTATGGCACTTATGCAAAAGAACGACATGAAGAATGATGTTTTGCTGACGTTAGAGTCACTAAAGTGACCTACATAACATGATCGTTAGGTAGGCGGCATGTCAAAAAAACAACACAAAGCATTACTTACGTAAATCAATTTATTTAAGTTAAGGTTCCTACTCGGTTGGTCTAAAAAACAAACTTACAGATTGACACGGTTAACTTTGCTGTCGTTAGTGCAGATTGTTAGTTAGTAGTGTAAAGATCCTATAGTTTGTGGTCCATTGGAATATTATAGGCTGTAGTCTCTTCTCTGAAGTCTTAAACGGTGGGAACTGTTTTTATGAAATTTACAGAGCTTTTCATTTGGAATATCAATGCTAATATTTTTTAGGTATTAAAGTCGTTAGCAACGTGATCTGTATTGCTTTATTATCTTTGCACGCAATTTAAATTGTATTTTAGGAAATACTAGCGCAGACCCGTGAAAAATCACGGGACATAATTAAAAAACAATAAAAACTATTATTCTTTAATTATGTCATTAAAACATAATAATTAAAGAATAATAAAAATTAATAATAAGAAGAATTGCTGCAGACAGATACAATTTTTTAGGTAGGTACTTTTCGCTTGTCCGAGTTCTTGACACAATCAGTTCCAATTTTGAATACAACGAATCACAGTTCATTTTTTACTTTTTTTATGTGAATGCCTCACAAGGTCCCGTCAGCTGCTCCCGTCTGGAGCCAGAGAGACTATGGCATCCCAGTTGAGGTAAGTTGTGAGACTGAAGGTATTGGTTAGGGAAAGGAGATGGGGAAGAGAAGGTGGGGAAGTACCTGGATATTCAGATCTAGTCAACAAACACGTCTGAATGGTGGTCTTACACCAGGGCAATACTGAGAGTATCCACTCCACTCTGGAACATGCCGCAAATATTCTTTGTATTATTTTATATTTTAAAAGATTTTATTGAAAATAACACAAATTGCTTGAAAACGCCCTTTGTTCAAAGGGGCTTTTTTCGCTGAAAATTTGAACGTGGCATTGAAGGTTTTATAACCTTGTTTTTTTATAAAAACAAATATTTACATTACCTACCAAAACTTTATTATTTAGTTCAAATAAAATTATAAAAAAATAGATCCACGCACATTTTTTTTTTTTTTTTTACAGTTAATACCGCACAAGAGTCCCAACTGCTCCCGTCTGGAGCCAGTGAGACTATGGCATACCCAATCGGGGTATGTTGTGAGGCTGAAGGTAATGGGGAGGGGAAGGAGATAGGGAAGAGGAAGGTGGGGAAGTACCTGGCTATTCAGATCTGGTCACTAAACACGGCTAAAGCCATTTCAAGCAACGTTTCAATTCTGAATGGTGGTCTTACACCAGGGCGATACTGATAGTATCTTCCACTCTGGAACGTGCCGCAAATACACTATTTATTATTTTTAAATAAATAAATTGTGAAATAACACAAATTAATCAAATAAAATTTATTTGCGCACGCCGGGTTCGAACCCGCGACCTTCGGATTGTGAGTCGAGAGTCTTGCCTCGGGACCACGGAGGCCGTCACATGTTATGTGACAAAAATATGTCAGTTTGTCTATTTATTTACTGTCATACTTAACTAACATATTTCAATTTGTTTGCATTCTTATTGTAACGTATTTATTTTCATACGTGAGTAGGTACTGTTTTTTATTTTATTTTTATTATTAAGTTTGACAGATTGGTAACCGGAAAGTTGGTAGCGCGCGCAGGAAACGGAGTGCGGCGGAAAGACGGGGAGAAAGATGGCTGCGGACGTAGATTTGCAATCCCGGAACAGGACAGTTTTATTCTGGACTGAACTCATATTTGTGATGCGGTTGCATCAAAGTAAATGTGCCGGTTAATTTGGAGTCCTTGTATCGATTGAACTCATATTTGTGATGCGGTTGCATCAAAGTAAATGTGCCGGTTAATTTGGAGTCCTTGTATCGATTGAACTCATATTTGTGATGCGGTTGCATCAAAGTAAATGTGCCGGTTAATTTGGAGTCCTTGTATCGATTGAACTCATATTTGTGATGCGGTTGCATCAAAGTAAATGTGCCGGTGAATTTGGAGTCCTGGCGTCCAACGAAGTCAATGTGACTCATGCCGTTTTGGTTCTGCCCCGACAAAAGCTTTAATTGAGATTGACTGGTTGCTGAGGTCTACGGATGCGGCTCGGGACGAAGAGTTTCGGAAGCTGCTTCGCCGGATGGCGGAGTTGCGGCCTGATACATCAGGGCGCGCACATGGTGTTTGGAGACAGAATTCTCGCTGCCTGGATTGGGGTTCTAGAAGCGGTCGCAGGCAATCCACACTTCTAGATGCTCGACGGTTTTCCTGGGGAAGGCGCCTTGTCCGGGCCACAAGAGAAAGGAAGGCCAGGAGGGTCTTTGTCGCTAATGGCGCGTTGGAATTGCGGGTAGTTTTTACGAAGGTCTCTATCTCTCTCTCTCTCTCTCCGGTTACTCTCTACCATTGTGTGGCAAAAGGTATTTGCATTTCTGTTTGTACTTTTTGAATTTTTCCAATTAATAAGAATTGTTCTCCAACTCATAAAATCTTTCATTTGAAATGAGCCTCACAATTCCCCACTATCCTGAGAAGAACGATTTTGCTCTGCCTTTATCATTAATATCCATTACATTATGAATACATAAAATCTGTGTATATTTACGATTTAGTTACAACTACCAAAAATATATTTTTCTTTCTTTATCTGTCATGTTTGAATCGTCATCACTATCACCATCACCATCATGAATACCAAAGTATTTTACAACACATTTTCATTAAAATGCATCAAGGAAAAATCTACTCTTCTATTATAGATAATTATGTGTATACCAGCGCATAAGTAGTACTGTTTATAAATTCGTTTGATATTCATTCCAACTTATTAATAGGGGTATTTTCGTTTGATATTCATTCCAACTTATTAATAGGGGTATTTTCGTTTGATATTCATTCCAACTTATTAATAGGGGTATTTTCGAAGTCGATGTCACGTTTGAAATTGGTAAATAAAGCACAAAAAATTATAGTACAAAAGTATAGTAAAAACCTTTCTCGGGGGGCCGATTGTCGGCGGATCGGTGACCGGACAACTCGGAATAAAACCAACCCAGAACCATCTCAGAGAAGTCATTTAGAGTGATAAAAAATTGATTAGGTTAGGGTTATCGTCTAATTTAAAATTATTTTTTCCAAAGCTTTTAATGACTTTTCAAGGAGGTGTTGAGTTAACTTTATTCTCAGTTGGCATGGAACCGTTACGTCTAATTAAATAAAATAACAAACTGGTGGGATGCTTTCAAATGTTTTTACGCGTCGTTTACTTTAAAACTTTTGACACATATTTGAGTGCCTACCTGCACAAAAACTTAATGAAGACATTTAAATACTGCACGATTGTTGCATAGAAAAATATTTGCAAAAATTAACATTTTATCAATAATTAGAATCTTTTCGAAGCTAAACATTTTACACTTTTAATAAATTTCGAATTACCGAACCAACACTAATGATTAATGATAATGAGATTAAATTGTGTACGTAAAAAATCAATGAGACATTTTATAAATATTCTTATTATACGCTCGTTATTAAAAATTAATAAAATTATTCAAAATTGTTTTCGAAAGCACTGTTGCATTTTTTTAGCAGTTGATTTGGGAGGCGGCTATAATACCAGTATACTGCTGCCCCGAGAACCATTTATTGGATAACCAATAGCACCCTTGCCATAATTCATCCTTAACTATATTTGGTGACTTAGTGGAGGTGCCCAGGTTCACCAATAGAGGTTCAGGTCTTGGCAGCGGATGCCTTTGTCCACTTACTACGTGGCGGGCTGGATTGCAGGAGATTGATTGAGGGAGACCTACCTAACCAAGACTTCTCCAACCAGACACTATCACCCATCGCCTTATACCGCAGTGGGAGGGACGAATTCGTCTGTAACTCCTGGACACATTGACCCAAAGATACCTGCCCTCTGCCTATCCTATTCCCAGCCCTTTTACCTTTTCTTTCCCGGAACTTACTTTCCTTCTTGCTTTCCCTTTTTTTTAAGTAAAAGTCCCAGCTCCTGCCTGGAGCCAGTGAGACTATGGCATCCCCAATTGAGGTACGTTGTGAGGTAATGGGGAGGGGGGAGGTAAGGGGGAGGGGACGAAGATGGGAAAGAGGAAAGTGGTGAAGTACCTGGTTTTTCAGATCTGGTCACCAAACACGGCAAAAGCCATTTCAAGCAACGTTTCATTTCTGAATGGTGGTCTTACACCAGGGCGATACTGAGAATATCTTCCCCTCTGTAACGTGCCCCAAATTTAAAAAATTGATTATTTTTAATTAATTAATTGAGAAATAACGGAAATTAATCAAATTAAATTTATTTACTTATTAACGCCCTTTTTTAGGCCCACGCAGATTCACACTTTTTAACAGAAATATACAGTATTTATTGTACATAATTGAATTGCCTCAGTAACAATGATTTATATTTGTTTAAGGATAAATTGAAGATGTCCACTGACTTGGTATAATTATTTCCCTCCATTAGTATTCTGGGCAAAGAGGAATACATATGGTTGTTAGTCCCAGAATTTCTGCACTGAAATAAATCAAATTAAATTATTTAGCCACGCTGGGATTCGATCCCACGATCTTTGGATTGCGAGTCAAGAACCTTGCCCCTCGACCACTTCAAAAGACCTTTCCCTACAATACAAACGACACAGGCCCTGTGTGAACAGTGCCCTGTGACAGCCTAATAAAATCAATGATAATAGATCAATGGCAACGCCCGAGTCATCTAAATAAGTGAAGAATAAATTATTATAATTTATTGTCGAATTTTAATCGATAGGTACGTGTTATTTAAGGCTCCTATCGACAAAACTACGACAGTGATCGATTCTCTAAAAAGAATGATGCATTGCTTCATGTAATAATAAAAATATTTACACAACCCACACCTTCTTTGGAAGACGGTTTTTTTTTAATTTTATTTAAATCCATTTAATTTGTTGTTCGAAACATTAAAAAATCGAACAGTATCAATTAACGTCTGCGTGGTTGAATTTCAGAACCCAGTTTCGGTGCAGCATGCACTCAAAAGTACCGCAAAAAAAATTAAAAAGTGAAAACTAATACAAAATAATCATAAAGAAATGCCCCCATTCCAAAGAAATGAATTGAATAATTATTTTTTTCTGTGTGAGCACAGGAGTTGCGTCAAGTTGAAATGCCATCCTTATTCTACCGATATTTCAATGGAAGATGCGCCGTATTAGAAACTAGTGTCCAAACGCGCACCCATCATTAATTTGTACAATGTTGACAATTTCGCGTGTGAACGGGTCGTTTCGATCTATCAGCGTGTATGTGTTACCTCCCTCCTACTACATGGGTCTCTTCAAGACCCGTGTACATGTTCTCCCTATCCTCTCCTCAAAAAGGCCCGTAACGCAGTATCTTTAAAAATATGACATAGGCCCTAAGTCACACTTTTTCTCGATATTTTTAATCTTGGGTGTGATTGAGGGTGAAGTTATCCCTTATGATGATTCAGGAAAAAAATTGTTTTCGCTGCACATTTGCCTCAGGAAACTCGTTTCTAGTTCTTTGAATAAAACTTTCATCTATTGTCCGAAACAAGTTGGCTTTATTAATTAAAAAATAGTGTTAAGCACAAAGTTTAACGTTCAATTATAAATTTAAAAAACTAAACATTGGGCTGTTAGCTATCAGACCATTCCGCTAGCTTTATCTTGTGCGAATTTCCCTGACACTGAAACACTCTTGCAGTTGCATTTGTAAATTAATGTACCATAAAATGATGCGATTTAAAAACTATGTGTAGACTTATTGGCGTACTAAGCATACTTAGCATATTATAGTAACGAGGGCGCGATATGTGATACCATTGCTGTGATAATTTCTCTTCTCTACTCTCTGTAATGATATCGGCTTACTGCAGAAAGCCACGTCTTGTTCAGTTTCTTTAGTGTAATTCGAGTAGATCTGGTAAGGTGGGTACATCCGTAGAATGGCAATGGCGGTTACAGTAAATGAGATAAATTATTCTTATGTTTTGAATCCTTGTGGGTACATTGTACCATATCCAAAATATGAAGAAAGTGTTGTAAAGCTTGCAGTAAGTAAAAGTGAAAGTCCATTGAAGTACTTGGAACAAATTTGTCAGACCGACACTCCGTGGAAGCTCCCGAGTAAATCTGGCTTCCAAGAAACTGCTAAGCCTTCCAAAAATTTTGGGGGTGGGTGTAGGTACCGCCGCCCGGGAACCATTTAATTGACAGCCACACCCCTCCCAGTTTATCCCAAGAGGTTCGCTACAATTGGTGACTTAGAGAGGGGATGAAGCGTGTCTAGGTCTTGGCGGTGAATGTCAGTTTAAATTAAAAATATTATTACAAAGACTGTTAGTAATTTTACAAAGGATACAAGATGTAAAGCAAAGACATTTAAACAATAAGTAGAGTTATGAGGTGGTACTAGAGTATTTTTTTATATTTGTCGTAATTTATACGTACGTCACTCCTGGACACATTGACCCCAGGTTCCTGCCCACTTCTCATACCCTTTTCCTTCTCAGAACTTTCTCTCCTTCCGTTCCCTAAAAATACCCTAAAAGGCCCTTAGGGACTTTTTTCCTCGGGGTCTGGAGCTATTCATAAAAAATAAAAAAAAAATGGGCGTCTTGCATAGGGCTAGCAGATTCTTTGAGAGTGACCAGCTGCTAACCCTTTTCAAATTTCAAGTATGCCCAACAACTGAATTCGGAAGCCACCTCTGGGCTGTGACCCCAAAACACTCGATTAACCTACTTGATTCTATACTACTTGAACCTATTTCAATGGAGCCTGCTGGAGGCGGTAGCAGCATTGGTCCCCCGTGCACCGGGAGGTAAACGGACCCAAAATTCGACAGACGCGAAACACGAACGGGTAGTTTTCTTCAACTCATTTTGGGTATGTTTGGGTCAGCTCGCATGTGGAACGAGCCACTGGCAAGTGTGTTTCCTCCTTCGTATAATCCGGGCCTCTTCAAGACCCGCATTCGTAAATCCCTTCCTACAGCCTCTACCTTAACCACTCTCACTGCGATGCCCAACCGGATGGCGATATAGTTACCTTGGTTTTACAAAGTGCAGCCAGGCGAGATTTTGTGACGTGTAAGTTTTTTTAATATAAACTTCACGCAGGAAATAGGTCACAAGATATTCTTGTTAACTTTGGGGATGCTGCGTGGAGACTATTTAATAGTAGAAATAAGTGAACAAATTTTTGAATCGCATAAAAAGCTTCATAAAATGACGATTAAAAGAATTAAAAATATATGGTTCAGATTTAAAAATTGAAATTTAAATTGGACTGAAAAGGTGTTTTCTATTAAAAACTGGGTGAAATCAATAAGCCAGCTTACTTTATTAAAACTTTAAAAGTCAAGGGCAATTAGCGGTCTGGGCCAACAATGATCTAAGCCCACTTTGTGTATTCAATTAGAACCACCAACTGGCAAAAATTATAAAATTTGCGGAACCATTTGTATAAATTTCCAATAATTTGTGTTTTCTATTTTACGGGTGAAAATTATATTATTTAAATTGGGAAGACGGAGCTCACTTAAGAACGATTTAAATGGGCGGCACTCTGTCTAGACTAGAATTATAGCAACCTAAATTAGTCTAGTTTTTTGATATCAGAATAATTAAACAATATGACAGAACGTTAGAAAGAATGAATTTGTGTTTGTTTTTATGAAATAAATTTCACATTTAGATCCTGAACAATGTTTGGAAGGATTATATATAAATAATAATAATATTTGAATGATTTGCACAGCGCCGTTTTTGTGACAAATCATCTTAATGGTGCTGTATAAATTTATGATACATTTCTACAATGCTCTGTCTTATTTCTAACTACAGACTAGATAAACTTATGGCTAACAATATTGTATCCACTCGTTCGTCGATCACTAATACAAAACTATATGTACAGTGTATTTGGCCAATGAACATGATGCTGAAGCAAAATGTTATGACACGCATTACAAGGATTTGAATAGAATTATCTTCTTAAATGTGATTCGTCTTTCAGTAAAAGATAGATTGAGGTGTTAAGCAATCCAAGAAAAGTGTGATTGTTATATAAGGCAGTACAAGAACGATACTGTGAGGTTGTAGTTATAAGTGTATTTAATGTAGATACGAGAGCCTAAAACGGAGAGCTTTTAGTTTGGACTTAAACTCTGTCAGGCTTGTTATGCATTTTAGTTCCGGGTGGAGTCTATTCCAAGCCTTAGGCCCAGAGCGACCAGGCGATCTCCAAACGAGGTGTGTAGAAGCAAAGGCAGCAATCTCCACTTTTGTTTTTTTTTTAAAAGACAAAAAACATATTGATATCTTTGCTTTCGGTAAGTATTTTCAAACTCAGATTTTGATGGAAGAAAGCTGAGTTTGTAACTAACCAGATTTGCAAATTGAATTGAGGTTCTCAATTCGAATCACTATGAAACTGCGTTAACAATTTTTTTTCCAATATTTTGGAGATTGCTGCCTTTGCTTTTACACACCACTTTATAAATAAAGTAAACCGTAGATCGTTGGCAGATTTGTTAAATTTTCAAACAAGGTTTTATATAATACAACACACATTTCAAATCATATAATCATGCAGTAAAATAAATCAATTGGGAAAATGGGCCATTTGGGAAAGAACACTTTTTAGAATTTTAATTTTAGTTCAAATAAAATCATTAAAAAAAAATATCCGCGCCCTCGTTTTGTGACGCAAGTACTTCAGTTTGTCAATTTATTTACGGTCTAACAATCTAATAATTTCTTAAAAATACATTCTTGTTTTGCTTAGACATTATTGAAAAATAATAAATACTTATGATCAAAAAATATTACAAAAAGTACATCATTTTAATAGTTTTATCTTCACGAGTTTGAGCATTTTGAATGTAGGTATTTATCGAAGCAAATTTTGAATGAAATAAAATAAATGTTGAGTTAATAATAATAATAATAATAATTGGACAATTTATAGAGCGCCGTTTTTGTGAAAAATCACCTCAAGGGCGCGAGTTATTATTTTAAAATGCTGGTTTGGAGAATAAATGAATCTTTCTCATCGGAACCACCCTGTACAGTTGCTAGGGTACGATCGCAAGATCAGCACAAAATTTTAATTCTCAGCCGCTGGTTAATGGCTCTTAAGGTTCACGACTGGATCTACCAATATCAGCGTGCTCAAATAAATTAAGTTAATTTAAAATGTCTTATTTCATAATTAATATCTGTAAGTAACGAAATTTGCGTTAAATTAACATTTAGATATTTGTGCATGAACTTCGCAAAATAAAATATACCACGCTTTTTAGCGATGCTTTTTTTTGCAAAAATCAAAACATGCGGCTGGTGTTAAGCGGGAATTTAAACCTTATCGCCATTTACATAAGGAGTGTTATTGTCCGTGGCCATATTCCGAATTTAACGCGATATGGTGCATCGTCTGAGATTACTATCCAGTGCTCCAGTATTCTAAAACATCTGCCATTAGCTATCATTTTCATTACAGTTGTAACTGTCCATTCTCGTACGTGGTCCACGGTCTAATTCTAATGGGAAGTCTGATGGACGTGATCGCAGCTTCACTTTCTCATTGCTGACTGATATTATTGAGATCAGTTCTTCAATGCAGTTAATGATATGAGGGGTCAGATAGATTTGTAATCAATAAACGATTAATTGAAAACAAAATGTGTTTACCTGAGGTGATGATAACCTTAAACGAAGACACCAAGCTAGCAGCTTTTTAAATTAACTAAAATATCCCAAAACTAAAGGTACAACAGGGAAACTGGTGAAATTGCAATATTTTTGTCATGATGTTCCTGTCAAAATTGTCCTGAGATTTTTTTTTTGGTTTTAAGTGTTCTCCTTTGAAATAGGATCTGCAGATATTCTGCTGGTTGGTAGTTAATGTGTCTCAACACAGGCCAATAATTTTTTTTTTACACTAACTCCACACAGGGGGGCCTGAGTAAAATAATTCCCCTCAGGGCCTATGTCATCTTTGGGGATGCTGTGTGGGGGGTCTTTTTAGGAAAGGAAGGAGACGAAATTCTGGGAAGAATAGTATTAGCGGTGGGTAGGAATCTGGGGTCAGTGTGTCCAGGAGCGACGGATGTAAGAACTCCCACTGCGTTGCTGGGCGATTTTCCGATGGCTGGAGAAGTCAAAGAGACTCCCTCAACTACTCTCTCCCGATCCGGCCTGCCATGCAGCTGGTGGGCAGATGCATCCGCTGGCAAGACCCGGACAAACCACACCCCATGAACCCAGACACCCCTGCTAAGTCACCAAACGTAGCGAACCACTCGAGGTGACGTAAGTTGTGCCATATGAGAGAAACAAACGTCGCCCATTCAGGTCTAAAACACAAATGGTTACAAAGATATCCGATAAGTAGGTGAGCACCTTCAGTGAACATATCCCTCGCTCCGGATTAACACAGAGCATCCTTCAGAACGGACGTTAACTCCAGTTAAATATTCATAGTAAATAATACTATAATAAACACTGCCCGTAATCTAGACGAACCTAAGTATTATTGAAATTCGCGATCATCAGAGAAAACAACAATATACCACACAAGATCATTGGAGGCAATAAAACGTTTTCCATTTCTCCCAAAACGTCCAAATAATTATATTACTACAATTGCATTGGAGGCAATCCAACTAGTTTTCCATTCTACATTAATACACAAGAATCAACATTAAATCCTACCTGATTGAATCGTTTCCAGGTAATGGTTTTACTGGTAACTTGCGGTCAGATCAAATCTTGGTCATGCTGTCAATTGCTTTTTCTTTTATTCGAAAAGTAATACCTATTTACACTCAGAAACATGAATAATAGGCCTCTGTGGTCGAAGTGTCGAGGGGTAAGGCTTTCGTATCCTTCTACTCGTCACTATCTTCACCTTCGCAAAATATACATTCATGGATGTGCCATGTTTCACTGGCTCTAAACATTTAAAATTCCTGTGCGGTATTCACATAAAACAATTAAGGCGCCGTATCCGAACTCGAAAAGAAGAAGGTGGAGAGAAATGTAATTACGAATGTTGGAGAGAGCACGCTAATATTTCAAACGATAAAATTGAAGCGAAAATTGTGAAAATGTTTAATAAAACAGAACTCGTTTAGAATAGAGCAAAAATCTCGTGGGGGTTGTATAAAACAACGTTCAAAGAAATACTGTGATTTTTTTATACATATAACTTGTTAAATAATAGAGACAGGCGTGAAAATAAAAAATTTCGGAGAATACTTTGCATTTTTTTTCTATCGAGGGAATTTCGTATAATTTACGTTTCGGCGTGGAGATTGTATAGGTATTATCTTCAAAAATAACATATATTTTTTTAAGAACTTAAAAAATTCAATTGAGGAAGATATGCAAAAAATCGGTAGAAATTCGGGTAGCGGCGGCTTAAAAAGGTTATTTTAACAGATATATAACAAACTCCCAGTATCGCCTTGGAGAAAAACCACCATTCAGAATCGATACGTTGCTTAATGGTATTGATCATGTTTGGTAACTAGGTCTGAATAGCCAGGTATTTACCCACCTTCTTCTTTTTCATTTTCTTCCTCTTCACACTGCCATCATACTGACTGCGAGCAGTTGGCAGCAAACAAAATTTTAGCAATGCGTATTTAAACCTCTGCTAGCTAAGTCGTCCATCATGATACTAGCAATGATTTCCAGGTTCCGTGATGGTGGTAGGACAAATTCAAATATTATCAAATTTAAATATTGTCAAATTCAAATATTGTCAAATTCAAATATCGTCAAACTCGATTATTGTCAAAATCAAATATTGTCAAGTTCAATATCAGCAAATTCAAATATTTTCAAATTCAAAAATTATCAAATTAAAATATTGTTAAAATCAAAAATTGTCAAATTCAAATAATATCAAATTCAAGTATTGTCAAATTCAAATATTGTCAAATTCAAATATTGTCATTATCAAATGTTGTCAAATTCACATATGGTTAAATTCGATTTTTGTCAGTTTCAAATATTGTCAAATTCAAATATTGTCAAAATATTACCAATATCACCAAATTCAAATTCAAGTATCGTACCTGAGAATGTTTTTTTTTTAAAGAAAAAAGCCTAATTTAACCAATCGCCTGTTTTAATTGTCTATTACAATGAAGACCTAATTACCGTAACTAATCTGTTTAAATTTGTTTCACAGACAATTGTTATACTCGATGATATAATTCACAAACGTAAGTTATTTTAACCAGTCAAAAACGCAATTTCTTCTCTTTAATTTCCACACATATTTAAAATGAAATAGGCGTTTAATATTCAAAAATCGGTTTCTCATTTTATGCTCTGAAAGTTAAACCACGTGCGAAAATTACAGAAATACAGAAAATTCGTTAAGTGGCTAAAATTACCTGGCGTCAGATCACAACACTTCTTTTTGCGAGATTGTATACTTAATAATGTTAACATTAATTAACATTAATTATGTCTACTTAATTTATTAGAATTTATAACACAATTACAACGCATATTTTGTATTTTTAGGTTTTAATAAGCTGGGCTGTCAATTCTTTGGTATTTTTAATAAGAATTTGTATGATTGCGTATTACGGAAATTATAGATTGGTGTCATTTTTATCCGTTTAACGTGAAATTTTTATAATTTTTTTTTTTATTAAATAATCTAAATAATATTTGATAAAGAAGAATGAACCTTAAAAATTAGATGAAATAATTGTTTTTATTAATTATGAAGTTAATTTCATCATTTGTTATTTTTACATTGAATTGCCGTTACATCGCTTTTTTTCATTAGCTCCCCACAGGAGACCCCGAGGAAAATAATTTCCCTCAGGGCCTGTATCATCTTGGGGGATGCTGTGTGGAGGGAGTTCGGCCTATAATATTTCCAAATAAATGATATTGTCAGATAGGCCGAACTCCACTTTGTATAATTAGCTAATAAGATATAATGTTAGTCTAAGTTTAAATGTTATATGTTGTAATTCCCCTGAACACGTTGGGTCGGGGACCCGCGAACCTTTTATATTGTTTCTTTAATAAACAAGCTAGAGATGGTTTTGGTCGGCAGAGAAAAGACGGAGTAGGGAGTAGCTCCAAAGCTCCCGCCACGCGAATTGTGGCCGATTGCGCAATCCACGAATCTTCATTTGCTTAACGAATAGGGCCGCACTAAAACCTTCACCCGGACGAGGAGGGTTTTGAATAAGGCTCTCTACACCAGCCGGACCATCTCTCGACAGAATATAACACTCCACCTGACTTTGCTTCTACCTCTGGACCCCCGCACCTTCCCCTCTGGACACCGAAGCCCTGGGACCTAGCGGCTGATAAAGACTTACCCGGCGCACAGTGCGCGAAATGAAGAAAAACACGAATTAATGTTTACCGACTAAATATTAGTGCAATTTTATTTTTTCTGATCTTATTAATGAATTATAACTATTTTGAAGTAAAAATAATTTTTTTGTTGTTTGTCAAAAAGTTGTTTTTCAAACCTCACAATGTAACTGCGGCTTTTTCTCCTTTCTTCATAAACTGTAGTGAAAAATTCTTTACGGTTTTGTAAAATGTAGGGCTCAAAATGTTCGAACCTACTCTGTGGTATGTTTTTGTTATGTAATTAATTAAAAACTACTTTGATTTTACAGAAGTGGCATTTAATATACCCCGTTCTCTTAAAACCTCGGATAATTCTCTCTGGGGAGCGCAAATGGGCCTTTCTGAAAATAACAAAATTGTTCAAGGGAGGACAAAAGATGATCACAATTTATATATGATACAATACGTATGTATTCATAAATGGGAGCAAACGATGTTTTGTTTCTAAATGCTAATTGAAAAAAAGCATTTTAACAGCAAAAAAATACAAAAATATTGGAACATTAGATGTTAGTTCAAATCTCACACACATGTGATATTGATATATTGTTAATTAAATTAAATAAAAAAATCCTTGAAGAATGTCATATATAACAAACTTTTGTATATATATGACATTCTTCATATATAACAAACTTATTGTCACTTAATAAACAACCGTCTCTGCCCACGCATAGGAGCGAAGTGAAAAACGCGATGCCCAACATCAAATTTACGACACACTTTGAGGCGTTGCCAAACTTCCGTCAAGCGCTTTTGAGAAATTTAAATAAACACATAAAATGCAAAAATTATTGTGCTAAACTAAAAAAAATATTTAAATTAAAAACATTAAAATTTGCAAAAACCACTTGTGATGGTCCTATCCATGATGCGAGGTTTTTTCACCCCCCCCCCCCCCCCCTCCCTTTTCTCTCTTCGTCGTTGAGATCTCCGATCGGAAGGTTCAGCTACGCTGTTTTCCTGATCTCGTTTTCCCAACCCCTGTGAAGCGAACACAGTAAAGCAAGGTTGTTCTGGGAAATCTTACAATAAACCCTTTACTTCACGTTGTGATTGTTTTTTTTTCGAAGCCTCCAGATTATCTGAAGTAGGCATTTAATGTATGTACTCTTTTTCGTGGTAACTTTCGACTCTTTAGAAGGCGTGGAAGAATTTTTTCTGTTGTTTTCTCAAACGCATGAAGGATACACCCTGTTTAAACTGCCCTAATCTACAGATGCCTATGGCCCTGATTTGCACCTACTCTATTAAGGCTGTGTAAGCTATCTCTTGTCCTATTTTGCGCTAGTAAAATTTAACTGCACGTCTAAAGGCCAGTTAGTAAATCACGAAGAAGGAACCTAGCTCACGTAACGGTTGATCCTGTGGACAATTAAATGGCAATACAAGTTCATTATTTACTTTAATTTAAATGTACGTACCTAGAGGTGCCTCTCTATGGCCGGATAGGCTGCTTCCGCGTCTCCCAATCTGAAATACCTATCCTATGCATAACCGTTAGAAATATTGTTATTGTTAGTAGCACCAATTTACGGCAGAACTAGGGAATCTTAAGGAAGTGATAAAAGGAAAGGAAGGAGAATTTCTTTGCAAACTAGTATTGGCTCCTCCGCTAGCCAAGTTGACCGAGTGGGCAGCTCTCCGGACACGACTATCCCACCAATGCATGTCTGAGCTATACCCCGGTATCTGGCGGATCTCTTGGACGATCACCCTGACATACCCGGACTCACTCATGCCAGAGGAAGAACAGCAGGCTTTTAAACCTTTCCCAGTCAACTCCAATACTCATAACACCTCCAGAGACTACTTTACTGGCTCTAAAAGGGGTATTTCCATTTCGTCCCTTGTCATGACTCTATTCGCGGACAAGTGGCGCGAAGCTGTGAGGCAGACCGTTAAAGCCGACCGTCTTCATCTTTCCACCTCCAATAATTGACATAAGGCGCACTTTGTGGGCCTTACGTTTACTTTTGGGTTGACACAGATGATAAAATGCAACAACGTTACAGAATTTTCCCGCAAGATGCCTTGCTAACGGCCCCTCCACATAACCTTGCAGGCTTCCCGTGATGTCCCAGGTCAGACGCCTCCGTCAGCGAACCGTGCCCATGACATACAATTCGGCATCCCTGGTACATAACCTATCGCGCCCGTTCGCTCGACACGATCCCGCGAAAGGGAATGACCTCCGACACCCCGCGTGACCCACCCAGTCTGTGGCTGGCACCCCCCCCCTCGTAACATGGAAATGTGGGAAAATCCTTACCACTCGACATACGTTTCCCACATACGTATAGTCTCGGTACCATCGTTCACATTCCCCAAACGTGAAAATTTAATTCACGCAATACAACAGGTAGAAATTTCGCAAGGAAACAGGTTGATATAATGTTATACATGTAAAGAATCGTGAATCCGGTTCCCGCACCCTCCCCTGTCGAAGTCTGCGCCAAACTGTCAGCCAACACCTTCAATTGAATAAGTCGTACTTTCAAAATTTCACCCTTCGATTGGGTGTACCCTCGTAGTTTTATCGCCTCTGCATTCGTATGTGCCTGTAAGAACCATTTTTTGCTGCTCTGCTCCTAGCATCCAGCTGTTAAGCGACGGTTCGGGTGGTTGAACCCGGGTGATAACGGCGAAGAGAAAAAAACCCCGACCGACACGCACACTTATAGTAAAACTATAGTTCATTAGGCTGCTTCATTCTTGCGGTCAGCATGTCCTGTAATTTAAGTTATGGAGTTGTAATTCGACTTACCGAGAGTGATTGATAAATGTACCCTTTATCCTAGCGGGAATACACGCTCGCTGTGATTTTTGGATCTGCACCTGTTATAACCTGTGGGAATAAAACAAAGAAAACCCCTCCCCCTCCCTACGACCATTCCTCAACACCTGTTATGTAATGTCCTGAAATCTATACTCTGTTCGGTCATCTGTAGTTATCATTTTAAGTTATAGCTTCATTCAAGCGGTATATTTATTATTAAAGCCCAAATTAATCTACGTAAAGTTTATACGATTTTTTTCTGTAAAGTATATTCCGTTATGGTTTAATTACTCCTTTCCACCTCCCTAATACCGAGTTATCTCCTTTTTTATTTAATTTATTTATAGTTGATTAATTTGATCATTACACGTAGAAAAGGAGAGTACGTGATATTGTCCACTGTCGTTTAACAATTTATCACCGCGATTATTGTAAACACACCTTATCACTGAATTTACGTTTTTTGAGCAGCTGTTTGTCAATTATTAAGTTAGTTTTTTCTCTTCATATTTCCGCAATTCGGATAAAGTATAATATTATCAACCAATCCCTACACTCTACAGCTTAATTTTACTTGAAGTAAATCACGAATTTTTATAAAAATATAATTTTACTAAACGATTATATTAACACTGAAATTAATCCGATAACTATTCCTTTAACTTCATTTTTAATACATTAACTTCAACTATGTGTTCCTGGCTTATTACGTAGCGTTGCAATAATTCACGAACTTGTAGTATTTTCAATAATTCACCAACTTCTGATTGATGGATCGAACTTCCTTTTAACAAAACTTACAACTATCTGTTTTCACTGAGGTTAATTCACTGTTGCTAGAGGTTTAGAACCAAAACGACCTCCAGACTTAACCGTATTCGTCTACCGAGTTCCACTCACTGACTCTCCCGTTATCAAAAAAAACTGCCTATTTAAAACGAAAATCTCCCATTAATCAAAATAAGTTCATGCAATTTTGAGACGTATTTACTCGCGTGCCATTAGACAATTTCGCTTCCTGTCTGTTCCTGCCTCCTTCGTCTGTCACCGTCACAATCCTTGAAAACGGAGTTCCAACTATCTCGGTCTAACAAAATAAAACAGGGGTGGACCACGCGCTCGACTTAATCTGTCATAGGGCATTTTCTCCCACTCAAAATAAATGTATTACATTTCACTACCCCTGCATACATTCTGGAATAATTTATTATTATTATCATTATTTTATAACCTAACGCGGAGGAATTTTATTCTACGCATTATCCTACGAACAATATGTATTCTCCCTTGCGTTTTCCGTATTTGTGAGTGTTTAGGCATTATCTACTATCAAACTCTCCCTTTAGACAAATAGCAACGCCCGTAAGGCTTTCTCCAGTATTAAACCCACATTTTTATTGATTTCGATTTTCATTTATGGCCATTTATCACCACCATGGCCTAATCTGTCCTTGTTCTTTGCATCTCTACTAAGTAACCTCCTACATCTCATCGTCCCGTTCTCCCGCAGAATCCGATAACAGTCAAAATGATTTGTTGATCTCTTCAAAAATTACACTCGAATTTGTAAATAAATTTAGAATTAGACAGGCCGTTAAATTTTATGCATTTGGCTAATTACTTTCTTCACTATTTTGTACGTAACCTGGAGTGGTGATTCCTGCTTAATGACCTCTTCAAAGAGCCAAAATCATGTTACCTGTCAATCTCTTAGAACGTCACTTAGACGCAAGAGACCGTAAACCTTCCACATGTCGCTCGTAATAACTGAAACGCAAAAGTTCATAATTAACCCAAAACCTACTTCCTGAACGATCTTTTTCAAAATCTCCTTGGGGTCTCGGTCTCGAATTTCAACAGTTATCAATTTCTTATTTTTGGTCATCATGAAGTGAGTTATGACCAAATTCATAAGGGTCCGCATTCCATACCATGGATTTTGTGAGAACTCTCTGCTCCTTGAATCTGATAAACGCCCTTAGCCCCGCCTCTCTCGCTATTCGTTGTGTTCAAAATAATTTTTAATTTATCATTTCCAATTTGTCCAACGTTTTACATCTCCGATAGTCTAGCACCTCCCACGCGATAATTAACCCGTATTTTATTACAGACTCCTTCAATTTCGTTTTCAAACACACCCAACAGAGGTCAGTAATATGATCGAATTTAAATATTTAAAAAAAAAATTTCCTCGTCTTTTCCTTCGAATAATCTGGATTCATCACACACTTAATTCGGGTTTTTTCTCCATTTCGTACACTGTGCGGCGCTCCTATTTGCAGTATTTGTGGAGAAACACCAGGACGTCTCCTACACTAACCTAATTTTGATTTAACGCCTAGATAGGCTTTTTATATAGATTATGTATGAAATATACCCAATAAGCTATCAAAAATTATACAAAAAAATGTAACCATTCAGGCCTCGGCCATAATCTGTCAGAAGGTCAACATATTATTATTTGTGAATCTTTATAGTTGTCTTCTGAAAAACACCCACCATATAGGGCGTAATGGAGGTTAGTAGTTAATTTATAACTTATAAATAAACTTTTAACAAACTATTCGTATCTATCGTTGTAATAATAACAACAAAATTACTTTAAAAAATTATACTTCGATTAATATTTTAATTTGGTTATAATAAGATGCTCTGTTATATTATACTATCGAACTCATTTGTCTTTTCCGTGTACCTAACTATCTGACATTACTTGTTTAAACCTGAAATGCTCCATGGTAACAGTATAAATTATTTTGTTCTCTGAAATTGAATTCTGTCCAGAAGTTCTGACGATAATATAATTTGGTCAAAATTGAATCGCTTTGAATATTAAGTTTTGTGCTGTGCACGTCGGTAGCGTGTATTTTTGTTTTAAATCAACTTCGCTATATATTCAGCACATACAAATTATATATTAAGAACCCACACATTATTATTGTTTGTTATATACGTATTATGCCAACTGCAGTTCAAAATCTTATTATTTCAATCTCTCTTATTGTATAACGTTATACTTTTTACCTACCATCTTTACTTCTATGCACCACGTGTAATACCTATTTATGTTATCTTTGACATTTAAACACACCTGTATACACTAAATCATAAAAAATGCAACTATGTTTGTAAAAGCCCATAAGGGCGTTAATGATTAATAAAATAAAAAATAAAATATTTCTGACTTGCAAATAAAATCCAAATAATGGAAAATTGTGAAAAGTGATAAAATACGCTTTCAAATTTTATTATAAATAAATTGTAAGTTTTAAAATATATATTTTTTGATCACGAACATAAAAAGTTTTAAAAATGCCTCACCTTACTTAATGGCTTTCCTTTTCGTACTAAAATTCCTGATAAATGTTAAAAGTTAGACAACATTATCTTTAATTTTTGTCGTTTCATGAATAAATAATTAATAAAAATTCATAATGTTTTTTCGACTTCATAAAACTAATTGTAAATCTTTTGTGGTTAACTTTGAATATGAAGCATGGAGCAGTCTCTTTCTAACACCGTTTAGATCATATTTCTCACCATGATAATAAGTGAGACAAGAGAATTCCTTTGAAACGTATATAAGTTGTTCCCAAAAGCGAACCTGACGGGTTAAAGCATGAAGATATATAAAACTGATGAACTAAATATGCAAAAATTATTAGTATAACAAGTAACAATAAAATTTATTTTATTTTCTTACATTATTTGTACGCAGGAGGCCGTGAGGAAAATAACTTTTCTCCGTGTCTGTCATCTTAGGGGATGCTACGTGGAGAGTCTTTTTAATGAAAGAAATTAGAGGAAGTTCTAGGAAGGAAGATAGGTATGAGGGGTGGATAGGAATCTGAGGCTTAGTGTGTCCAAGAGTAATGGACGTATTAATCGATCCCTCCAACTGCAGTGCAAGGCGATAGAAGAAGGAGCGAGCGAGCGCGTCCAACTGGAGAAGTAAAAAGGGCTCCCTTTACCACTCTCTCGATTCAGCCCGCCACGCAGTTGATGAGCAAATACATACGTACATACCTTACCATATGAATCCGGGCACCCTTACTAAATCACCAAACGTAGCAAACAACTTGGGGCGACCTAAAGCAGGTGCAATACATTAAGCTTAATTCTATAAATGGATTCAGTAAATATGTATACCAAAAAAACCCCAAAACTTGTTGCCCAGATTTTGCATCCTATTGGTAAGCCTCGATTACATTAAGCACGTTTACAAGCTGCTAGTCGGCGAATTCACCATCTGCTAGTTAACTTGTTCAGTGTTAAATCTGCTAGATAGCTAGTACATGTGCTTACATTACTTTAGTAAGTGCGTCTGATAGTTGATTGTGTATGTGTTGCAGAAAAATGTTATATCTTGTCTTGTGTTCCTTGTTGGCATAATAAGATGTTTATCAAAAAATATAAGTAGATAAATTTATCAAGGTAAGGGAATACCAAACAACACTTTACAGATTTTAGTCGATGTCAACCAAAGATATTGAAATATAAGAGATGTGCTATCCACAGGTTTTACTGGGTGAGTCTGTGTTTCCTGGCGTCACCAATATTGTTAACCAATACTACTGCACGCCTTAAAAAAAATCAACCAAAGCCTCGATTACATTGAGCGAGAATACAAGCTACAAGCCGTCGAATTCACTATCTGCTAGTTAACTCGCTCAGTGTATTCATATATACTAGCTAACTAGCAGATTTTATACTGAACAAGTTTATTAGCAGATAGTGAATTCGCCGTCTAATAGCTTGTAAACTCGCTCAATGTAATCGAGGCTTAAATGAACGAATTCTTTCCGTATTCTAACTATGCCTATTAGGTAGTAGTCCGCCGACGGTCGGGCGGCCATCATAGCATATCGCATTTCAATATCTTTGATGTCAACTGTTAAAAAGTAATTGCCGATTGAGGATGAAGGTAGTAGTGCCGGTGGAGGTCAACTAAACACTGTTTATTTTGTTTAAAACCCTGTGTAGTGTCAATGTTGACAATTTTAAGGCAGTAATATTAATAATAATTGAGTTTCTCCTAATCGAATGATTGACCAAGCATCATTTGGGATAGTTGTAGAAAGGAAATGCGTAAAGAAATTAATAATCTTATTGTTTATAACCGTGACCATCATTGTTGTTCGATAAAAACAATACCTCGATCGCTATCATAACCACAAATCTATTGTGACCCACTTGTATTCGAGCAAATAATGAATACGCATGATGCAGTGGCGTAATGATTGCTCGAGCGGTTTGGGCAAATGAGTCAGGGCCTGAGTATCAAAGGCGCCCAAGGCATGACCCTCTAAATATTTAAATAATTATGATTTTTTCTTTCTTTTTTCCCATTACTTATACATATTTTTCAAAAAAACTCTTATTACATATTGCTAGGTTTTTGTTTATGACCTACAGGGTTCGCAAACAATCAAAACAACACAAATGTCAGCGACACCATTTATTTGTACTGAATTAAATTGTTACAGCTTTATTTAATTATCACTGATTGATTTATTTACACAGACTTATTTGTACAGGTTTTATTTTCCCTCACTCCCCCGACTCAACTCCCCCGTTTTATATAGCTGGTGGTACCTTCTATGATCCAACGAAATTTTCTGTGGATGGAACTGTCAAAACATTTCCAGTACTATGTATATTTTTAGATGTAGATGATTCAGTAGATGATTCTATTCCGTATATTTTTACAAGGTCGTGTGTTCTAGAATATTCCGCTAGATTCTGGTGATTTCTGGTATGTGCTAGTTGGTTCGCGATGTTCTTTCCGTTCCAATATTTTTTAAAAACAATAAAATGCAAACATAAGAAACAAGTAATGTAAAAGTTAGCAAAAAGTAAATTTATAAATAAAAGAAATTATTAGGTACCTAATGGGAACCCACTAAGGCACTGTCTGTGTGTGGGTAATATTAACAAAAATGGTAAGTTACATCAACAAGTAATTTTGACCCTTCGAAACTTATAATATATTTTTTAAGGTGTTTAATTACTTAAAATTGTTACCATTACCGGGCAGATCTTAGTCGCTACGACACTGCGTAGTTAAGCTGTAAATAACATTTAATAAATAAACATTATACATACATAAATGAAAAGCGAACCTTTAAATCTGTTAATTAAATTACATTACTTACGAAATACTACTGATTTTGGGATTGATTACGGACGCGTACGTCTATTTTTCATTGCTTTTTAATCCCATTAAATCTTCATCTTCATGTCTTATCTGATACAACTGTCTAATATGACATCCAACACCATGAACCAAATAACAAAACCATTTATGATAATAAAACTGCGTGGTAATTAAATTGAAGCGTGCTCTAAATACATTTATTACTCTGAGTAGAAAAGCCCTGCAAGTACCTTGCCTACGCATTGCCTACTTTTGTTCAACGAAACTTCAGATACCAGATAGAATAAAAAAAAATGTGTTTCACAAAAAATTTCAAAGATAACAAAAATTTGGATTAAACGATAGGGTAAACACCGGTGCACTCACCCAAATTCAAAATTATTAATGAAACCAATGTTTTGGTTATTATTAATGCAACCTATTATATCTATATCTAATATCTATTGAATGAATATATTTTACTACAAGGGTAGGTATGTTCATAAAAATTATAAATTGACTTACAAAACTACTGCCTCTACACAGGCTTGTTTATTTATGAGAAACCTCAACTTATAACTATAAATTTCTAATCTTTAAGTATTTCCTACTGTTCAAATGACGTATATTATTTTCTGTTAGTTTTTTTTATAATTTAATTTATAAACTATTAAATCTGAACCTTTTTAATTATAAATGTTGTAAATTTCGTTCAATAAAGATAAGATATTCTTACACGATAAGACTTACTCTACAGGGTAGCTATTCTCCAAGCCCTCGTCGCTCGCAATCGCCGTCGAAAGTACGTACATTGGTCGACGTGGTTATTCTTGAGCCAGTCGACGGAACATTTTTAGACGCCAAACGCCAAAAAAAGTCATTCGCCACAACAACGAGTGGGGTAGACCAGTAGAAACGGAGAAGCGAGTGGTTGTTTATTTGCGTGTCTATGCAATTGGCTGTCAACATCTAGTGTTATCGTTTTCCCGCGCGAACTTTCGCACCCGCAAGACGTCGAATATTGTTATAAAGTCGTTTTAAGGTTACATATTACAATGGCTAATTTTCCGCTCATTATTGTTGATCAGAACTAAGTAGTTATATGAGCAGTTGCTTTTGATTATTAGTTATATGGCCATTTCGAAAATTATCAACCGACCCAACAAACTCACCGTTTCACTGTTTGACGTTTGACATTTCAAAGTTACACCATAGAAATCTCAAAAACATCAGGAACATAGACAAAATTTACAGGGCTACCAATATAATCATCCTTGCGACCGCTCGCCGTTCAAGAATACGTAAATATGAAACATTCGAAAAGGTTGGTCGCGACGACGAGGAATTTTTCGCTCGCAGCTGGCGCATGGCGATTAACGATTGATCGTTGCTCGGGAATAGCTACCCAGTGTGGTAGATACTAAATTTTCTTCGCTAAGTTGGTGTGTTTCCTTTTACATTAACCCCACACGTGAGGCCTTGGTGTAAAGAATTTCTCTCGGGGCCTATGTCATCTTTGGGGATGCTGTGTGTTTTTTTTTTTAAGGGACATGAAGGAGAGGAAGTTCTGGGAAGGAAAAAGGTATGAGGGGTGGATTGGAATATGGGGTCGATGTGTCCATGAATTATGAATCCAACCCTTCCACTGCTGTGCATGGCGGTGGGTCGAGAGAGTCCAGCTGGTCTACCTCAATCAGTCTCTCCCGATCCGGCCCACCACTCAGTAGGTGAGCAAACGCATGCCGTCCGCCAAGACTTAGACAAATCTCACCCCATTTTTTTTAAATTAGCTCCACGCAGGAGGCCCTAAGGAAATTAATTTCCCTCAGGGCCTATTTCATCTCAGGGGATGTTCTTGAAGAAGGGGAGGAGGGGAGTTTTGGGAAGGAAAAAAGTATGATGGGTCGGTAGGAATCTGGGGCTCAGTATGTCCAAGAGTGGTGGACATGAGAATCCATCTCCCCAACTGGGTGGATTGTGGAAGTCCGGCTGTAGAAGACAAAAGGTCTCCCTCAATCAGTCTCTCCAGATCAGGCCCGCCACACCGTAGGTGGGCAAACGCATCCGCCGCCAAGGCCTAGATAAACTTCACCCCCATGAACCCGGGCACTCCTGCTAAGTCACCTAACGTAGCGAACCACTTAGGGTGGCCTATGGCAGCGGTTCTCCCCTAAAAGTTAAAATGTTTAGAAAGTGTAAAGTAACAGATAGAATGGTATTACCTTACGTTTTAACTGCTTTTAATTGGTTTGTGCATTATCTCAGAACCAAATCATTTTCCGAAATCCGTATAAATTACTACACGCGGTAATAAACCATATTTTAACTCATTATTTTGTTAATTTTAAAATTTTAATGTGGCAATAAAAACACTTAAAAATTTGGTGCGTTTTTTAATATCAAGAAGGTATTTAAATCCATATAACTAAATGATGTTCCTACGCACAACCATAAACATTTAACTATGGCCTATAATTATTATTGCTTTGTTGTGATGATAAATGATAACATTTTTCACTCGTTGATTTTTAAAGCCGACCGGTTTCACTCCGTTACGGTCATTAATTTTAACTTAATATGCATCGTTATCACATATTACCTAAATGATAGAATACAGACTAGATTGGTTAGACTAGGTTAGGTTATTTTAGATTCTCTATTTTTATTAGGTAGTTATTTTTCTGTAGGTTCCTTATTATTTTTTTTTCTTTAAGGTATCGAATTTTCCAACTTCCTGGTCGCAAAGTGGATTAACTTTTGTTTTAATTCTAACTAAAGTAATTAAATGTGTATGCCTAACAAATTTGTGAACTATTAAGGCGTATTAATTTTTTTATAAGTCTTTGATAATAATTTTGGAATCAATGTAATACATCATTAAGGGGGTATTCTAGTCTAGAAATAAAAAATTCTTCATATTTCCAAAGTTTAAGTATTCAGGAATATCTACTAAAAAGGATTTTTCGAAATTCGCATTATTTTAAAAGATATAACCATTTTAATTTCACGGTTTAGACAGAATCTAACCAAAATCTAAGTAGGACAAAATTTCAAACACCTTTTTCTCAAAACCACTTTTTTCGTGACGGTTGACACGATATCTCAATTTCTACTAAACCAATTTACTTGAAATTTCGTGTGAGTTTTTTCAATACATTACTTTATAGCATGAACCAGAACTTTAACTAAATTTTAATTTTACTATTCGAGAAAAATTCGGAAAATCAAAAAACTGGTAAAAAATGTTTTTTTCAGACCGCCGCCATTTGCGAAAAATAATTTTCATGACTTCTCCGAGGTTCAAGCCATAGCAGCATTTGTTTGAATTAAAAATAAATTTGTTTTTTTTTTCGGATTACTAGGAGGGTTGCAATCGTATCAACCAAGGCGCGCCATATTTTCGAGACCCCCCACTTCAACAACCTGTAACTTTTAAGTTTTAATTTTTTTATGTGTTCTTCAATGTTTAATAAACATTTGGTTAAATAATGGTTTCAAAAATATTATTGGTTTTTTTTATTGCACCTGAAAAAACACTTCATGCTTCTAGACTAGAATACCCCCTTAAGGAATCAGAAAATGAAAATAAGATATGTGTCCCATGTAAATAATATCGGATACGTTTATCTGAGACACTAGCTTGGTTACAAACATTTGTTAACATTTAATAAGATAGCTGTAAAATATATGGGAAAAAATTAGCCGAGGGTAATATTTTTAATACTGAATCTAAAATTCACGACTGATAAAAGTGGCTTAAAAATAAGAGATCTCAGTGTCCTAATTGGTAGCACTTATCCCGGTAAGACGAGAGGGATCCTGGATTCGAGTTCCAGTTGCGAAAGTTAGCATTTTCATTTTTTTTGTTGTTGTTGTTATTTTTCATATTTTCTTTTAGATTTATTTTAGTCTTATCTTCTTCTTCGACAATAATGTATACTTTGGATATATAAACAACAAAAACAAATGATTGCGTATATTGGTGAATGTTAACACACTTCAGACAGTGATGTCCCTGAAAAAAGTCACTGAGAAACAGCCATTTGTTTTGTTTAAGTCTACTTATTGTTACTATCGAAAAAGAGACAACAAATGTAGGCGTTTTAATATTTTGAAAACATTTTTGTTTGAAAAAAAAAACTGGAACAGCCTAAAAATTTTCCTATCATAAAATTGAACCATTAAAAAACTTTGCTGGTATTTTCTTTTCCGTGGATGAAAAACCAGATTTTAAAATGCTATACGCTAGTAGTTATCCGTCGCACATTATAGACGATTTAAAAAAATAACTCTCAATAATTGTAAATAAAACTACCGATCACAAGCAGTTCGGATGAAATCTTAAGGAAAATCTGTGTTCTGGAAACTAAGCAACTTTATGCCAAAGATATCCCAGCTGCAAACACAACTAGTTTTGAAATTGCCAAACTGTTCGAGATACAATAACCAAGGGGTATAATTTTTGATAGAAAATTTGCAATAAATCTGTACAATTCACTTTTACTGGCCACCAGACAAAACACAAGTTATTTAAAATATAAATCAGACATCAGCCAAGAGTTCTCTAAAATCAAAGACTTTATCAACACCAGTGCATTTTCAATTGTACAATGCTGATTTTTTTTACATGCGCTCCACACAGGAGGCCATCTTTGGGGATGCTGTGTGGAGGGGTTTTTTAAGGAAAGGAAGGAGAAGAGAGTTCTGGGAAGGAAAAGGGTATAAGGAGTGGATAGGAATCTGGGGTTCAGTGTGTCCTCGTCATCCACCCCAAGACCTAGACAAAGCTCACCCCATGAACCCGGGCACCCCTGCTTAATCGCCAAACGTAGCAAACCACTTGACCTACGGCAGAGGTGTTGGTTATCCAATAAAGATTCCCGGGGCGGCGGTACCCATTCCCGCCTCCCAAATCGTAATTGTTTTCTATTTTAAACGTAACATTGTGTTGTTATTTGTATGTTTATTATAAACTGCTTAAAAAATGAGACAGATATTATAGCACAACCACAATTGTAATACAATTAATAAAGATGAATAATTCATTTAAAAATTAAAATAATGACCCACAAAATATCGAGTAGATACCCTTTATCGTTAAAATATAAACTCCAAACAACTCGCAATGCAAATCCTGGAATTACTGAATACAATTCAATGCGTGTTTCTCTTTTCATGAAATCCCTCGGCTTATTCCTTTCCCTAAACCTCTCTGTCTATCTCTGTTCTCTCCGAAGCTCAGTCTCTACGAGACCCGGGTATATAACGATAGACCATGCTTCAATGTCGTCAATTCACTCCGAGACTTCGCTCCGAGTGTCACGTTCATACCAATTCTACAACAGTTCTACAATCTGCTATCGTACTTTTTGTATAAACAGATTCTTAATAGTGAAAGGACTTGTTAATTCTGTTTTTCAGTTACTGAATTTATTTCAGTGCAAATTTGTGCAAACTTCGGGAGATTTCCCACAGTGTTTCGGTAAAATTATTAAGGTTAGTGGTTTTCAAAAACATGTTATTAAAAATGTTATAAGTAAGACGTACTTATTTAAATTTTACTACGGAAGTGCACGATCCTTTTGCACGTGTTTTCGTGTTTTTGATGTTTTCACCTGTTTCAATATACTCAATATCTTTATTTTGTAGTATCTTTAAATTGCCAAAGCTTTCTGAAAATATTATCAGAATTTACCATATTATTTTGATTATAAAATTATATTCTACTTAAAAAATATATTTGGTCATTCGCAACGTAATTTTAACAATTTCAACTCACGCACTAAATATTTTTTTTCCTTAAAATGACTTCCCAACGCTTTTAGCATATTATTTTATATTTGCTGGGGGAGTTCAAAAAAATAATGGCAAAATTTCGGCTTAAAACGAATATTTTTTAGAAAAACCTATTGAATCACCTTAATTACTATAATAAAACAACTATATCTATTCGGGACGATGGAAAACCCTGTTTCCAAAATTTCTATACAAAATGTCGTAGATTATTGTATGACATTATGGCTGTCAGCTGTAGTCACCTGTGTAAAGTTTACCGAAATAAGTTCTCGAAAATAAAATAAACTGGTTTCTGTCAAAACCTTCACATTGTTTCTGGTAGGCTTGAATTTTACTAATAATCTTTATTTTTTTAATCACTTACCCTAATTATAGCATTTAAAAAAACATGTATTTAGGTATAATTTGTAAACAACGACAGTTCAATTAAAAAAATATATGTTTTATTTATTTTAATGACATTTAAATGGGTTAAAGAGTTAACGTTTTAAGAAAATTAACCACTCGAGCATCGCGTTAATAATTAAAATACGCGTTTATCATCCGGGATTTTTGAGCGTCCGATTTGGAAATTTCCTGCCCGCAATAAAAAATCATACCTCCGAATTTTAATATGGAGACGTACAATATGCTTACAATATCTTTAGGATTCATGGAAAAATTATTAAAAATCGTTTAATTAGAGTATTTTTAATCGAGAACATTACACACCATGACTTTTAAGTGTTGACTGTAGCCTAATTGATAATCACAATTTAAATTAAATTCTAACGTACGTTTTTCAAAATGTAACATATGGTCAATGAAAGTATACAACGCGCGGAAACTTTTGAAATAATTTTCATCAGTATATCAGTTTATTAATACGTGAAGCAAAAACTTTGTACCCCTTTTTACGAAAATTGCGCGGAGGAGTATGAAATTTCACACACTTATAGTTTATATAGAGAAGGAGTGCAGAATGCTAATATTTTTTTAAATTACGCATAAAAAATACATTATGGTCAAATTTCGACCATTGTGCGACCACTAGTTATATTTAATGTTTCAAAGTATCTCTTAAATTCCATATTTTGGCCAGTGAACGCTCGAGGGTTCTTGAAAATTGGCTAAAATGTGGCCAAAACACTCCAGTGGTTAAATGGAATTTTTAATTTTTGTAGATTGCAATTTAGCTTACATCCTAATATTTTACTATGATCGTAATGGTGTTTGTAATTTATATATTGTGGAGCCTCGTCCTTAGTGTTTAGGAATCTCAAGGGTGCACGTAGATCCAAGTTTAAAACAAAATTGGAAAATTACGTTATCTACTAGCATAAAATCAACTATTTGTAACGTAAATAATAACGTAACGTAACGGCGGATAAAATATGAAACACAATATCGGAAATCTTGGGCTCACAAATCATTTCGACATCAGTACCTAATGTTTTTTAGGATAACAAGTGAAAAGTAAAATCAGTGTTTAAAACGTGTAAAACTGACAATAAATGTTCGTTAGACAAAATAAAATAGCATTCAAATCAAATAAAAAAAACTGCGGTTTCGTATAGCATTGCATCGTACAAAGCATTATTGTGACCGCACTAAGCCATTTATTTTTTCAACCAATTATTTGATGCGTAGATCGGCGGCAAACCAAATCTGAAAATAAATAAAGTTTGATTTCACTAAAATAAATCAATACACTTTAATGGAACCTAAAAACTACAACAGTGTTCGTGGAACGATTGGAAGAATAAATATTGTATCATTTTTTTCTTATCGTATTATAAGGATGTTTAAAAAATATTTCTCACTTTTCTGACATGCCAAAATCATGATTTTTTGGCACTCACACATCTATCCTAGTTTTTTTTATTAAAAAAAAGAATATCCAATGGAATAGTGAATTTTTTTACAACACGAAAGATCTTTTTAAAAAATTCCGTCCACCTTTAAGACGAGCCGAAATTATAAATGTTTTTGCATTTTTGACCCATTTTTATTTCCTTTTTGAGATAATTTGATTTTCTTGAAAAAACGCGTTTTTAAAACACGAACAAAAATAAGCGTTATTCTTCTTTGCCTTTTTGGGCTAATATTTTAATTAAATTATACAAAAGTTTGTTTAAAGTTAAAGTTTGTTAGTTTTCAAAAGTGCCGAAGTTTTTGAATTTCTTACCTTTTTATTTCGTCTTTTGATAATAATTCGTGAATTCTAAAGGAAAAGTTCGTGCGAAAAAACGACCACTGAGTAGTGCGTTATTTTTCTTTGTATCTGTTAAGTCATTTTTAATCAATTTTGATCTTCTAGACCTGCCTAAATCACAAAAGCTTTTTGGTGTAACAGTTTTAGATAACAGATTGTCCTATTGTAATATTGTACAACAATCTAAATAAAATGTTCCTTTAAAATTCAAGGCACTTTATTATTCTTTGTAGTAAGCCGAATTTGATGACAAAAGGCTTTAGCTTTTTTATTTAGTCTTTTGAAAACAGTTAAAGAACAAATAAAGTGTGAATTTCCTTCGCATTTTAGGCTTTTTTTAAATAAAATTTGCTTCAACTATTCCGACAATCCAAAATTATGAAGGTTTTACATGCTCGCAGATTTCTTACATTTGTTTGTATTTTGAAAGAAATTTTAACTTTCTAAATATTAAAGTTGGTGTGTCTCAACGGCCATTCACCGTGTTGTTGGCCACCATTCATTGTGTCACCGATAACAATTGAACCAAAAGCTTAAGGCGCCGTATCCTCGCTCGAAAAGAAGAAGATGGAGAAATATATAATTACGAGTGTTGGAGTGTAAAACGATAAAATTGAAGCGAAAATTGTGAAAATGTTTAATAAAACACGACTCGTTTAGAATTCGTTTAGAACAAAAATCTCGTGGGGGTTGTCTAAAAAAACATTCAAAGAAACCCTGTGAATTTTTTCACACATATTTTGTTAAATAATAGAAACAGACGTTAAAATAAAAATTTTCGGATCATACTTTGCGATTTTTTTCTATCGAGGTAATTTCATATAATTTGCGTTTCGGCGTGGGGAATGTTGAAGACAATATCTATATATTATCTTCCAAAATAACATTTATTTTTTAAGAGCTTAAAAACTTCAAATGTTTAAGGGAGGTATGTAAGATATCGGTAGAAATTCGGGTAGCGGCGCGCGGCTCAACGAAATCAAGTACTGACGTTTAACAGGAACCAATTAAATATCTCAATTTTAAAATGACACTGTTTTTCGATTTTAGGGTCACCAAAATGATAAGATATTGAAAAGTTTTGTTTTCAGTTTCGTAAAAAGGTAATAATAATAATAAAGTTTTATTCCAGGATGTGGGGAGGACAGTGCACAGGACAGTGACACACGTCCCATATAATTGTATATATTTATATAATAATCAAAAATTGGCACAATTTTCTAACGAGCCTAAAATTTATTTATTTATTTAAAATTTACGGCACAAAGTGCCATTTACAAGCTTGTGTATATTTAATTACAGTCGTAGTACATTATACAGGCATTAAAAATAAACAATAATATCAAAAACTCATTATGTAGTGACCTCGTTAACGTATAATTGGCTGAAATGTTCGATCAGTACAACCTTATATTTCAGTATGGAAATATTAAAAATATCAGCCACATTGGCATAAAAATTTCCAATGGTGTGTAATCTATTTACAACTGAATTGGAGCCTGATACCGACATGTAGTTGTCACAATAAAACAAACTAGGGAACCTTGATCTTATTGTAGGTATATGAAAGTGAATCAACTTTAATATATCAGGGCTATCCAACTGATAGTTAACGATTTTATACAAACATATCAGATCAAAAATTTTTCTTCTGTCATTTAATTTCAACAATTTTAATGAGTGCAACAAAAAATCATAATTTATTGATTCTAAGGGAATTCCAAGTCTAAACTTAATACACCTCAAATTTTTTTGTTGGACTCTTTCAATGGTATTGATGTGATTGTTGAAGACAGGTGACCAAATTGTTGAATTATATTCAAGAATGCTTCTAACGAGAGATGTGAATAGAATTTTTAATGTGTAAATATTTTTAAAATCCTTGGAAATCCTTAATATAAAACCTAACATTTTCATAGCCCTGTTAGCTATAGAAGTTACATGAGGTACAAAGCGAAAGGTTTTAAAAATACGAAAGGTTTTGCATTTCTTTGCTTTTTTGTTTCGTATTTTGATGATAGTGAGTTATATTTTAAAGAAAAATTGCATACATTAACCAATTACCTACTACCAAAAGTAGGCCATTTTTTCTCTTTGCATATTTAGATATGTTTCATTAAATTTGATGAACTTGAATAAATTATTAATGTTTTTATATGCAACACATTCATTACACTTTATTCTGTTTTTTTATGGAGCACGTATCATAAAAAAACGCACTATTTAGTACAGGTAGTACTTGTGATCCATTAGGCACGCCGGGGCAACTAATTTACCAACATATTAAACGTACGGAACACGGGTACCACGGCTACGTTATTTGATACGCTTAGAATGCTAATTTATTGCGTACGTTACGATTGAGCCTAGGAATTCACACACGTGAACAATGCTCGTCTACGTTTTCATGGTTATTTGGTCAATTTGAGTCACCGTGAAATTTATTGTGTTAATTTGAACGTTGTCCTACAGCTGCTAATATGTGTATTAGAGCAAATAGGTTCCGACCTATATTAGTAAAATTTCACGTGATATTCTCAAATGTATACAATTCGAAGGGAACATCGAATAAACTATCAATAATTGAATTCCACCAACTTTTTTTTACATTACCTCCACATAGGAAAAATCCTTCAGGGCCTATGTCATCTTTGAGGGTGCTGTGTGGACGGTCTTTATAGGTAAAGAAAGAGCGAAAGATCACAGGGAGGAATAAGGTGTGAGTAGGAATCTGGGGGTCAATGTTTCCTGGAGTGACGGACGTATGAATCCCTTCCTCTCACTGCGGTGCAAGACAGTGGGTCGAGATAGTCTGACTGGCGAAGTTCCGAGTCGGCCCGCCACGCAGTAGGGGGGAAACGCATTCGCCGCCAAAACCTAGACAATCCTCACCTTACGAATCCGGGCACTCCTGCTAAGTCACCAAATATAGCAAACAACCTTTGGTGACCTATGGCAGGGGTGTTGGTTATCGGCGGTTAATAAACGGCGGTACCCATACCTGCCTCTCAAATTGAAATTACGATCATTACAAGCTGAAAATATTTCCTGGTTCAATCTTCTTTCAAACCTGTTCTATTCAGTTATCGAAAACAATTTATTTTTAAAATATTGACAACAATTGAAAGAAAGACAAAATTTTTACTCACATGGCATGATTAGAAACATCCAAAAAATATTTCTAATGTTTTCAATTAGCCCTAAAGCGTGATTTTCTCCAAATTCCGCTGTCAAAAAACATGCTTCTGATCTTCTTTTAAATATCGATCTTCCAGATGATTAGTCAGATATCTCCAAATACTAAGTTTTGGGATAATGAGGAAAGTAATGCTCACCATTTACAAATGTGTGTTTCACACTTTAAATATGCTATTAAAAACACCGGAAGGCATAATGGTCATTTTGAAATATTCTGCTAGTGATCCAGAAAGCATTAAAATTTTATTTAGTTCACTACACTTTTTTTGCTTTATAATTTATTGATTTGGTGGCATTCATTAGTAATATGAGTATTGTATCAGATAGAGATCACACTTTTACATATAACTGCATACTAAACTCAAACACCAATTTTTCGGAGATATGTGACTAATCAACTGGACGATCGATAAGTTTCTATTCAAAATCGATAGTGCAAATCAATTAACTTCTTTATTCTAAGTTCACTTAAAAAAGCCATATTTTACAGCACAAATTAATGGCCTTCATAAAAACAGCAAATTATATTAATTTGCAAAACTTTTTGGTCTTTTTAACCACGATTAAAAGCGCAGTGACATCAACGGTTTCTTATTTTTGTGTTTCAGCTTTATACGAAATTATTTCCCAACCCTTTAACTTATAAAATATTATTTTTATTTTAACAGGAAAACGTCAATAATGGCGAAATCAAAAATGTGCTCCTCAATTACCTGGTGCCTCGTCCTCATCACACTGATCCCTTTCGCTGCATCAGCTTCAGATGACGACTATGTCAACGAAGCTCAAAATACCTGCTATAAAACACAAGACACATTCTCGTGTGTTAAATACAAAGCATTGAGATACGTGGCAGGCATGGCGCGTTCAATGTGGATATCAGACGATACTGGAAACAGCTCCTCAAGGACCTTAGCTGATGGTGATAGGATCTTAACGCTCGTCAGGATCAAGAACCCCGAGAATCTTGATGTGGACTTCCAGGGCGGTGGGTTGTTCGATGACTCCAGGCAGATTGAGAATGATTCTGAGCTGGATAAGGTTGTCAAGTTTGGGAAGAGGCAGTTGCAGCTATTTTTGAAGGGTCATGGAATCAGCGTTAGTCTTCCTCAAGGAGCCAGAGCGGTCGTTGGTGATGAAGCAACTTCTTCACTTCAAGGTTAGATCTTTATTTATTTTATTTTATTTTTATTTGGAAAACCAACAGTTTTACAATTGTTTATAATGTATGACAAAATAAGTGTTAATTTTTAACCAATAATTGAAGCTGTTAATTAAATCATTTAAAAAAATGCTTTGATATGATGTGTGTCAAAGACTACGGCACCGCAAACAGGGGCAGAATTAGGATGATGAAGGAAGTTGGAACAACATAGATTCTGAATCATCATTCATAATTTTTTTTAATAATACCTAAAATGATAATAGATTCTTAAAAACACCGCGTGGAGAACACAATATCTGAATATGCATTGCTTGGAGATATGTGAAGAAAGTGTTAAAGATTGAGGGGAATACACAAGCCATACAAGTGTAGAGTCTTAGGGTACCTTAATTCACCAAGCATATAGGCAAAAAAATCGCTTGGCAAACGGAGCCTAGAAACGGCCGATTTTAGCGCACAAGTTGTTTTTATTTATTTTGTGAATAGTTTTATAAGGAAAAACAAAGTTAATCAAGAGAAACTGTCACAGATAATCTTACAAAAAATGTTTTTTTTGATTTGTTAAGCGGGTAGGTACTCATTTTCATTAAAAAATACTACATTTTTTATTAATAAAAACATTATATTTTTTACAAAGCTTTTAATAATTTTATTTTAATTCTACTCAAGCGAAATGATAGGAAAAACTTCAATTTACTCAAATGATATTTTTTTGCTTTCGTAATATTCGTACAAACCGATTCTTAGTAAAGATTAATCCAAAAAAACAATTTCAAATGTAGCTTCGCCTTCTTGGGAGGAAAAAGAAATAATTACCCTATCAGTCCATCCCATCAAATTCAAATATGGATATACACGAAAAACATAAAACAGTAATGTTCATTTTTGGAAATTTGGTAAATAATTAGACTAAAACACATTCAAAGTAAACCAATTCCAAACCATAATAATTTTAACACGTAGAAGTAAGAATGTAGGCAATATGGGCGGAATTAATTAAATATTTTTACGGCTTATCAGATTTGAATCTAGCTACAGATGTTTTATTGTTGTTTTCTGGTAACTTAATTACATGAGGCATATGACTAAAACTTTTATCGAAATTTTTAACGTTAACGATAGTTTTCGAACGGTGAGCCCTTGCGCCACGAAATTTGCATAGATTTCTTGTCTTAATTTTTCCAGGCAAACGCAAATATTTTCAGAAAATTATATTTTTTTCAATCTTGAGCTGTAGAGCTTTTAAACAAGAAGTTAATTGTCAAAAGATGAGACCAATATTGCGAAAATTGCAGAATATCTGTGTTGATTTACTTGCCCAAAGCATACTTTATCGACCATCCAGTTGATTAGTCAGACATCCCAAATACTAAGTTTTGAGATAAGAAGGAAACCAATAATTGAAAGATCACCATCCGTCCGTGTTTTACAGGTAGTATGCTGTAAAATATACCGGGAGGAATAACGGTCCGGTAAGATTTTGAAATATCCTACTAGTGATTACAGAAAGAAAACATTAACATTTTTTTGAATCGCTTCAATTTTTTCTGCATTATGACTGATTTGGTGGTGTTTACGAGTAATCTGAGAATTGTACCAGAAAAAGGGCGTACTTTTACATATAACTGCAAAATCAACTCAAATTTAGATTCTTCGGAGATATTAATCAACTGGGCGATCGATAAGATATCTTCATTTAATTGTACGGTTAGCAAAGCCGAGAGTATTTAACAATTGGAGAGGAAATTTTCCTTTCGAATGTTAGTAAACTTACACCTACTGAAAGAGACGTTATTATTCACCGCTTATGAAAAGGATCGTCATTCAAAAAAAATTTTTGTACGAATGAAATGAAAAATTCACAACTATTTCAAATACAAAATTATTCATTAATAAAAAAAATTGTTTTATCGTTTGTCTTATACTTTTATTGTTATTTATTAAAGGTATATAAACATAATCACTTTTAAATACATATTTTTTTTAAACTAAAGAATAAACCGATAAATGAGTGCCATAGGCGTGTGCGTGTGCCCAAAGTAATCTATTTTGTCTGAATCTGCTTTTGTTGTTATTGATAAAATATTTTCATATAATATTTATATTATCACTTAGCTTAATCTCTACCACAAAATGGTTTACATTATAATATAAAAAGATATTCTTGGGATAAATTGTAGCTCTTCCTACTGTTTACAATGAGTGGAAATAAAGTAAATTGTTAAATATTTCATATAAAACTAAAGTTATCTGCGACAGTTTCCATTGATTAACATTTTTTTCTTTTTTATAATTATTCGCAAAATAAAATAAATCACTTTTGCGATTGAAATTGTGACCTTTAGATTTCGTTTGCCAAACAATTTTTATGCCAATTACCTATATTCATAGCGAAACAAGGCACATGAAAAATTCATACATTTTTGGCTTTTGGCTTCCTCTTAATTCTGCCCGAGTGTTTTTAATATACGATGCCAAATTTTAGGATCTGGAAAAATACCAGTAAGTAAATCAAAAATAATTTTGTTTTGGTTTCGTGTTAGCATTACTATTTATAACGATTTTATCATCACAACTCATGAATATATAATTAAAACTATTCAGAATATACTTAATTACTTAATTGACCACAGTAATTAAAATGGGTTTAATTTTATATTCTCTTTCGTTTCGGTTAGAAAAACTCTCGTATTTTAATTTTCCAGTGCTTCCGAAACCGAAAGACGACCAACATTTGACAAGTTAAACATTTTGATTTCGGCTGTCGGTGCACGGGGGGGGGGGGTGCACTCGTGATTTGGAACTGTATTTCAGCAATATTTTCAGCTTCATAAATTTTGTAATCATAACATCCCGTGATTTTTCACGAGTTTGCGCTAGTAACACATAATATATGTATAATGTACAACTAGAAGATTAAAAACTTTTAAAAACCAATATTTTCAGGTGTAAAACTAGGAAAATACTGCACTCCTGTTTTTTGAGAAATTGAACGGTAAAATATATAGGTAGGTACTATAACTCACTGCTGCACAAATAAAATTTATTTTTTTACACTCTAAAAATTTTCCCTGATGCGGTCGAGGGGTAAGACTTTCGATAAGCAATCCGAAAGTTACGGATTCGAAACGCGGCTTGCGAAAATAAATTTGATTCTTGTGTTATTTCACCATTTAAAATAATACATAGTATACTTACAGCACGATCCAGAGTGAAAGATACTCTCAGAATCACCCTGGTGTAGAACCACTATTTAGAATTGAAACGTTCCTTGAAATGGCTTTACAGATCTGAATAGCCAGATACTTCTCCGCCTTCTCCTTCCCCTCCCACTACCCTTCAGCCTCACAACAGTTCCGAATTGGGGATGCCATAGTTTCACAGGCTCCATAAGGGAGCAGTTGAGACTCTTGTGCGGTATTCACATAATATAAAAAATGGCCACTATAAGGTTTTTAATTAATACGCCTCAATAAATAAAACAACATAATAATATCAGATCGTGAGAACATGAAATCATATCAATGCTTTTGTGCTTGACAAATGGAAAACAAGTGACTGCATTCCACAAAAGATTTTCATGAAGTGTATTTTCATCACGAGTGTTAAAGTGTGAATCACCTCACCGTCAAGTGTAGTGAATACTTAAAAATAATTATCACGAGTTTGTTCGCATTACTGAGAAATTTGTGGTTTGCCAACTAGAATAGGAACATCCGTTCACTTCGTATAACTCAGTCAAATGTGATATTCTCAATAATACCTATGTGTGAACGCGGTAAATGCCAGTAGAAGATTAATTGAAAAAAAAACTTAAAATAATCAATTTTGAATAAGAAAACAAACGCCAACATTTAAGGTTTAGTTATTTAGGGCCTTACTAATAAATGTTTTGAATTTTATTTAAATATGAATTTTATAAACCATGGTTGTATGTCAGTTTATTAGTAAGTGAGTTTATCTAAATTATACTATACACAGAGTATTTAACAGTGGTGATACGTTATTCCATCGTTCGATGTAAACCAAGAATGGAACGCCCAAATTTATTTTAATTAAATCCAATCGGATTCCTGTTTTCCATTCAATATTCCTATTTTTCCTTCTACAATTTGATTGCATTATTTAAAGATTGAACTTCTATAAATAGTTTATCGGCGAAAATAAAATAAAAATACTTTGAGTTAAATAGATTTTAACACTAGAGCCGTGGTGGACAATCTGCGGCCGGGCCGGATATATGTGTGGCCCGCGACAAAGCAAATAATTTTAGTAGACAATTACTACCAAAACTGAAGTTAACTATTAAGAAACGATAGTTCCTTCGACATACCTCTGTGAAGCTTCATTTTAAAAAATGAGCTTCTTGAAAAACAAATACCGCAATCGCCTTTCCGTTTATTTAGAAGACGCACTGAGGATTGCATGTAGTCCCAAAGACGTCGGCACAGAAGAAATAGTTTTTAAAGGTACAATACCGTAGTACTTGAATTACATGATAGTATAAACTTGCATAAATAATATGATTGTATTCGTATGTGTACCCATATACCCATTCACATTAGATAGGCCTGCGTTGCTAATGTATTAATTCATAAGTTTGCGGCCCGCAGTGTATGGCTTTTGATCAGAAAAGTGTGACGACCTCTGATATAGAATGTTGTTTAGAATTACAGAAGAAGAGTGGACCCAAGTGGGAATCTTGTGGTACTCTAGAGAGCAAAAAAAATGATTTTACTGCATGTGAAAAAATTCTAAAAGAGTGAACCAAAAGTAGAATAACTCATTTAATAGGTTTTTTTTAACGTCCACACTGTACAAGAGTCCCAACTGCTTCGAATTTCCGGAACCAGTATTATACATCTCCAGTCGGGGTATATTGTGAAGATACAAGTAAAGAAGTGCATAAGATAAGGAGTTGAGGAAGATGATGGTTGAGAAATATCTGTCTATTCAAATCTGACAATAAACGTGACTATTGCTATTTCAAGCCACAAAGTTTTATTGTCTTTTGGAATGGTGGTCTTTCACTGATATAAATGCTGTTGTGGTGTTGACTTAAATCTCTCGATGAAAATTATTGACACAAGTGGCATTGATGCAAAATCATTGTAGTAAGTTATTCGATATCACACAGTCGATATAGATATCAATAAGAAAAATTGTGATGGTATCGGATTGTCCGTCCTTCCAAGCGGATTTCTTGCAATAAATCGGTCAGTCCAACCACAAAATGGTGCTCGCGTTACGACAATGCGTATCGCGTTTCTCAGCAATTTGAGAAATTTATTAGGTACACAAATCCGATGGTTTTTTGCGACGAATTTTATAATCTGGGAGACAGAACTTTACACTTCTCGTTTTATTGGTGGATTCACTTTATTATTGAGGATGAAAAATCTTTTTCTCTTATTAGACTATCGTAGCAAGTGGTAGACTCTCAGTATCGCCCTGGCAAAAGACCACCATTCAGAATCGAAATGATGCTTGCATTGGATTAAGATGACCAGACCTGACGATTCAGATCAGCTTAGTGACCAGATCTGAATAACTTTAGGTATTTTCCATCTTATTCCCCTCCACACTCCCTTCAGACTCGCAATGAACTTCAATGTCCCATTGGCTCCGAGCAGTTTTACTGTTAACTCGATATTTCAAAGCTTCGTAATTCATGTGGCAATGACGTCGCAAGCTGAAAACAGTCTCGTTGATCTTCAAATTTCTGATTCAAATTTCAAGATGCCAGATCTCACTATTCGTGATGTAATTCATATGTAAGCCGCACAAGAGTCTCAAATTTGATTTCAGTTTGCTCCCGTTTAGTTTAGCCCCGGGAACCATTATCGGATAACCATCACCCCAAGTGCGACTTGGCAAGAGTGGTGACTTAACAAGAGTGTCCGAGTTCATGGGGTGAGATTTGTCTAGGTCTTGGCGGCGAGTATGTTTGCCCACCTAATACGTGGCGGGCCGGATTGGGAAGGACTTGTTTGATTGTTTGAGGGAGACGTAACCTAGACCTCTCCAGTTGGACTCTCTCGACCAATTACCTTGCACCGTAGCGGAAGAGATGGATTCATCCGATTTGTGATGAATTTCCGTCTGGACACATTGACCCCCAGATTCCTGCCCAACCCTAATACCCTTTTCCTTCCCAGAACCTCCTCTCCTTTCCCTAAAAAGACCCTCCACACATCTTCCCCAAAGATGAGCTTTTGTGTAGAGCTAATGTAAAAAAAACTGCCCGGAGCCAGTGGGACTATGTCATCCCCAATTTAGGGTACGTTGCGTCAGTGAGGCTGAAGCAAGTGGAAGAGGAATGAGACGGCAAAGAGGAAAGTTAAAAACTAGGTGAAGTCACGTATTTGTCAACGACTTTTAAAAAAATTCTAATAAACGTAGAACCTTATCCATTAGTTCAGTCTCATTTCATTAATTACTAACGAATTTAGTTATTTGACAGTTATACAATGTGCATAGCCTAAAGAAGCTCAACCGTGTTTATTATTCAATAGATAACTTGTCATAAAACATTGTTCACTAAAGAAAACTTTTCTATTAGTCATACAATACAAGATGTTTACAATGAGACTAAAATCTAGCGACAAACACTTCACTAATTATCATTTCCTAAAAATAATGATTTGCTTTACAATTTAACATCAAGGTTTAAGAAGTAGGAATTTTTCTATCAAACAACCTACGCATTCATAAAACAGAGATTCTGTCTGCGTGAAACACTCAAAATTTCGTAAACGAAAAATATTGAATCTAAAATGAATTACAGCTTCAGATGTGCAATGAACTATAAATTTACTAAAAATGAAACGAGATGAAATTGTATTTGCTGGAATTGGGTGATAGTATGAGTAGGAAAACAATGGATGCAAGGAAAAAGGATAACCAATCACTTACCACAGTATCTCTGAGAAGGGACACACCACACAACCACAATATAGATATGTTATAGATCCACCGCGATACTTCAAGGTTATTATCGCCACAACAAAACGAATGAGTACACAACGATGTGATGTAGGTACTTCTAAACTAGTTCCTTCAAATTCCTTCTTTTTATTTAAAACCAGATGTGTTCATACAAAACACCAACAACTTGCTTACAAGATAGTCATCTTTCTTCGGTTTTCAAAACAAAATGCACTCGAATTTGCACTATTTTTCTTGCAGTTGTTCCAAATTTCAAATATTTTCAAGTGATGGTTAGGGAGAGGTAGGAACTTAATAAAACATGACTCGTTTAAAATAGAGCAAAAATCTTGTGGAACGTATCTTGTATCATTTAAAGAAACATTGTGAATTTTTTCGCAAATACAACTTGGAAAATAATAGAAATAGACTTGTTTTAAATAATTTTCGGAGCATACTTTGCGATTTTTTCTATCGAGGGAATTTCATATAATTTGCGTTTCGGCGTGGAACGTATCTTCAAAAATAACATATATTTTTTAAAAGAGCTTTAAAACTTCAAATGTTTAAGATAGATATGTAAGAAATCGGTCGAAATTCGAACAGTCGTCCCTTAAAATCCAATGAATTACGTACTTATTCAAATAACCGTGGTTTGACGCACTTATTAACTGACATTTTCAGTCAATAATAAACAAAAACCATTTCCGATCTACTTAATTTCCCAGATTAAATTATTAATATAAAAAAGACGAAAACACTGACCAAAAATATCTTGTTACGAGTTTTATACTTTTATAACTGCTGATTGGTGTCATAAATTGTGGAGAAACGGATATAAATTTATATTTGGAATCTTTAAAACGCAGAGTAAAAATAAAAACAAAAAAAATTACACAATAAACTTGATTATAACCGCATAATATTTTATTTTGGCTTTTATGGTAAATTACCTACTTAGGTACTTAATTAATTGGATTTGATTTTCGTGCATAATTCAATAACAGTTTGTATCAGTGATACGGAATCCTCAATACAAAATTAATATTGAATGGTTAGATGGAATTAAAAAAAGGTTTTTAATCACGTTGTTTCACGGAATTTGAATGATTGATCAAATTTCAAAGTTAATTTTCAAGTTCTGTGAAAGTTCTAGGTACCTACTAGCTTGCTATCCTGGCTTGAAATGTACATTACAGTAAGTAAAAACATTGGTCTTTATTTACAGATGTAGGCCGCTCCGAGTCTGACGGCAAAGGACACCACCACTCTCGCGGCAAGAAGAAGAAGCTGTCCATCCTTCTGCCCCTCCTCTCCCTCTTCGGATTGTTGAAGATCAAACTCCTCTTGGTTCCTATCCTCCTCACAGTTCTTTTCATCAAGAAAATCATCGTCCTGGCTGCCTTGTTTCTTCCAACCATCCTATCCACTCTGAAGATCTGCAAGATGATGAACCCCGCACAGCATCCACACGCACAGTTCTCGGGAGCAGAAGTCAGTGCGGACTATTCTGGCGGTGGATACTCCCATTCCAACTATGCTCAAACTGCCAACGCTGGATATGGCAAGGAATGGGCTGCAAGTAGAGCCTACAGCGGACATGCCGGAAATGCCAGGACCATTGACGGACTTGCTCCAATGGATACCAATTCTCTGTTCCAAACCGTCCAATAAACAAAGTCAGTTGGCGTTGAAGCCTTCGGAAAATACAAGGTAATAATTGAGGGTCACGATTCAGAATTAATTTGTGCAACTTAAAATGACGTATTAATCATTATTCATTATCATCGTCATCGGAAAAAATTATTAGCATTTGGAACGAAAAAGTTTGGACCTTTAATATTCATTCAATTGCTTATCAAAATATGCATTTCTGTCTTCATAAACTAGTGGTCTTTGACGTCTTCGCAAAACAAAACTTTGATATATAACTTTGTGTTAAAACTATTGAATTAGGTATGGATGAAGTTCTTGAGATCGCCACGATACCGCCTTTGGTATTTGGCCTTAGCAATTCGTCTAAGTCTTCAAGCCTTCTCATTTATAAGTTACTTCAGTGGCAACATCAACTTTCATTCTAATCTATCTGGAAGTCATTTCTAGTGGATACCTTTTACCTATCCAGTGATTGCAGTATTCAGTTTCATGTTCAATTAGATTCTCAAGTTCATTGTTAATTTTGATTCCGTTAATTCTATCATATTTTCCAGTATGGGTCCAAATTTTTTAGATGTGTTTTTTAAGTATGTCTTTAGATTGCATGTGAAATCAAGACATCTGATTTCTGTGTCATTACTTAATTCTTCTGAGGGATGGTTCTCAATTATTAAACAACACGGCTTCTAAAATACATCATTACTTTTAAATAAAAACAAAATGTAATAAAAACTACGTATCGATAACGCTAAAAATGCTCACGAAAATACTTTAAGAAGTACGTTGGTAGCTTTGTTACATTTTGTTTTCCAGTGTTCAGCATTTATTTAGACGGTAAAATTATTTGTTATTGTTATTATTTATTTATTGTGTTATTATTTATTACCTGTTTTGTTAGCATATAAATTGAGGCCTTGCCACGACTGACATCCAATATAAGTACGACGACTTTTGTGAAAACATTCCCGCAAATTTCAACAATCAGTTTTACGACTGATAGATATCTACTCAAAATGTATTTTAAAAATCTGCGTAGCTTCTTGCAACCATCAGATCTAAAACCAATAATCTTATCGATACAAAATATAAGTAATAATGACCACAAGTTACAATAATATGACACCACCACATATTTGGGATTCATTTCTGGATAAAGACATGTTATCCTTTAGGAAGTTTATAGCAGTTATTACACATTCAAACCGTCTCCATGAATATTTTATATTTCTTATTCTTCTTCTGATGGCCTCATCCAACGGAGGTTGGCTGTCATCAGGAATCAAGACAATCTTCATCCCCCAGGCCGCAGCCTAAAACAACTTTCTTCATCTTCTCTTTTCATCAAATTCTCTTTGAAATTTCAATTTCCGCTGATGGGTGGCGTGTTGTCATTATGGCGTTTAAAATAGCTGTTATAGCATGCATCTCTCTTATTTTCTTCTTCTGATTCCTTACCTTATCGTAGGTTGGCTATCTGGATCATCTGGATGATAGCCAACCTACGATTCAAGTATCATTGAAAAAAAAACTTCTTTTCTATCTCAAGACAAGCTCTTGAACTCGCTCATAACTTTGATTTTGTCCCAAGTCATCACATGGCGTCTTCTTTAATTCACTCCTGTCTTCAAATGGTCATAAAACAGAACTGTTTCTCTTACGTTGAATTCGCTCACTTATCACACATAATATAATCACCTGATTATTACTGAGTGTATAATTGAGTAGGTGTTCATGATAAAAAGTGTCCAATCTAATCTTCAGACCTAGTTTTATGACCGAGTTCGTTATTTCTCTAATGTCCAATTCTTGTCCCAAATTTGGAAGGTAATTTGGATGTAATTAGGTGTAAATACCGTCACTCGCTGTTTGGCGAAATGTGTAATTGGTTTTGTTTGTTTAATTAAAAAATGTAACTACATTCGTATTAAAATTTGTATGCAGCAATGAAGTCGTAAACTATGTTCGTTTTTTCTCGCGTAATTTCAATTTCTAAAGCTGGCCACTCGATTTTTTTAACCACTAATTTATATTTTTTCATTCATTTAAATTCGGCTGTTTAATTGTTTTATTTTGACAAACGAATTAATGTTTTGATTGCGGACTTTCTATTAATACTTTCGCTGAGTAAAAGTTGATAAAATACTCATTATCATAACAATGTCGTTTGATTATGTACTTCGTTATTTATATTAATATTAGTTAATTGCTATTATTATTTATTGCTTGTAGATTTAAGGAAATTATTTATTTAAACTAGAATACCTAAGGTATTAATGAAAAAAGGTTAACATATATTTTTTTTAAAGTTAATTTGAACACATTATCACAACTATAAAATCAAATAGTATGAAAACTCAATTTAGAGTTCGTGGATATATTTAGTTCGATCCTACAGAAATGATTGTGAATCGATTAATTTGATTCGATTCTCTTATTGGAATTATTCCTAATTTTATACCGTATGAACGAATCATATCGCAACAAATCAATTTAAATCGAAAGTTCGAATCCATTTGAATCAATGTTCGAATGAGTTCAAATCGGAATTTCGAATTATTTGAATCGGTAAACTCCATTAGTTTAGTTCTATGTTCAAATTAACTCTTTTGCTTATAAATGCCTCCTTGCTTTATGCAATATTTCACAGGAAGTACCAGTCACTCTTCATAATTTATTGTTAATGTGACTAAAAAAATTACGAACCGATTACCTGATTATTTATTTGTTACAAATTGTTATGGTTTTAAAAAATATTTATTTATTATATTTATTAAAAAATTTAACAAAAAAGTTTAAGGTTTTTTCATTTTAATTTTTTAAATTTCCCAATATTCCTCTCCTCAATATTTCGGTAATTCCGTAGCTAACTACTAACATTCAAAACGTATGTTTAGTAGGAACAATTTTTAAATAATTACTATTTTCGGTTGTGATTCTGTCCGAGGGTTCAATGAACTCTACAACTTGTATTTGCTTTGAGTTTGATTGTGGGAACAATTCAGTCAAGCGCTGCAGTATCAAAATGATTTTAATTTATTAATTACGTTCCAGAGTGGAAGATACTATCAGTATCGCCCTGGTGTAAGACCACCATTCAGAATTGAAACCTTGCTTGAAATGGCTTTAGCCGTGTTTAGTGACCAGATCTGAATAGCCAGGTACTTCCCCACCTTCCTCTTTCCTATCTCCATCCCCTCCCCACTACCTTCAGCCTCACAACATACCCCAATTGGGGATGCCATAGTCTCACTGGCTCCAGACGGGAGCAGTTGGGACTCTTGTGCGGTATTTCATATAAAAAATAAAAAAAATAAATAATAAAAAAATAAAAAATTAATTAATAATTCTGTATTTGAAAAGTGCATTTCTTTTGTTTTCATTTTTGACGGAAGACAATGATTTAAGTTTACTAACGGTGTTCATCATTTGAAATCATCATAAGGGCAGATAGATGATAACACTGCCCTGATGATGGACACACTGTCTAAAACGTTGACTAAAGTGGGAGGAAGCGCAACACGGCGTAATATCCCAAAAATAAATCACAATAATACTTTTGGGCGTGAAAATCTCAATTCTTCTGTATTTCTTTTGTTTAAAATTTAACCAGAAGTGGTTGCTTCGTTCCTTTTCCTTAATTCGTAGCTCGGCTGGCATTCATATTCATGCATGTAAAAGCAGAATAATATAAAGTATGTGAAACTTGCTTGAAAAATAATTATAATTTCCTGTTCCGCTGCGGTAAGTAAAACACATGAAGAATACACACAGAATCAAGGGTTGATTTTGCAGTTTTGTTTAACCTTTTTAGCATCAGTATATTAATAAGTGAAGCAAAAACTTTGCACCACTTTTTACGAAAATTGCGCGGACGGAGGAGTATGAAATTTCGCACACTTATAGTTTATATAGAGAAGGAGTGCAGAATGCTAATATATTTTTTATAATTATGCATAAAATAGGTTTGCTCACCTGCCATAGGTCACCCGAAGTGGTTCGCTACGTTCGGTGATTTAGCAGGGGTGCCCGAGTTCATGGAGTGAGGTTTGTCTAGGTCTTGGAGGCGGATGACCAGGACACACTGAACCCCAGATTCCTACCCACCCCTTAAACCCTTTTCCTTCCCAGAACTCTCCTCACCTTCCTTTCTTTGAAAACGCCCTACACACAGCATCCCCAAAGATGACATAGGCCCTGAGAGAAATTATTTTCCTCAAGGCCTCCTATGTGGAGTTCATGTAAAAAAAAATTCATTAAATTTAAATTAATTATGGTAGAATTTCGACCGCTGGGCGACCACTAGTATAGCTGCGCCAACTGCCGTGGGAGGGGCTTAAAGAATATGGAGTTGAAAGCAACTTGCTAAATTGCATTTGAATCTTAAAAGAAAAAAGTAGCAGTTGGGTCCATGTAAACAGCAAGGTTTCGGAAGAATTTGAAATTGAAATTGGCCTCAAACCTGTCGCCAATTCTCTTCACTATTTTCATGGACCGTATTAGCCGAAACAGTCAAACACCGGATGCAGCACTGGTTGGCAAAACTAGAATCAGCTCCCTACTATTTGCTGATGACATCGCGAGATTAACGACAACACAGGAGGGACTACAAGAATGGATCAACCGATTCAACGAAGAGTGCACGGCGGCGTGAATGAAGATGAGTACCTCAAAAACAGAGGTGTCGGTTGTAGGAAAGGACCAAACTCGCTAATGGGACTCAGCTGAAACAGGTGGACAGATTCAAATACCTTGGGATCGAATTCTCCAGCGATGAACGGCAAGACAGAGAAATTGATTGAAGAATAGGTGCGGCAAGCGGTGTGTTACGTCCTCTCTACAGCTCCATGATAAGGAAAGCCGAGCTTAATATCAAGGCAAAGATGGCAGTATTCAAAACGTTATACCGCCCGACGCTCACTTTTGGTCACCAGATATGGATACTAAACGAACGAACAAGCTCTAGTACGATCCAACTCAATCTAAACGATCCAAGACAATCTAAACATTGACACACTGTTACTCTTCATAGAAAAATCGCAACGGAGGTGGCTTGGGTTAAGAATGTCTGATGATCGAATTCCGAGGAAAATACTGAGTGCGATTCCAAAGGGTGGACGTCCAGTGGCCCGCCCCAGACACAGTTGGGCGAGGCAACTCCAGAAACTGTGTGAGGACCGGACGGAACTGCCATGGACGGAGGCTGAACAATCAGCGCAAGACAGGGACGTGTCTTGTCGTTGCAATAGGATAAGGGGAAGAAGATAATGATGATAATTGGCATAATGTATTGATTTTCTTTTGCTAAAACATTTGCAGATACTTTATTTGTGTTATCACTTAAAACAAGATTGTAAAATACAATATTAACTCTTGAAAATATACGTTTGTCTGTTTTTACTTAGCAATGGTGAACATTTTTGGAGTGCCTATGGTTCGTAAAAGGCAGTGTAATGTTTTCTTTGTTTAAACTTACCAATGTTGAATGTTTATCAAGTGTTTTTTTTTTAATAATAACTTCATACTCTCGACTTTTAAGTATTCATTACTATATAATATCAGAGTTAGTATCGGAACTCTATTATGGACTGTTAAACTCACAACCTTATAAACTCTTCTAAAGAATTTGGCAGGCGGGTATGGGTACCGCAGCCCTGGGAAGCATTTATTGGATAACCAAAAACTCTGCCTTAGGTCACATATTGGTTCGCTATGTTTGATGACTTAGCAGGGGTGCCCGGGTCCATGGGGTGAAGCTTGTCCGGGTATTGGCGGCAGATGCATCTGCCACCAATTACGTGACAGGCCGGATCGGGAGAGACCGGTTGAGGGAGACCTTTTGACCTCCCCAGCAGGAATCCATCGGAACATTATTGTGTCACAGTGGGAGGGATGGATTCATACGTCCATCACTTCTGGACACACTGACCTCCAGATTCCTACCCACCCCTGATACCTTTTCCTTCCCAGAAATGACTCTCTTAAAAAGACCCCCCACACAGCATCCCCAAAGATGACACAGGTCCTGAGGGGAATTATTTTCTGCAGGGGCTCCTGCGTGGTGAACGTAAAAAAATATAAAGAATAGAAAGTGAACACCAAATTTCAATAAAAAAAATATTTATTAAAAAATATAAAAAAGACAAAAAATTAAAGGTTATACTTTAATGCCGACCTGATGCCGGTGTAGAAATCGTCGCAATAGGTGAGTTTTAAGGACCGAAAAGCCACATTCCTCTCCGCCCACACCTTTCTTTGTCGCACATATCACACATGCGTATTTCTCTTTCATTTACAGTCATTGTAAAGTCAGTAAAGTGACTGTATCTACGCGAGAATGGATCGTATTTAAGTTTGACGCTTACTGTACCTGTGGTTATATGAAATAACAGCTACATTATCACCTCTCTTTTTTTACTTGTGTCGTTTATGAGAAAGAGGGAGAGATTACAACGGAGCTATCAGCGGTAAGCCTGTACATAATATTAGGAACAATTTTCATACATTTAAAATCATTTTTTAATATGCAATCATAAACTAATATATTCTGTTTACATATTTAAAATATTCTTTGAACAGAAAACAGCAAGCAAGTACAGGCAAATAGTTTGAAAGGGCGCACAATTGAATGTATTTGTGCACACAGATAGTGGTTAAAATAGGTTTGAAATAGTTTGGAACACCCGCCCGCAGTCCCCTCTTACCCCACAGTAGTACTACGATACAGTACATCACTACACAACCAAAAATCTCTTTAAAATGATTCTACTGTACATATCATAAGAATTGACACATTTATGGTTATAATACAAAAAATAAGATGATTTTCATTTGCACATTTGGCAAAAAAGACACAGACTTCACTGTTGGTATAAAAATAGAAAAATCACAAAAAATCCATTTTTAAATATAACATTCGAATTTTTTTTTAATAAAATTACATTCAACACTTTAAAAAACCAACTCAATTTTCATGAATTTCTTGTGAAAAAAGAATTTATATACATATTGAAAACATTTGGTCGATTTCAATTGAAAAAAACATTCAATTTATAAAATAATTAAGACTTTGCCTAAACAAACAAAATACACTAATTACGTGTCAAAATCTTCACTGTCCATTTGCCAGAGTAAATTAATCCGCGAACACAAAGCTTTCACCTTGAAAAAATCTGCACTCTTTGCCGCCTCTTTATGGCACTTCAATGCACTTAAGTACGTAATAATCCACTTGCGAGCTTTGTGCTCTTTCGTCTTCTCGCCAGACGATATATCAAACATCCACTGAAGTTCATTTGCCAACTTAACCATGATGTACTGCTCATACGGTAAAAGGGAATCTATCTTTTCCGCTTTGGCCAACATGATTTTTAGTTGGCTGAATTTGCCACAGGGGTTGGAGTTGGTTTGCCGGGGGTAGCCGATGAGATCGCAGAGAGTTTTGTACAGTATGTGCTTTGCCAGTCGGCTTGAGAAGAAAGAAGGATCCGAGTCTATATCGGCGGGGTTGCATTTGATGACCATGCACTCTATTAGGTGGAGTCGATCGTGAGAGTTTTGAAAGTTGACGATGATTTGGTTTGATAGTCTGTCTATCTGAAAAGAAAAAAAACACAATTTTAATTATAAATAGATAGTTAGAATTAAAAAAGATATTTAGTTATAATTAAAAGAGATATTTTGCTTTAACCCCTAAGGTTAATTTGTTCACTTTTGGGAGTTTCTTTAAAACCTAAAAATGTGGGATAAACAAAGGAATCTAGGTGGAGTCATTGGCTTCAAATGGCAGTAAGCAGTTCATATGTTTCCTTAATTTGAAGGTACGATTTATGTAATGAGTGCAGCTGAAACGAAAACCGGACACTTGGAAATTTCTATTGCTCGAGTTTGTTTGTCATGCATCCACGCATTAACCAATAAACCGACTTTAAAAATTCTTTCACCAGTAGAAAGCTACATTATATGCGAGTACTATAGACTGTATATATTGGACAGCTCTGGCATTATGAAATAATAAATATTAATTTATTATATTTATTAAACGTTTTCTGTCGCTAACAAAAGCGAGTTATTGCTAATGTCAGAAAACAAATCGTCACCGTGGAAACTGTGACGATACACCCTGCCTACGTGCACCAAATCGTGATAAATCTACCCTGGCTACGCTGTATCAAATGTGTTGAGATTCTACCCCTATATACGATCACGGCACCGAATGCGCTGTGTCGCACCTACCCTCGTAGCTATAAATATTTATATAATCTGAATCTAAGCTCCTGTCTCGTAGCTTCATTTTTCGTAGCTTTCCATCATGATATACCTAACCTATCATTTAGAGTACTTCTAGCCTATCTTTAAGTCATTCGCACTTTTGTGAAGACCTCTTTCCCTAACCTATTTTTCAAACTTCTACATTATTCTGAGCTAATCTAACCCTATTGTTCGCAATCCCTGTGATAATTTCACACAGTAATTAAGATTTTTGAATTTTTTGTTTACATTATCTCCGTATCCTGCGTTGTGTAATTTTTTGTTTTAGGATTTACACCCATACGCGTAATAAAACGCATACAAATGTAAAGAGTATAATGTATGGTTTTGTGGTAACTTAGGTTCTTTTGAATAAGAGTGAAAGAATTCTAAATTAATTGATTTAAATATCTTCTAACGCGTTTGATAAACTAACCCCGTCCTAGATTTTGTCTGTACCTGATATTCGTTTTGTTTATTTCCTCCCTAACACAGCTATATTTAAAATACAAATAAAAGAAAATAACAGTTATCAATTTATAACAAACATTTCATGAAAAGTATATACTTTACCTGCGTGAGATGACCTAATTCTAGGTCTCAGTTTTTCACCTGAAGTCTGCAAGCCTCCACCTAACATGAGTTTTAATTTTCATGGTTAGTAAACACTAGATTGTTTGGGGAAGGGACGTGTGTGTGGATTGGGTCAAGGATAAAAAAAAATGTTTTCTGCAAAGGTTGGCTCCTCCACTAACCAAATAGATTCTGGTGACCGACTTCCGAAAAGCCCTTTGTCAATGCACGGCTACACATACCTAAAGACCGGATTTTACCCTCTTCTGCGGGATTCCTTGCTTCGATAGGAGCTTTACGTACCAGAGATAAGTACCAGGTCTTCCGTCGTATCTCAGATCTATCCCAACCTCCTCGCCTCCAGGTAGTTTAACTCGACTGATTCTAGAAGGGGTATTTCATTGCATCCCTTATCACGATTCTACTCGCGTTGAATGTGGTGTGCGACTGTTTTTGCCGTATCCATCTCCCTCGTGATCCGACAGAATCGCACTCCTGCCACCTCTTAGACCTGCTGCGATTGCGCCAAGGGAGCGTTCCAGTTGGCTCGCATCAAATCGAAGGTCGACAAGACTATGATATGCAAATGACTTAGAGTTTTCTTTAAGCGCCGCGCCAGCGTATTCCTCGCATACGTCTCCTCCTACCTCCGCATGCCCCCGCCTTGGCAATACCGTCACAGGGCCTAAAGTTTCTCTCTCCCTCAGGGAACGTTTCACACTAACCTTCCCCAGAGACACATAATTGCATACAACAATCCGGAAGTCTAAATAACGTGGTTAAAATTTAGGATTTGGGACTGTATGTCTTCATTCACTACCAGTGCTTTTTAATGTGGTCACTGAGTCCACGTGTTTAGGTATGGAAGGATAGGGGATACCTATCCTATTAGGTAGGTATAAATGGAAAAGTGAGTTTTGGTTTGGCTTTGTTTTTATTGAGGAAGCCCTCCTCATGAAGTAGTAGGTATTCACCTAGATAACTAGAAAGACAATGTTATGCAACAAATTCTACTTTCAATTTTGATAAATTTAATTTTTTAATTTTTTAATTTTCAGACCACAATTTATAAATTTGTCCCTAGATTTTATGCTTGTGGTTTATTGCTTTAAAATTGCACATATCAATTTTCACATATCGACCGAAAGTCTATCGCAAAACTATAATTAATAAGCTTGCCCCTAGTCCCGTACATTTGTTATATAGTGATTCATATGTAGATCACCTGGTCATTGACATTAAAATTTGGTCATTAACATTGACATTAAATAAATACCACAATCGAAGGTAACATAAATAAACTCTAATTTTGTTAGTGAAGGGAGCGGTTGGTATTTGTTTTACAAATACGCCGAGATAACCGCAAATACGAATCTCCATGTATACCTAAAGTTGTTCGTAAAGTACATCTAAATTAAACCATGTGATTTCTAATTTGTAACGTGCTATCAATATTTGAACGCAAAAAAACGAAGCTATATTATTGTTATGACTAATGTTTACAACTCACACAGACGTCCCTTGGCACAGTGACCCACCTTTAAAGATTGTTTACATCTACGATCATTGTCCCTTCAATCCTCGATCCATTTTTATTCGTTATGGTTGGTAATTTTAATTGACTTAGGTTTTGCCCAAATAGATCGTTTTAGTAGGTATTCTATTAAAGAGTTTACCTGAATGGCCTAATTTTGCTAAATATAAGCGTTTAAATAGGTAATAGCTTACTTCTAAAGGGTTTGCCTGGATGACCTAGTGCCGAACATACGTATTATTTTTATTGACCTAGTTTTTTTTTTGGAATAACAATGGGGAAAATAATATAATTTTTTGGTTAGTAACAGTGTTTGTTAGTAAGTTCGTTAAAATTCGGTGAATTGATCAGCAACTAACAGCTTCCCAATCTCTGAAAATATTTTAAATAAACTTGATAAACTTACATGTGCCATGATAGGTTTTCAACAATTCCAATTGGGTTTTCCACGATGTTGGAATCAGGCATCCCGGTTTTCACATTGTAATAATTCCCACCTCAATATGGAATATACTCACCCAAACTCCTTCCGCTTCCCTATTTTTTCTATCGCATATCTGATCACCTCTGCTTCCCCCTTCTTTAAATGGATAAAACTCTAACCCTGTTTTTAAAGTACAATAATTATGATCATATAATATGAATAATTCATCCTTCCTATAATCGTAATATTCCGTTTTCCCGTAGTGCAAATTTCTCATTGTTTCCCATTGAGCAAAGAGTTAAAATCTCAAACATGATTCCCTTTTTTACTTATTTCTTTTAGAAAGATTTGATTTATTTACTACTGCGATTTGTTTATTTGGTGTTCAAGGATTTTAATCGCATTCCTTAATATTAGATTTTCCATTATAAAAAAGAACCGATACAAAAAAAACTTTTACTTGGATATTTTTAGACTATGTCTAAAACCTTCTGCTATTGTTGAATTATATAAAAAAAAACAATTCTATTTAAATTTTCACTTGAGTATTATTCGATTATGTTAAAACCCTTTGATCCTCTCCCTCTTTTAGTTTAAATCATTTTAATCACTCATAATAAATCCGTTATTATTATTTATTTATCTCATTGATGTTATTTTATTTGTTTTAAAACCAAGTTTTAATTGTTTTTAAATTTGACCATCTTATTAAATCACTATCGCTTTGGAGCAATTCGTTATTATTATTTATTTATTTCACTGATGTTATTTTATTCGTTTTAAAACCAAGTTTTAATTGTTTTTAAATTTGACCATCTTATTAAATCACTATCGCTTTGGAGCAATTCGTTATTATTATTTATTTATTTCACTGATGTTATTTTATTCGTTTTAAAACCAAGTTTTAATTGTTTAATATTTTGTTAATACACTTTGTGACACTGAATTTCTATAGTGTTTAAAGACCACTCTCCAATTATCTTCAAGTCGTACGGAAACACCGAATATAAATTCAAATCATCCAAATATTATCATTATTATTATTAAATTCACTGAATTTTACACTTTGATTAAGGTTATAAAAGAATACACCGAATCGTTCACGATTCAACTCTCTCCAGACCGTCTCTGCTGCTAACTGTCACCCAACTGACGACAAGGGCCGGATTATTTCCCTTCAAACTTGTTAAACGCCTTCTTATGTTTAAAATATTTTGAAATAAATCTTCATTAATTGAATTCTGTTTATATTAGAATTTTTTCGTACTTGGTTATAATTCAATTTTAATGGCCGCACTGTCAAATATAATCGGGTTTCTCTAAAGTAAACTTCTATGTCTGATGTGTTAAACCAAACATGTACTTACGCCTTAATTTTTTTTTGTTTTGATTAGACTAACGGCGCCCAAAGAAACTCATGTTTCCAATGTCACTTATATAAACACTCTTCAGGGCCAATAAACATTCATTTCTTTGTCTTTGATTCTGTTTAAAATAAAGTTCGTTCAACTTTAATTCCTGTGGGAACGAAAATGAAGGTCGCCCATCGTGATAAGAGTTCACGTGTCTCTTGTTTTGATTATTAGGCGTTATTGGATGTACCCATAATTTACACGATATTAAGAAAAAAACTTCGCAGGCACTCTTGAACGTGAAAATATTTCTCCTCCCATAGCGCAGGAGTAGGTAGGCATTACGATTCATCACAGCCCCCCTATAGTTTCAAGTCCAGAGGTAAACACGCCTCCTAGTGTTTATCGATGGAATTAAAACTAAACATAGGTGATTTAATTTTCTTCGATTATTTTTATTTTCTTCATTTTTTTTTTCGAAATTGTTTTGCGCCCCTGACTTCGTTATTCAATGCCGCAGAATTATGTTTGGTCTTGGTGTATATCATTTCTACTTTATTCTAATCTTTTTAACTTGAGTTGCCTTGCTCATGTCAAAGGGTTTTTTTTTCTACCCGTTGTCCTACCCCCCTAAGATTCTTACTTCTATTCCCTCCCCCCTATGATCCTTACTCCCATAAACACCCCCCTAAAACTCTACTTTCACAACTTCCCCCTCCCTAAGATTCTTCTTTTGTAACGCCCCCCCCTAAGATTTTGCTTCCATATCCTAACCGGTATCTGAAATATTTATAAAGGAAAGCACATTGCAAACGGCTTTTAAAGGAAACCTTTCCGTTTCATATTCAAATTCAAAATCAATCATTAAAGTTAAATGTACCTCCCCCCCATGAGTCAAAATTTCGAATCGCAATTTGATAAAATTGTCTAGACCTTAGGAATTGTATTTTTTTTCTCTTTAGTTTATTTCCCCTACAAGAAACGGTAAAATGGAGTGATGATACCGTTCATAAAACATCCATTTATCAAACAATACGTGTTTAAATTTTGTTGTCATCAGCAATTTTCAATTTAATAAGACATAATTATTTAGATAACGAAAGGTGAACCGTTTTTTTTTCTCTCCTCCATTATCTACTCTTTATCGCAAACCGGAAATAATTCATTCATCCGAGAAATCGAAAGGTTAAAATTTAAATTTGTTCAGCCCGCATCCGTTTATCGATGTATTAAATATTGATTTTTAAACGTTCAGTCCGTCCCTGCATAATGTTAATATGACAGTATCAAAAGGATTCACTTTTGTTATTATTTTATTATTACACGCGATGTAATACTTTATTCTATTCGTCTTTTGTTCTGTATTTTTATGTTGGTTTTTATTTTTATGTCACCATTTTTTATGTAAGATCTATTCAAATTATCCATTCTTTAGACACAATAAACAATAATATACCCGATAGAACTCAATACGCCGTTGTTATGAATTAATGTAAACACGAATCAAATGTTTATTTTTAAAATTCTTCATTGAGACTTACCCAAACTAATCTCTCTCAAATAAATGAATTCATAACAATGTTTTGTCTATTCCGTAATAAAAATGTTCACACTTTACAATAATTCTCTTGCGACAGTGTTTATTTACGCTCAATGGTCCAATAATATTTTGTTTACATTGAGAAATAAAAACACTGTTTTTATCTCCTCAAAACTTTATCTAAGATAATTTTTCTTTCACGTTTCTGATTTATTGATTAACCACTTCAAATATTTATTTAAAGATCACTGAAGAAATGTGTTGTTTATATTACCGCAATAACATGGATCTTTTGTTTATAATAATGCGCGGCCCTTCAAAATATGAGTCAAGCTAGTCTATGTTATGATTAAGATAACAAAATTTCAATCCTTCGGTTTAAGGCCCGTTTTTCATTATTCGTTTAGATTTTTTTCTTGTATTTGAACTTTTATTATTTGTTTTAAAATTAAAATTATTTTTTTTTCAAACTATTTTAATTAAAAGAAGCGAGTTTTCGATTTATTTTTCCCACTTGTTATATTTATTATGAAGTTGGTTTAATGGCTTATTAATCACTTATTTTTTTTATTTTATCATTATTATTATTATTATTTTTCTATTTTTTGAATTCTTTCAGCTTTTAAATCTTACTCTCCTGGTCACAAGCGCCAAATGTGACGATACACCCTGCCTACGTGCACCAAATCGTGATAAATCTACCCTGGCTACGCTGTATCAAATGTGTTGAGATTCTACCCCTATATACGATCACGGCACCGAATGCGCTGTGTCGCACCTACCCTCGTAGCTATAAATATTTATATAATCTGAATCTAAGCTCCTGTCTCGTAGCTTCATTTTTCGTAGCTTTCCATCATGATATACCTAACCTATCATTTAGAGTACTTCTAGCCTATCTTTAAGTCATTCGCACTTTTGTGAAGACCTCTTTCCCTAACCTATTTTTCAAACTTCTACATTATTCTGAGCTAATCTAACCCTATTGTTCGCAATCCCTGTGATAATTTCACACAGTAATTAAGATTTTTGAATTTTTTGTTTACATTATCTCCGTATCCTGCGTTGTGTAATTTTTTGTTTTAGGATTTACACCCATACGCGTAATAAAACGCATACAAATGTAAAGAGTATAATGTATGGTTTTGTGGTAACTTAGGTTCTTTTGAATAAGAGTGAAAGAATTCTAAATTAATTGATTTAAATATCTTCTAACGCGTTTGATAAACTAACCCCGTCCTAGATTTTGTCTGTACCTGATATTCGTTTTGTTTATTTCCTCCCTAACACAGCTATATTTAAAATACAAATAAAAGAAAATAACAGTTATCAATTTATAACAAACATTTCATGAAAAGTATATACTTTACCTGCGTGAGATGACCTAATTCTAGGTCTCAGTTTTTCACCTGAAGTCTGCAAGCCTCCACCTAACATGAGTTTTAATTTTCATGGTTAGTAAACACTAGATTGTTTGGGGAAGGGACGTGTGTGTGGATTGGGTCAAGGATAAAAAAAAATGTTTTCTGCAAAGGTTGGCTCCTCCACTAACCAAATAGATTCTGGTGACCGACTTCCGAAAAGCCCTTTGTCAATGCACGGCTACACATACCTAAAGACCGGATTTTACCCTCTTCTGCGGGATTCCTTGCTTCGATAGGAGCTTTACGTACCAGAGATAAGTACCAGGTCTTCCGTCGTATCTCAGATCTATCCCAACCTCCTCGCCTCCAGGTAGTTTAACTCGACTGATTCTAGAAGGGGTATTTCATTGCATCCCTTATCACGATTCTACTCGCGTTGAATGTGGTGTGCGACTGTTTTTGCCGTATCCATCTCCCTCGTGATCCGACAGAATCGCACTCCTGCCACCTCTTAGACCTGCTGCGATTGCGCCAAGGGAGCGTTCCAGTTGGCTCGCATCAAATCGAAGGTCGACAAGACTATGATATGCAAATGACTTAGAGTTTTCTTTAAGCGCCGCGCCAGCGTATTCCTCGCATACGTCTCCTCCTACCTCCGCATGCCCCCGCCTTGGCAATACCGTCACAGGGCCTAAAGTTTCTCTCTCCCTCAGGGAACGTTTCACACTAACCTTCCCCAGAGACACATAATTGCATACAACAATCCGGAAGTCTAAATAACGTGGTTAAAATTTAGGATTTGGGACTGTATGTCTTCATTCACTACCAGTGCTTTTTAATGTGGTCACTGAGTCCACGTGTTTAGGTATGGAAGGATAGGGGATACCTATCCTATTAGGTAGGTATAAATGGAAAAGTGAGTTTTGGTTTGGCTTTGTTTTTATTGAGGAAGCCCTCCTCATGAAGTAGTAGGTATTCACCTAGATAACTAGAAAGACAATGTTATGCAACAAATTCTACTTTCAATTTTGATAAATTTAATTTTTTAATTTTTTAATTTTCAGACCACAATTTATAAATTTGTCCCTAGATTTTATGCTTGTGGTTTATTGCTTTAAAATTGCACATATCAATTTTCACATATCGACCGAAAGTCTATCGCAAAACTATAATTAATAAGCTTGCCCCTAGTCCCGTACATTTGTTATATAGTGATTCATATGTAGATCACCTGGTCATTGACATTAAAATTTGGTCATTAACATTGACATTAAATAAATACCACAATCGAAGGTAACATAAATAAACTCTAATTTTGTTAGTGAAGGGAGCGGTTGGTATTTGTTTTACAAATACGCCGAGATAACCGCAAATACGAATCTCCATGTATACCTAAAGTTGTTCGTAAAGTACATCTAAATTAAACCATGTGATTTCTAATTTGTAACGTGCTATCAATATTTGAACGCAAAAAAACGAAGCTATATTATTGTTATGACTAATGTTTACAACTCACACAGACGTCCCTTGGCACAGTGACCCACCTTTAAAGATTGTTTACATCTACGATCATTGTCCCTTCAATCCTCGATCCATTTTTATTCGTTATGGTTGGTAATTTTAATTGACTTAGGTTTTGCCCAAATAGATCGTTTTAGTAGGTATTCTATTAAAGAGTTTACCTGAATGGCCTAATTTTGCTAAATATAAGCGTTTAAATAGGTAATAGCTTACTTCTAAAGGGTTTGCCTGGATGACCTAGTGCCGAACATACGTATTATTTTTATTGACCTAGTTTTTTTTTTGGAATAACAATGGGGAAAATAATATAATTTTTTGGTTAGTAACAGTGTTTGTTAGTAAGTTCGTTAAAATTCGGTGAATTGATCAGCAACTAACAGCTTCCCAATCTCTGAAAATATTTTAAATAAACTTGATAAACTTACATGTGCCATGATAGGTTTTCAACAATTCCAATTGGGTTTTCCACGATGTTGGAATCAGGCATCCCGGTTTTCACATTGTAATAATTCCCACCTCAATATGGAATATACTCACCCAAACTCCTTCCGCTTCCCTATTTTTTCTATCGCATATCTGATCACCTCTGCTTCCCCCTTCTTTAAATGGATAAAACTCTAACCCTGTTTTTAAAGTACAATAATTATGATCATATAATATGAATAATTCATCCTTCCTATAATCGTAATATTCCGTTTTCCCGTAGTGCAAATTTCTCATTGTTTCCCATTGAGCAAAGAGTTAAAATCTCAAACATGATTCCCTTTTTTACTTATTTCTTTTAGAAAGATTTGATTTATTTACTACTGCGATTTGTTTATTTGGTGTTCAAGGATTTTAATCGCATTCCTTAATATTAGATTTTCCATTATAAAAAAGAACCGATACAAAAAAAACTTTTACTTGGATATTTTTAGACTATGTCTAAAACCTTCTGCTATTGTTGAATTATATAAAAAAAAACAATTCTATTTAAATTTTCACTTGAGTATTATTCGATTATGTTAAAACCCTTTGATCCTCTCCCTCTTTTAGTTTAAATCATTTTAATCACTCATAATAAATCCGTTATTATTATTTATTTATCTCATTGATGTTATTTTATTTGTTTTAAAACCAAGTTTTAATTGTTTTTAAATTTGACCATCTTATTAAATCACTATCGCTTTGGAGCAATTCGTTATTATTATTTATTTATTTCACTGATGTTATTTTATTCGTTTTAAAACCAAGTTTTAATTGTTTTTAAATTTGACCATCTTATTAAATCACTATCGCTTTGGAGCAATTCGTTATTATTATTTATTTATTTCACTGATGTTATTTTATTCGTTTTAAAACCAAGTTTTAATTGTTTAATATTTTGTTAATACACTTTGTGACACTGAATTTCTATAGTGTTTAAAGACCACTCTCCAATTATCTTCAAGTCGTACGGAAACACCGAATATAAATTCAAATCATCCAAATATTATCATTATTATTATTAAATTCACTGAATTTTACACTTTGATTAAGGTTATAAAAGAATACACCGAATCGTTCACGATTCAACTCTCTCCAGACCGTCTCTGCTGCTAACTGTCACCCAACTGACGACAAGGGCCGGATTATTTCCCTTCAAACTTGTTAAACGCCTTCTTATGTTTAAAATATTTTGAAATAAATCTTCATTAATTGAATTCTGTTTATATTAGAATTTTTTCGTACTTGGTTATAATTCAATTTTAATGGCCGCACTGTCAAATATAATCGGGTTTCTCTAAAGTAAACTTCTATGTCTGATGTGTTAAACCAAACATGTACTTACGCCTTAATTTTTTTTTGTTTTGATTAGACTAACGGCGCCCAAAGAAACTCATGTTTCCAATGTCACTTATATAAACACTCTTCAGGGCCAATAAACATTCATTTCTTTGTCTTTGATTCTGTTTAAAATAAAGTTCGTTCAACTTTAATTCCTGTGGGAACGAAAATGAAGGTCGCCCATCGTGATAAGAGTTCACGTGTCTCTTGTTTTGATTATTAGGCGTTATTGGATGTACCCATAATTTACACGATATTAAGAAAAAAACTTCGCAGGCACTCTTGAACGTGAAAATATTTCTCCTCCCATAGCGCAGGAGTAGGTAGGCATTACGATTCATCACAAAACGTTGTTGATGTATTTGCGGGAAATTTTATTTAAAGCGTCCTAGTTAATATCTATCTATCCATATAAATAAAAATGAGTCTCCGAAATGTTTGTACGCGTATAACTTCCGAACGACTGCACCAAATTGAATAATTTACATACAGTAATTTCCCCCTAGTACCATGAGAGCAAAGCCGCGGGTAAAAACTAGTCAGGAGTAGTAGGGACTGTAAGATATTCAAGAAATTCTTTAAATCTCTTACAATTGGTTTGGTCTGCATCGTGGGTTTGACCTTGTCAAGGATGCGGCACAACACCTCGGTCGTGGTGACAGCGGTGAACACCACACGGCACTTCCTGTCCAGAATTATGGCGCACAGAAGTAGGGTGTGGCACAAAATGTCCTCGAAATGCATTTCCATCTTTTCATCGGCGTACATCTCTACTATGGATATGAGCAGCTGAAACAATAGACATCACATTATATTGAAGTAGAAATAAACGCATTTCAATTGAAGTTCCCTCCATTTGGCAAGACTTAAATAATTTTTAAAAATCAAGGGATTGACTTGCCATGATGAAAATTGATAAGTAATCAAAAAATATTCTGTATTATATTTACATATTGCAACTTATTTGATTTTGAAAAATGGCCAGCGTGGCAATGGCAAGCCGTAATTTTATTCCTGCGAGAAATTATTCACATTCAATGATATCAAAAATGCTTTGAATTTAAGTGTCATTTTCAAAATTGTAACTACTTGTGCGAATAATAATTCAGACAAGCGATAAAGTAGGTACCTACCCAAGTAATATAATATTTTAACCGAAAATTATTTAAATTATTCAAAATTGCAATTAATTATTTATCACAGGTAATAGTTTCACTAGCGCAGTAGTCTAGAAAAAATATACTGATCTGATAAATAGATTATAAATAGGTACCTTATCTGAGTGCTTATAGTCACTATGTAAACTGTCTCAGTAATAAATCTTGCGTGCAACAGAAATTGATAAAAATATAAAAATGGCGTAAAAACGTAGATCTCCAAATTTTGTCTTGCCCCAATATGAAATTTGGGTATCATTTCGACAAGCTGGAGACGAACCACGCGACCATATATTTGGCACCAGGAGGGTTCAAAAATAAACTATGACATCAGTCGTACTTTGACCATCGAAGAGCGCATGTTGAAATAATCGAACCCTGCACAGAAAAGTTAAGTTGGCCAAAGTAAGGCAACGGTTTGTTTGTAAAAATGGTTTAAAACAGTACCGCCTTCAAATCTAACCGCTGTCTAACTAGTGTAAAAAAATATTAATTTTTTAAGCAAACCGCACCCGATTTGTAAATTGCTTTCCGTTTTTTCCATAGCCAGCAAGTTGAGCGCCATTGTAAAAGGTTTCATTTAAAAATTTAAAAATTTTCGAAGACTAAATCGTGATCTTAAAATGAAAGTTGCCTTTATACTGCCAGATTCATTTATTGATGAATCGCAGAAAGGGAGATGAACACGTCACCTCCCCTCTTCGTGTACTTTGGTTTTTACACCTTTCCTTGATGGGCTTGTCTACCAATTTGAATGTCCACGCATAAAAATTAAAAAAAAACATACTTACGTGATCCAAAATAATTCTCAGATGTTCTTCACAATCGCTTTCCTTCACCATCTTCACAAAGTTCCTTATGAACTGACCTCTAAACTTAGATGGAGCGTCCAACAACTTCTCGATGGACAACTCTGCGATATCGATGCCGGGATTTTCCCCCGGTATAGCCAGCGACAGCTTATCAATTTGAAGGGCTTCGAGACAGAAAGTTATCTCGGACTTGTTGATGTCCTCCTGTTCCTGGAGAAGGTCATCGATGAGGAGATTTTCCTCTTGCTCCTGTTTTCTGGAAGCCGCTATGAGATCAGCATCGGGCATTGAAAAGTTGGAAGAGTTGGAGACGTTTGCAGTTAAATCCTACAAAAGACAAAGACTTAAAAAATATTCATATAATATTTTTTATAAATAGATATATGTATTCTCAGTGTGCCTTACATCGCCAAGAATTCAGGTAACAGGCTTAAAAATCGCTTGGTAAATTTAGTCATGATTCCAAGCGCAAAGCGGTTTTTATTTATTTTGTGAGTTATTTTATAGGAAAGAAAAAAAGTTTATCAAAGAAAACTGTCACAGATAGTTTTAGCCATAAAATTGTAATTTTAACAAGTTGTTTCAATGCTTTCATACATTTCTAATGAAAAAATACATTTTTATTAGTTAAAGCTAATGTTTTTTATAAAGTAATTAAAAAATTTATTTCAAATAAGAACTGTCTAAGAAATGTGAAATAAATTCGAATATGGCATAGGAGAATTTATTTTAACAAAATTAAAATGTAAAATGAATATTTTTGCATAATTTTTCGTCTCCCCTGACATTTTTATTAATAATAATGTTAAATATAACTGTTTGAATAAGAAATATTTCGTATTAACCGAGAAGCGGAGTGAGACCAGTTTATTATTCTCTTTAATGATTAAACGATTTATTACTTACATCGCCGCAATCGTCCATTTGGCTTTGGTTTATTATTTTCATAACCATATTGTTCTGTTCATCTTCCAATTTCCTCTGAGCAAGCAGAACAGCAGTATCTGGCATTTTAAAAGTTCCCGTGTAAGGTTTCTGAAAAGAGTTTTCAAAATAATGCTCAAAAAATATATTAAATAATCCATATCCAATCGAAAATATATAATCGAAACAAGATTAATTTACAAGTATCTAATGACCACACCCTTTACCTACAGAGTAGATAAAGAGAATAGACCACCAAACGCATCGTCTCGCACATTATCTTGTCATTGTTATGTTTAAAAATTAATATCACTAATGAAACGCACTATTTACCTTCATGGGCGAGTTCAGGTTCACTGCTGGCAAATCTTCGTCTTCGTCTACATCCATTTTCAGGTGAATTTTGCAAACAATTATACACGAAATAACAAAAAACTATATACCTGCCAAAATGTTTTTTAGATAGTATTTGAATTTGACACTGACAGTTGGAGCCATAGATAAATCAACAACAGAACAGTCTCAAACACTTGGATTGACTAGGTCTCATCTAACACGAACATGTTAATAATGGGCTCTTGAGAAAGACATCTTAGAGTGTACTTTCCTATAACATCACAGTGTCAGATATAACTTTCTTATTCTAAAGAGTAGTAGTAAGTTTGGCAAATTTATTTTGCAGTCGCTAGTGTTTACAGATTTTACAGACAAAAAAACATAGGTAGGTACCTACAATAAATACTTCACTGAAATGTTGGTTTAATGATTTTCAATGTCTTGTGTTCTTATCTTTAGTATTATGTTTTCTTATCTTTAGTATTATGTTTCTATTCTGTTCGAAGCCAGTGGGACCATGGAATTACCAATTAGGTTTTTTTGGTGGGGCTGAAAGGAGTGCGGAAGGGAAGGAAATATGGAAGAGAAATGTTATCAAAAGTAAGGTCAGTTTAGGTACCTGGCTATTCAGGGAATGTTTCGATTCTGAATGGTGGTCTTTCACCAGGGCGATACTGAGATCTTAAGTTTCTTCCACTTCGGAGCGTGCCACAAATCTACTATAATTCACAGTTAAAGAGTTTGTTCTATCCTCCTATAACCGACTACAAAGTTAACTACGTCAAGCAGTATATTTGATATTCGAAAATAATAAACATTTTTATAAACTAGCATAAATTCACAACATTCATAAATTTTATCATTACTTACTAAAACAAAGTTTTTCAAAGCGTATGTATAATCACTCAAGCGATGGGGATTTCTTGATTTTCGATTTAAGCATTACCATATTTCCAAATATTAATATGGAAAATATTAATATTTGGAAATATGTTAATGCAAAAATATGGTAATACATATGGAAAAACATGAACTGCTTACTGCGTTTTAAAGTCTACGAAACTACCCAGATTCAGGGTTATACCATATGTTTATGTTTAAAAACCACCTACCTAAATTTGGGTAGCCATTGTTCGAGTGGATGTCACTACTGTACTGTTTGTTGTATAACCCACACCATTGTAGCCATATACACCTAATAACTCGACCACCACAACACGGGCATGTGCCTAGCATGGTGGTCGAAAAATCATAAAATTCATGTAACAAACATTTTAATGAATAAAGAAAACAAAAACAAAAAAACTGTTTTCATACAATCCTTCACACGAAAGGCGTACTGCCAATAGCTTTATTGCAACATCTCCCTCTTTCTCATAAACAACGCACATTAGAAAGAGAGGTTACAATGAAGCTCTGAGCAACAGGACCAAAACAGTTTCCCGTGGTAGTAATAGTTATTGGGTGTGTAAGGCCACAACTGATACCATTATTTTGTTTGATGACCGGACAACTCAGAATGAAATCATCTCAGAACCACCTTTGAAAAGCCTAAAGTGATGAAAAAAATAAATAAAAAATTTGTTATACAGGATACGTTAGGTTCGGTTATTCGGGCTATTTTAAAATAATTTTTTTCGTAGTTTTTGACTTTTCGGAGAGGTGTTGAGTTGAGAGGCTTGATTCTGAGTTGGTGTGGAACCATTTTATTTATCTATTGAATGCCCATAGGGCTTTTACAAACAGAATACAAACACGTGGATTAATAATAAGGTAAAAGGGGTAAAACATGAATAACAAAAATAAGAGTAAGCAATTAATTACAGAAATACAAATCAGATACATTAAAAATTAATTATTTTTGCATTGTTGCAGGACAGAGAGGTTTTAAAAATGTCGAAAAGGTCTAAAAATAAAATTAAATAATAACTTTTTTTCATAAAAATGATGACTTTTTTTTTTGACTTTTGAAAAAAAGTTTTGGTGAGAAATTAAAAAAAATAATAATTGAAAGTAACCCCGGTATAGGGTATTGTTAAAAAGGATAAAAGTGCTAGCCCTGAAGGGATGAACTGATGCAGGGGTTTTGTAAAGTTTCCTTAGACATCGGACATTTTTAAATATCGAAATCAATTTCATTGGCCCGTGTAGAAAGATCTTATGTATTAGCAATGTCAGTTTTCTTTTATATCGGTAAACTGCCATGGTAAGTAAAAACACAGCATCTTTCTCAAGACTCACAAGGAAGACACTGTGTTTTTACTTACCATATTTGGCAGTTTTGGGATTATCTGTTCAACGGTGTTGCCTATTTTAAAAATGCTTCAAACCCTTTTGGAATGTTAGAGAAATCTTTTAAATATTTAATGATTTTTGGAGTGCGGCAAACTTCTCTCACAGCTAAATTAATTTGATTACCGAATCTATCGATAGATTTTGAATGTGGTTTCCACAAACCTTCTGAGCAATTAGTTTTTTCATTGCAACTTTCAAACTAACATTAAAACTAGAACAAATATTTGATTTGCATGAAAAAAGGCTTAGCGCTTTGTAAGCTAAAAATCTTAAATGATTTATGCAAAAATCAAAATTAATAAATGTAGGTTTACTATCGACAATTCTTTTAACAATTAAATCACACATTCTAACAGCTACTTTTCTTTTGTACACACTAAAAACATTTTCTGCGTCGAAATTAGTTGTATCGGTATAAATTAGAGTTATTATTGTACAAAATTTATTGGCAGATATGCAGAGAGTTGAAAAAATGTTTTTCCAGAGGGTTTCTTCAGAGTTGATTGCAAGGTTAAAGAATAAAGGCGTTAAAGGAACTGTTGTTTGAGCTATTCGGTTTTCTAGAAACTTAATAGGTTCTGATATACCACTGGTAAAAGAAATCCTATTACAGATTTGACCACTGAAGACTTTACCATCTCTTGTTACGTCTAAAGTATGGGTGTCAAGAATATAACCAAGAAAGGAGATGCTGGAACAAGTTTCTATACCTTCAAACATAAAATTGCAGACTGTTTTCTTTGGGTTTATTTTACCAGAATCAATCATTGAATTGAGGAACTTAAATGCTGACTGAATGTTGTCAGTTATAAAAAGATAATCGTCAACAAAACGAATAAATAAATTGATTTCACCGGGAGAAGTTTTTGAAAATTCTGATAAATTTTGAACATCGGAATCATAGTAAAAAATTTCACATAAGACGGGAGAAAATCTCATTCCTTGTACAAGACCACGCTTCCATTCATAAGCACAAGAACCCATCCTCACCAAGACTGGCTTTCTTAAATCTGTTATCAATTTTTGATACTCTTTTGCAACAGCCTTTTTCTTTTCAAAACATTTCTCATTCCTTTGAAAATCGTTGTGTAATTTACCAAGTATTGTTCTCAAATGTTCAACATCCACAGAGCCAAAAGCATCTGTTAAATCTGCTTTTACAAAGTATAATTTAGGTTCTCCGGCCATTTTCCATTTTGAATTGAGTTCTACGTATTTTTGATCAAAATTTCCCATTTTAATGTTAGGAAAAATACATTTAAACATATTTCTTCTATTTTTAATGATCCTTTTCTCTAAATAGCCAAGTTTTTTATATCTAATGATTACTCTCACAGAGGAATTAGACTTTAACATTAATCGCATAACAGGTAATCGTTTAAGGAAAAACTTTCTTTCAGATCGAGCATCACTCGATAACTTCTTTTTACACTGACTTCCCAAACTAAAACTATCAGACTTGACAATATCTCCTTTCTTAATTAAATCTGAAATTATCTCATCGCTCATTCTCTGCCAATCCTCTTTGAAATAAAAGTATAATTTCCTCACTTCGTGAGACATTTTTGTAACTGTTACATAAAAGCGAACGGCAACAATAGAACATACGGTATTTTTAATGAGCCAGATTAAAACTTTACAAAGGGTATCTACTTTGCAATCATTGCTAGAAGAACCATTTATCCATGGAATTTTCTCAACATCCCAATGATAAACAATTCTTTCAAAAGTAATGTGTTGATGTAACATCCCTTTCATAATAAAACGTATAAGATTAAAAAATGATTTCTTATTTTTATTGCATCCATAAAACTGAGCAGGAACCACCTTTTCAATTATGACTAACAATATTTTAGTCATCTCTGATACATCTATACTTGTCAATTCTCCTTCAACAGTTTTGAGAGGCACAAAAAAGCTTTTAAAATCGTCTTTCGCAGGATGGCGAAAATTCTCTTTTATTTCACGGAGTATTTTATGAATATCAGAAAACAATGATTGGCTACAATTATTTTCACCTTCATTGAAAGTTTTATACTTTAGTATATCTTTGATCATATTAGTCGGGGCGGCACTTTTCTTAATTAAAATATTGAATTTATTATTAGTGGCACCGCGGCAAAATGATTTATTGCAAATAAAATTTGTGAAACATACACTTTTGGGATTGCTTTTTTGTTGACTGTTACTAAAATACATAATAGAAATGGCGGTAATATTATGAATTGATAGAAAAAATTAATCAAAACTGAATTTATTAGAATTGAAGACAAAATAAAGTAGGTAAGTAATGAAAAGGTGGAATGAAAAAATAAGTGTGAGATGAATATTTTTAAAAACAATATAAAGCAGTTATGTAATTATTTTGTTTCAATATTGAATTAAGAGGCATTAAAAATATTAACAAACAATAAATAAAACAACAAGTTAACAAATAGTATTTGTGGTCCACGCAGATTAATTATTACTGTCTTTATTTAAAACAAAAATAAGTGCTCGCAAACATCAATTATAATATTATAATAAGAGAATGAAAACTTTACAGACCTATAATTCATAAGAAGATAGCTAGATACTTCTTTTGTTACAATGGAGTAATACTACAATTTAAAATAACAACAGTATTATTAAATTTTAAAAATAAGCAAAACAGACAGGCAACTAATATTTCAGGTATGTTTTTAGGTTTTCACGGCCAAAAAGTATTTTTGTTATTGTTTTTGGGGTGTTATGCCGTGTTTCGCTACCTCCTTCTTTAGCCAACGTTTCGGACAGCGTTACAGTGTCCATGACATTGGACACTGTAACGTGGACTGTAATTATGGACACTGTAACGCTGTCCGAAACGTTGGCTAAAGAAGGAGGTAGCGAAACACGGCATAACACCCCAAAAACAATAACAAAAAAAAAAAAACTAATATTTCAATTAATTTGTGGATTAAAAAAAGATTTTCTTTTAATTGGTTTGCTAATAACAACAAAATAAATATAATTAAATGATAAAATATTTATCATATTCTGCAGGATTTTTTTTATTACAATCGAATATTAATATTGATCCATAAAATCCAAATTATTTTTAATACAGCTGATGAATATGTTAAGCTTACCAATATCTAACTTGTTGAATCTTGGAGTAACAGAATTAAACTGACGAAATGAAGGGTGTATTGAAATAAATTGTTCACCCCTCAAAGCAGGATTGAACTTGTACAAGTTTCAATTTATTCAGTTATTTAGAAAGGGATGTCGCGATGACTCCATAAAAAATAGTGGAGCATTAACTACATACATTGCAATAAAATAATTTTATAAAATTTACAGGCATATTTTTTGAAAACCATTGTTAGTTATTAGAAAATAAGCCCTTCGCTTATTAAATTATGAATTTACTTTCAAACAGTTTGTAAAATGGTCCAAAAATTACAATACAACATAATAAATGTTTAAGTCATAAGGTACCTACTTTAATTTGGCATAAGTTGATTGAATAATTCACTAATTTGCAATAATTCAATAACAAATAGGCGAATAGCGCGAAACCGTACACAAGCAGTGAATTCAATTGGAAAAAATGTTATTCTAATATTGTATCTCTATTGGATAAATAATGGCAAATTCTTGTAAATAAACTGGAAAAGTTTTCGAAAGCCGGTGTTTATATTTTGAAATTTGACGTTTCTGACCATAATTTCTGACAATCTGACAGTTGACCAGTGTTGCCAACTCTGAATCTCCGTTCCCGCTAGATCGTGACGGATCGTCGATCAGAATTCCGTCAGACACTCATATTTTGGTCTGTCCTGGGGGCAGTCCTGGATTTGTCAATAGGCCTTATAGGCCGCGGCCTAGGGGCGGCAGAGGTCAGGGGGCGGCGCACAGTGGTTGCAAATGCTCATTATCGTCTCATAAATCTGTATGTTCTTTGTTTCTTCTTAAAAAAATAAAATTTGGTGTGCTGATTAAAAACTAAACAATCTTAATGTTTCATATTTTTATTTAGTGAATGATATTTTTTTTGGTATTAAACATGCTATTTCAAAAACAATTTATCATTTTTAGTACTGCGACAAGGTAATTTTCTGTTAAAAAATAGTAGCGTTAAAACCGTTTTTTGACGCTGTTGCGCAAAAAATCCGCAAACTTTTTTTCATGAAAATATTGAAAAAAGGTTTATATTATATAATTTAATATCCAAAGGCCAAACCCTGTTACTAGTTGAAAGTTTCCCTTTGCTTCGTCAAAATCTGGTTTTGGTGTTATTTGCTTAAAGGGGGCTTATAAATCACTATTATTTAAAAATAAATATCAAAAATACATATTATTAAAGCTTTAAAAACACCCTATGCGATGATTTATAATAAGCTATATATAAACTAGCTAAAATGCTTTAAATTTTTACCACGAAATATTTCACATTTTGATTCAATTAAATATCTCATTCTGAACCTGGTATCGCAAATGTGACACGTGTAGTGGACTGTATCAATATATTAAAAATTTATGCTTGTGAATACTTGACACAACTATGGGGAATGGTAAACAGATGAATGGGGAAAGAAACTGACTTACCCCTTATGATTGATGTTCGGCTCAATATTATGGGTCTGAGGGAGCACTAAGTCACTCACTGCACAAGCTTCCATAAAACTGGTCGATGTTATATAAAACTGAGAGAATAATGATGTTCGTTGCACAGTTTCTTTTAACAGACTTCATTAACAATTGATGTTGAATGCGCCAAGAGATCAATGTAGATCATTGCAAGCACATAACACACTTAGGCTTCTTCAACAGTGGATTTTGAATGTACAGAGAGGTTATTCTGAACCATTGCACCGCACATAAAGACTCACTGACATATTGATTTTATTGTTGTACGGTAGGTAATATTGTCAGTAAGGACAGGTAATTGTGGTACAAAAAGGATGGGTAGAGAAATGGAACAAGGTATATAGATAGGTATACATAGTTGCGTCAACAGAACCCGTACTTGACATTATTTTAAGTATACAAAAGGACAAAAAAAAATTCTTACAACGGTTAAAAATTTTGCGATAATTTTTCTTTTGACACCGGTATAGGTGTATGTAAAAAATGCACCTTTTTTCGATTTATGAGACGGTTCCGGCCATTCCATAGTGAGGCGGCGCAAACAAAGTGGCCTATACGTATGAAAAGTATAAATCCGGCCCTGCCTGGGGGGGGGGGGGGGTTTCGAGAATTTCAGGGTTAAAATCCATTAATTTAGGCTTTTTTTTCCTACAAAACTGTGTATTTTGTTATTTATCCGAATCCGCTAGGAAATCCGTCATACTGTAAATTCCGTTAAACACAAAATATTCCCATTTCGAGGCACTCCAATCCGCTAGATATGACGGGAAATCCGTCAAGTTGGCAACACTGGCTCCAGTAAACGTAATTTTTTTTCTTTCTATGTTTATGTATCACAATGAAGCATAACTAACCATTCATCCATAATAGTACCCTTTACACGTAGAGCTCGGAGCGGGACGTGCCCCGCGCCACTTCAGGCCGCCGCGCAGAAAAGTCTCACAATGAACTGCGCTATAAACCGTTATCTTACTTTCGGTCTTTACTTTTCTGCGCGGCGGCCTGAAGTGGCGCGGGGCACGTCCCGCTCCAAACTCTACGTGTAAAGGGTACTATCATGTTTTTTAGTATGCCAGAAAAAGTGCCTTTTAAAATAATATAATTGATTTTTAATTTTTACATATGCATCACACAGGAAGCCCTGAAAAAAATCCCTTGGGGCTTGTAACATCTTTAGAATTGCTGCGTGGAGGGTCTTTTAGGGAAAGGAACGGGAGGAAGTTCTGTGAAGGAAAAAGGTGTAAGGAGTGGGTAGGAATCTGGGGGTCAATGAGTCCAGGAGTGACGGATATCCCACTCACTGCGGAACAAGGCGATGGATCGAGAGAGTCTGGCAGGATAAATCAATTAATATCTTTCTCAAATCGTAATAAAGTCTCCCTCAACCAGTCTCACCCGATCCGGCCAGCCATGCAGTAGGTCCGCAAACGCATCCGCCACCAAACCCTAAGTAAAACTCACCCTTAAACCCAGACTACTAAGCCAACAAAATAGCAAACCATTGTAGTGACTTATGGCAAGGATGTTGGTTATCGAATAAACGGTTCCTGGAGCAGCGGTACCTATACCCTTTGAAATTTAAAATGATGTTGACCACAATGTTAAGCACAAAATCCATTCCGAGACCTCCACATATTAAGTAAAGTGTGTTACTTAGCTTTCTAATATCATATTCTTGTATTTTTTGTGTTTAGTGAGTTTAGCTCGTTGTTTAGCTTTCTAACAATATTGTTTTTTGCGAATTTTTAATCAAATATGGATTTGCTTTTACAAACGCCCATTTTATTCCTACAAATCAAGAAACAACATATTATTAGCAAAAGTCTCACAGTGAACTGCGCTACAAACCTCGGTTTTTACTATGCGCGGCGGCCTAAAGTGGTGCGCGGCACGGTCGCTTTGAAACTTTGAAGTGTCCGGGTGGGGCATAAATAAACCAATCCCATGTGGGCCATGTGGGGAGTGCTATAGAGTTGCCAGGGCATGTGTCTTCTTACACAAATAAATTTTGTAGCTCTCTTTTGTAAGCTAATACATAAAAGCTATGTGTAAGCTCTATTGTATTTTCTACAACCATAAGTTAATTATAAACTCATGATGAAAGAGAAGGAGCCTTTTTTGGCCCGGAGCCCCGTATGCCAGTATTTCACAAGTCAGCTCTGGGGTGTGCAGCTGCTCTCCCCTTGGCCCCTCGGACCTCCCCGTCCGAAATGATAAAAAATAGGCAAGAACAAATCTCTTTTAAAACATGAAAAATTTTCTTACTGGCAACACAAAACCTTAGATTTTATCTAGAATATGAAAAGTTTATTTTGGATTTTGGCGGTCGCGGAAATTTGACATTGACAGAATCGAATGTTCCAATGTTGCGTCGCCGAGGTTTTCCTCGAGATTGAAGATGTTCAAGATGCTGGAGATATTATTCAATAAAATATTGACTATGTCCTTGACATTCAGATAAATATTTCGACCGGTGCTTGATTGACGAATGTGACGTCAAAGGAGAATACTGATACGCAGGCGAGCATTGATATTCTGTCATCATCAGTCATCATTTCCTCGTGATCGTTCGAACGGTTCGTAGCAGACGTCTTTGCGTCTTCATCCGGAGTTATCGTGTGTCACATCGCCGGCGTTAATGGGTCTTTACTTTCTGATGTAACGATTATCTGAACAGTGCCTAATCATTATTTCGAGCAGCAGTCTTAAAACGGGGGACATCATTGATGAAAACCAAGAATCAGCAGGAAAAACCATTGGCGGAGAAAAATTTACGTTAAAAATGCAAGAGTGGCTTAAGGTTTCGCTTTTATTGTGCACTTTTGGTCTGGTGAGAGAGATTCGTCCATCCGAACCATATGTGTCTGAGTTTCTGCTGGGACCATGGAGGAATATTACCGAGGAAACATTGAACAAAGATGTGTATCCTGTGGGAACATATTCCTATTTATCCCAACTGGTCATCGTGTTTCTGGTGACGGATTATTTAAAATATAAGCCGTTGATTGTCTTGTCTGGTGAGCACTATTTTCTGTATTAAAGTATTTGCTGTTTATTTTTTTTTAATGCTTTTGAAAGCCGCACAAGAGTCCCAACTGCTCTTGACTGTTGTGAGCCTGGAGGGATGAGGAAGGGAAGGAGATAGGGTAGAGGAAGGTTGGGAAGTTGTTTACGATTATTTATTTATTTATTTACTTTTTAAAAACAAGCAGTTTTTTACAAAAAAGCAGTAATATGCGTAATATTAAGTAAAATTCGCTGTTGAAATTTGATAGAACCCACGAGTGAAGAAGACAAGTACTATGCTAACATTAGGATTTATTTATGAGGTATGATATTACAGCCTTCTTGTAACTATAATGCAGTTGAACTCATCTACTATTTCTGCGAAAGTATTGCCAACTGCAACGTATTGCAATCTAGATAAAAGCGAGTATCTGAATGTTGTTACGGTTAAAAAGAATTTTGGATTGAGTAATTCTAGTTGGCACCTGGAAAGTAATAAGACTGTATTATTCAGGGCTGTCTGTAATACCAATTTTAAAAATAAAAATCAAATCGGAAGAAAGTCTTCTATCTGAGGGTTTTAATAATTTTAATTATTCATCGAGTGGTTGTAATTTATGGTTTCTATAGGTAGACCAGTTTATGGTTAATATATCTTCAAAATTTATTTTGAATTTTTTCGTAGTGGATTTAAAATGAGGGGACCAGATAAAAGAATTATATTCTACTTGACTTAGGACTGAAGAAGAATATGAGATTTTTAATGTTAAAATGTTCATAAAGTCTCTACCATTGTGAAGAACAAAGCCAAGCTTTTTTAATCCTTTATTTGTATTGATGTGTGAAATAAAATAAAATTAGGAATCAAAATACAATGCCAAAATAACTAATTTCATTGACGAAGGTTGGGAAAACATTGTTAATTTAATATTGGTAGTTGGAAGGTAGATTTATTCTGAAAAATCTTATTATCTAGCATTTACTAATGTTTAGTTAAAGTTTGTTAAGTTTAACTAATCTTTTATGATTTAAATTTATTTGAATGTGCATACAGTCATCTATAGTTTTTTAAAGTTAAAAGATCATCAGCGAAAAGTAACACTTTAACATTATTGTCAAATGCATTGTTACTGCATCAATAATAAAAAGTGTTGGGCCTAAAAGTGACCCTTGAGAGACACCGCTTGTAGCCACGAATTTGTATGAGAGTTTAGAATTATTTCATACTTGAAGAATTCTTTTAGTTAGGTTAGCTCTTTATCCATTCCATTAATTTACCCTCTATTCCAAATTTGCAAAGTTTATTATGAAGAATTTTATTTAGTTTATTTTGTTAAATGCTTTTATAAAGTCGGTACAATATGTGTTATATGAGTCAATTAGGGTTTTATTTTCAAGTGAACATCATATAAATTGTTTGTGTAAAGAGAATTTTTTTAGAAGAAAGCAAAATACCTTGGGGAGTAAAGTGGTGTATTACAAAGTGTGTTTTTCTTTTAATAGATTGATTAATTGATGAAGATTTTTTAGATTGGATCTGCCCGGCATAAAGCCATGTTGTTTAGGTAATACGTATGGAGACTATAAAGTATAAGTTTTTTAAACAATTTGGGGATCGCGGAGGGCATGCAAATGGGTTGATCATTTGTGACATCACAAATCTCACCCCTTTTAAATACAGATGTTAGAAAACAGCTTTTCCATAGATCAGGGAAACGGCCAGATTCAAGGATTGGTTTAATATTAGATATAGTGGCTTGGCCGGTATTGGTACACAGTTAATTAGAAAAGCTGGATTAACTTTGTCAGGATCCGTTTTTTTCTTTATATGTAGTAATTTTATTTTGCGTGTAATGCAGGAGCGTGGACCGATTCCTTTGCTGTTTTTATTTTCATGCATTTCTTTAAAAAATATTTAAAAAAAACATACTCTTGCCCTCTTAATCTCACATAAATAATGTTATCTGTATTCCACATATTATCTACCAGTATATAAAAGTTTCCATATTTTTTCTATCTATATAGATTAATTAATACATTAAATGTCCATAATTATGTCTGGGAAAATACCTGCCTACTCTTTACATAAGGAGTATTATCATTTTAGGTTTTTTTGTTTGTAATATATGTTTAATCAGTTGTTTTTTGCACACACTGCATTTATATAAACCTTACAAAACTATATAATAAAATTTTTAACACCTAACTTAATAATAAATATTTTGATACTTAATCACTTTGACCCATAAGCTTGTTTTCACGATAATATAACATTACCAGACATGTGTTTAACATATGAGGCACACCTGACTTATTAATTTAATTTTATAATGTTTAATACATAATACTTAATATTATGATACTTGATGTAATATTATGATACATAACTTATTTTGTAATACTTAATATCATGGTCCTTATCTTAATATTATAATGCTGATATATGATAATTAATACTAGTGGTTGCCCAATGGTTGAAATTCGACCATAATTATAATGTTTTTTTATTGATTTAATGTATTTTTTATACATGATTTAAAAAAAATGTTAGCTTTCTGCACCCCTTCTCTATATAAACTATAAGCGTGCGAAATTTCATACTCCTCCGTCCGCGCAATTTTCATAAAAAGGGGTACAAAGTTTTTGCTTCACGTATTAATATACTGATGATGATTATAATACTTAATTTAATATTATGAAACATTAATATTATGAAACATAACAAAATATTATAATACTTTATACATAATACTTAATGTTATAATATGTAATATTATGATTCTTAACTTAATATTATAACATGTAACAAAGAAATGACCTTTTTTTAGTAGAATATTAAAAATTATATTTTTTACATGCTGTTAACCATACTACGGTATGGTTTAGAGACCTAGGAAATTGTTCACAATGTAATGTAGTCATTTGTTTTCATGTACCACGGAGAAAGAATGACTTGACATTGTTTTGATTTTTGAAATAGATGCCTCTTTTTTAATGACTTCAGCATGCATTAGACATTTCAGGAATTTTATACCTCTTTGTTCTATCTCCGTATATACATTTTGTAATTTATTAATAATAAACATTTGCGCTTCTCTATGCCTAGTCGGAATTGTGGCTTACAGGTAGATAAACTTTTCAATAAAATATTTCCCACACAATTAAAAATTTTCCCTTTCTTGCTAAGAACAATAAGTTTGCATGAGCGAGACAGTTGCATCCAAAACTGCTTACAAGTTACAGCTTCAGATTCACTTGTAATGGACTGTAAATACTGAAAACGAAACGAGATAAAATGTAGGAAAAACAAAATGTGCAAGGAAAATGGATAACCATTTACTTACCACTGTACCTCTGCGAAGGAGTATACAACACAATCACAATATAGTTATAGAGTTCCACTGCGATACCTCGAGGTAATTATCGCCACAACAAAACAAATGAGTACAAAACATTTTTTGACTTTTTGAAATATTGGCATCCGGGCCAAAAAGGCCCCTTTCTCTTTCATCATGAATTTATAATAATGGTTGTTGGAAAATTGTTTTTTTTAGTTATTTGTTAAATTTTTTTTTGCAAAGGTACATGGCTGCAATATGGGGAGGTCAAACTTTACGGAGGATTTGTTTAGGTTTTTTATGTGTGGTACGTACGTTTTCATCGTACTGGGCGAGGCAGTTTATGGACGCGTTTTCATGGGTGGGAATTCCCGCGTAAAAGGTTTCCGCGAGACTTAAGATGTGTTTTTTTAATAAGGGGATTTCAGAGTGTTTATGTAGTTGGGCTACCCTCATCCATTTGGGGGCGCCCAGGGCTATGCGTATGGCTTTGTTCTGGAATGTTTGGGGCTTTTTCAAAAGAGACTCTGAAGCGTGGGCCCAGATGGGGCTTGCATATGTTAAGTACAAAACATATTACATTCATTACAAAAAATATTATTACATTATAGTTTATGTAACATGGCAGACTGGGATTGCACTATTCTCCCAGTCCTTTATTTGATTTGTGTTATTTCACAATTTATTCATTTAAAATAATATATAGTATATTTGCCGCACGTTCCAGAGTGGAAGATACTATCAGTATCGCCCTGGTGTAAGACCACCATTCAGAATTGAAACGTTGCTTGAAATGGCTTTAGCCGTGTTTAGTGACCAGATCTGAATAGCCAGGTACTTCCCCACCTTCCTCTTCCCTATCTCCTTCCCCTCCCCACTACCTTCAGCTTCACAACATACCCCAATTAGGGATGCCATAGTCTCACTGGCTCCAGATGGGAGCAGTTGGGGCTCTTGTGCGGTATTTCATATAAAAAAAAAGAAATAAAAAAAAATAAATTATTTTGTACTTTCAAGGTGGTCAAATTCCTTCTTTTTGCTTAACAACGAGATTATGCACATGAAAGTCACCAACAATTTACTTCCAAGGTAGTTCCAAAACTTTTTCTGTTTTCAAAACAAATGCACTCGTTTTTGCACTATCTTCTTGCCATTGTTCCAAATTTCAAATACTTTTCCAACAAGGTGATGTAGTTAGAGAGCGGTAGGAACTGGATAAATGACACCCCGCTAGGAACTACGCATATTCTCATTTTAAAACCAAACTGACACAAAAGGCTGTAAAAATTGTGTATACATAATACCAACACCAATACACATAATGTACCAAAACACGCAATGCACCAAAACACGAAATGCACCAATATACACAATGCACCAATACGATAGGTGATAGGTGCGTCAAGATCAACATGACAAACCGATTTAATCTTGCCGTGAAGTTGTATGTAAAATTTCAAATGCAAAATTTTTCTGGAGATTTTTTTTGGTCAAGTGAAGTTTGTCGCCATGCGGATGCACTAAAGTGCCGTTTCTTGATCCTGGCCACCGGTCTTCATGAATGTGAATTTCCCCGAGTAACCTATGTATATATTTTTAAATGGTTCTCAACTAAAATCATTAAAAACAATTATTTAAAAATCAAACAAAAAATGCAAAACTTTTTTTGTTTGATTTTAATGTTCTGTTTGAATTCATTTCAATTGCAGTTTTATTGTGACAACTTAATTCCAATTAAAATGTTTACAGGTACATTTTTTGTACTCGCATTTATTTTTGCAAATTGGCAACTGAAAAAATGCAGAATCATAAAATAGAATAAACTTCTGAGACATTTTTGTAAATATGCAAAAGACAATTAATTGCAACGGCGTTACTAGGCAAATTTGTAAATCCTTGGGGCTTTACTAATAAATGCATTTTAAATTTTACACATCTGAAGAACAACCATTATTTGTGTATTGGGGGGGGAGGGGGAGTAGAGAAGTATGACATTATGTGACAAGGGGACAATTTCATGTGTTATAATTTACTCATTTTTGCATCGTTACGCAGACCGATTTGTAGACAGTTCGGTTATAAATGAACATTCAGATCCTAAGCAGAAACCAGTTTACATAAAATGACAAAAATGTGAGGTTAGGATAATGTTTGTAATACATTTTCCTAATAAAATATGGATGTTTTTATTTTTTTTCATTACCAAAAAATTGGTAAAATAAGTTACGTTAGGTTAGGGTTATCGGCTAATTTAAAATAATTTTTTTCATAGCTTTTAATGACTTTTCAAGGAGGTGTTGGGCTGACTTTATACTCAACTGACATGGAACCGAAATATTCTGACCTGCTGACAGAATATGGTCGAGGCCTGAGGGGTTAAGGATGGAAAAAATGTCAGATAGTTGAATGTGGTCAAATGAGAATTGAACATTGTTCCGTTGCTTCTCACCTTTTTAAAATTCAAATCCTTAATTCTCCAGATTCTACATTCTGTGCTCTAGAAGTGGGTCCCTCTCTAAGCAAATATGAATTTCTATCAAGCCTTATCTAAAATAGTCTTCCCGCCATTCAACATCTCACATCTTCTAAATCTGAACTCGACTCCAATCTTCCATATAATCTAGAAATTTGCCCATTTGAATAAAATTGGTATATAAATTCACCTTTTCTCTGTCCGTAATTTGAAATGACGGCCTAGAACACCCAAATGTACCCAAATATAACTTTATGCATACATTTACTTAGCAACTAAATAATTATCTCCTTTAATCAAGATTAAGAGTTTAAAATCTTGCAGATGCTATTATGAGATTATTTTATACAATGTCGTGATCGTATTATGTTTTTTAATGACACTATTACTGTTGCTTTGTTATTTTTATTATCCGTCTTTATCTTATTGCTATGTGCATGAATCCATCGTTCGGTTGATTAGTCAGACATCGTCAAAAAAATCGAAATTTGAGTTTAGGATGCAGTTATGTATAAAAGTGTACCCTCTATCTGGTACATTACTCAGATTACTCAAAAACACCACCAAATCAGAAATGCTTGTAGTGAATTAAACAAAATGTTGGTATTTTCTGGGTCCGGGCAGGATATTCCAAAATGTCATACTAATGTATCGGACTGTTATGCCTTCTGGTGTTATTTTATTGCATATTTAATATAAAACACAGACGTGTGTAAATAATATTTTATTTAGGGTGAGCATTCGAATATTGCTTTCCTAATTATCTCAAAACTTAGTTTTTGGAGATGTGAGACTCATCAAATGGACGATCGATTTATAAAAAATATTATGCCTAACAACTGTGCAATCTACCTAATTAATTGCTAAATAATTGCAAATTTGATATTTATCTATAAATTCACGGATGACATTATTATTAATTTTATTGTAACTGTATTGGGATACAGCTTGACACAGACAACTTTGCAGGTGGTAGATACTCGTAGTATTGCCCTGGTGAAAGACCAGCATTCAGAATGGAAACATTGCTTGAAATGATATATCCAGGTACTCTAAACTTCCTCACCTCCTTCCCTTCAGCCTCACAAATATAGTTCATTTCAAGGTATTTAGTGAATATAAATAATTAATGTATTCATTTAAAAATTGATAAAGCTCTCGTCTAGCAATCCAAGGTTGCAGGTTCAAATCCCGGCATGCTCAAATAAATTTTATTTTAATGAATTGTGTTATTTCATAATTTAATCATTTGAAATAATATGTAGTATATTTGCAGCGCGCTCCAGAGTGGAAGACACTCTCAGTATCGCCCTGGTGTAACACCACCATTCATAAATGAAAAGTTGCTTGAAATGGCTTCAGCCGTGTTTCCTGACCAGATCAAAATGTTACGGTAGCAGTAACTGTAGATTTATGACGAATAAGAGCTTAAATTTTCGACTGGATCATGCATTTTGCAACACTTACCTGAATTTCAACACTATCGTTGTCAAAGGGTCAAAATATTTCCATTTTGCAATAAAATCCAAATAAATGGAATATTTCTCTCAATGTATCCGAAAACTAGAATCTGTTTTGAAGAAACATGCTTTCAAATTTTATAATTCGAAATAAACATATAATTTTGATTTATAAAATTTTTGCATACAAACAGTTTTAAAAACGACTCACCTTACGTTTTTTCTAACTAAAATTATTGATAATGAATAAAAATAGACACACCTACACATTTTAATACGTAAATATATTTTAAATGTAATTACTAACTCACTTTTTGTCAATTCATGTAAAAATAATTTATAAAAAAAATTCCCAAAGTTTCATTTTTTTTTCCAATTGCTATCTAAAACTTTGGATTCTGAAAGATGCACAACTTACTTCTTTTGTGGTTAACTTTTAAATTTGAATATAAAGCATGTAGTTTTCTCTTTCGAACACCGTTTAGATCATATTTCTAACCATTGATAGTAAGGGAAACACAACAATTTCTATGAGACCTATATGATTTATTCTGAAAACAAATAGGCAATTTTCAAGCTATTCTGGAATAGCCAGATCACGGTGTAAGATAATTTCGTCTATATCTGTCTCTGACGTAATTCTGAGAGCTTTTACTGCTTATTTACCTACTTTTGTAATTAGTTTATTTTATGTCAACCGCTGATAAAAGTAGACAGATTATACGGGAGATGGAGGAGTGCCTCGTAAACTAGTATTATGATTTTATTGTTAGTATTGTATTGGTTTATGCAAAACATCAATAAAACAAACTTTGTTTATAACGACCTCTGTGGTTGAGTGGTAACCATCCTTGGCTACGAGTCTGGAGGTCACGAGTTCATATAATTATTAATATGTGTTATTTCACAATGGTAGATACTTTAATTTTTCACCCTGGTGAAGGCCACCATTCGGAATTGAAACGTTGCTTTAAGTCATATTTGGTGACTAGATCTGAGAGCCAGGTACTTTCCCACCTTCTTCCCTCATCTCCTTCTCCTCCCAACTACCTTCAACCTTACAATATATCCCGATTGGGTATGCCATAGTCGCTGTTGCTCCAGATGGTTATGAGCAGCGTTGACTCTTTTGCGGTACTCAAATAAAAAAATAACTTTAAATTTTGAAAAAAAAGATGCCAACTTCTGTAATTTTTTTATTACATGAACAATGCACAAGACTTCCAACTCGGAGCTAGTGTAAGATACGGCATACCCACCTGGGGTATTTTGTGAGCTGAGAAGAATAGTGAGGGGGAAGAAAATGGATGCAGGGTAAGGTTGGAAAGAAGCCAACTATTCAGATCTGGTCACCAAACACGGCTAGGGCCATTTCAAGCTATGTTTAGATTATGAATGGTGGTCTTTGATAAAGAAGATACTCATAGTGTCTACAACTCTGGAATGTGCTCAATGTGTGTTATTGACTGCTGAATATTAAAATGTTTTTAAAGCCACAATTTTGCTTGTCATTCATTGCACAATAGTTACAATTTTTGGTACTTTTACTAAAATCAACAAATGATAATTCTTGTTATTTTGTCGTTTTTTCAGAATTGTATCTGAGTGATAAGAATTATTTTTTCCGTAGGTAACTGATATCAAATATTATTTTGATATATTATGCATAAAAACTTTAAAAGATCAATGATTGCGATGATCTATTATTGATTGATAGCAATTTTGTTTGTAATATGAAAGTTGAGAATATATTTCTTTATAATAATATGCATGTAAAAGTCTGGTACAAATAGATAAGCATTATTTCAATATTAATTGAAGAACTGTACAATATTGGAAAAACTAGCCGTTTTGTCTATAATCGTTTTTTAACTGATGTACACACCTCAAAATCAACAATTAAACAATTTGGTTTTTGACTGTTAGAGCAGTAATGCTTTCTTGCAACAATATTTTTTTAGTAATAATAATTGTTTAATTACAGGTTTTTGCGGGATAATAGTGTACTCCATTTTGCTATGGACGGAGAGCTTGGCGTGGCTGCAAGTATCGCAGTTCTTCTACGGTCTGTACATGGCCACGGAAGTAGCATATTACACCTACATGTACGCAAAGGTAATATAAAATTATAATACATTAAAATAAACCTTTTTTCATTTTATCCCACAACTGAAAGGTTAAAAAACTTTTGGTGCTGGGTAAATGCTTTAACTTCTACAAAAGACTTTATACAGCTGGTATTAACTAATTAACCCCCTGCCACCATATTTTCAAATTTGTTCTAAAAATCCCAAATTCAAATTAGATTTACTCGAAAACGAAAGCTCGAGTCCAAAAATTTGATTCCACGACAGTTGATCTCCCGACTAATGGCCTCCCGGCATTCTTACAAACAATATGCAGTTAGTTTAGAGAAAAAAGCTCGACACACAAAATTTGTTTGGTATTCATACATTTTTGAAGTCGATTTTAAGTTTGAAATAAGTAAATAATTCACAAAAATTATAAGCTTATTAGGTTGGTCGATTAAATAATAAAAAAATTTACATCACAAAATCAACTCCAAATGTGATGCAGATTCGCCATTTGTACTGCGAGTTTCTGGACTCCATGTATATTATGTGGGTACAGCACAAGAGTCCCAACCACTCTCAACTGAACGGGGACTATGGCATCCCAAATTGAAGTATGTTGTGAGACTGAAGTAGTGGGGAGGGGAAGGAGATGAGCAAAAGGAAGGTTGAAAACTTCAGATTTGTTCACCAAAAAGGCTAAAGCCATTTCAAGCAATGTTTCGATTCTGAATAGTTTTCTTTCACCAGGGCAATTCTGAGAATATCTACCATGTTGTAATCTGTGCAACACAAATATTACGCTTAGTACGCTGAGACGTATTACCGAAGAGAGCCTTAGGCCTGTAACCTAATTCTGTAATTTATGCATTTTTTGCTTTCACTATAAACATGATTTATGAATTTTAACGACCTTATAAATAAATTTAATATTGAACTAATTATTTAGCTAGCCAGTTATTGGCTTAATAAATTTGTCATCTTATTTGGTAAATTGCCTGGAAGAAGAATATATGACGCAAATGTGAATGGTAGAAGAAGTCGGGGACGCCCGAGGAAGACATGGCACGATCAAGTGAATCAGATACTTGAGTCGGGCCATGTCAAAAGCCAGAATAATAGAAGAGTATGTATGAGACGATGTATGAATGTGAGTGAAGCAAAGAGTGTGTGCCAGGACCGAGTTGTTTGGCGGTCCGTCCTCTCTGCCTACCCCTGCGGGGAAACGGCGTGATGGTTAGTTAGTTAGTTAGTTAGCCCCCCAGGCATCTATTTGTTCGTGTGAGGCAGATATGTTCATATGAAGACTATTACTTAATGATTTTAGTAGAGTATTGTATACTGCTCCAAAGAAGCTATGGTTGTAGCGAAACTCAGTTGGCATTAAATATAAAAATGGTGTTTACTAAGCGATTGTTGTGTTATTAAATATTCACTACCCAAATAGATGACATATAACCTCAAAATAACATAAGTAATAAACCTTAACCACTCCGACCCGTAAGCGTGTTTACAATTTGGGAGGCGGGAATGGGTACCGCCGCCCCGGGAACCTTAATTGGATAACCAACACCTCTGCCATAGGTCACCCCAAGTAGTTCGCTACGTTTGGTGTTTTAGCAGGGGTGCCCGGGTTCATGGGGTGAGGTTTTTCTAGGTCTTGGAGGCAGATGGCCAGGACACACTGAATCCCAGTTTCCTACCCACCCCTTAAACCCTTTTCCTTCCCAGAACTCTCATTCCCCTCCTTTCCTTAAAAAACCCTCCACACAGCATCCCCAAAGATGACATAGGGCCTGAGGGAAATTATTTTCTCCTCGTGGACTTTCCGGCCTCCTGTGTGGAGCTCTTGTAAAAAAAAAAAAATGTATCGAAATACATTGATGGTAAAAAAGACGTTTCATCCCCATTGTTCCCATCGCTATTTGAGATTTAGGAAACTCGTAGCACAAGCTAAAAACTGGTGAATCTACATATCAAAGCTAATCCAAAAACAAAAAAATTATTCTTTTTTTCATCTTTTTTATTTTATTTAAAAAACAAGATTTTTTGAGTCGGTTCTAAGCTGTGACGCATTTCAAAAGACTAAACCCCCAATCCATTCCCGCCCCCCAAATTGAGTTATTTATCATTTAATCAACATTCAGTAAGAATAATTATATCCCAGCTTAAATTTAAACTTTTTATTAATTTTCGTTATTTGTTTTTGGGATGTTGTGCCGTGTTTCCAACACCCCAAAAACCAAAACAAACAGGCAAAATACTTTTGGCCATGAAAATCTAAAAACTTACCTTTTCATTAATATTTGTAATTATCAAAGTTTTTATCAAGTATCAAGTTTTTTTTTTTTTTACAAAGAAAGACAAACATTCCCGGGTTACGAATAACCCAACAATGTTTAAAAATCTCCTACTACCACCACAGAAAGCCGAAAATGTTGCTTGGTTGCATGTGATGGAGGACTTAGCCAGTCGAGGAATCGAATATGGGATGCTCGGGTGAGACCCAAAGCGATGCCCACTCAACCACTGACCGGTTGTCATAACCCGATTTTGATGCATATACATATTAAAATTATTACCTATTGATGACATGTTTGGCATGTTGAATGAAACAAGTTCTTGAATTGGTCATCCAAGAACTTGAATAACAGAAGTTTATGTTTTGAGACATTAATTGTGGATGAAGCAAGGAGTTTGCATCAAGATAGAGTAGTTTTGCGTCCCATGTTCTCTGCCCACACGGCACGATGGATATTAATTATCGTGATGTGAGAAAATTATGATTGTTGTCCTAAATAATATTATCCGTGTTAATTGATTGTGGCAAACATAATAATTCCACATTGCAAACATAATACCGCATAGAGATGTACTCATTTACGTGGTATACTTAAATTATGTCATATACCTACACAGTATTAACAAAAAATGTGGCTGAACAAAAAAATACATGTACTATGTAATATATACGTATTCCTTTTGACCTCTCCAGCATGACACTCGGAATATCGCCTTGAATCGCAGTGGATTCATGGAGTGACAGATGTATGACGTCTGTCACTCCTAGACACACTAACCCGTGGATTCCTACCCACCCCGCATAGCTTTTTTCTTCCCAGAACTTCTTCATAACAAAATCGATAAACAATGGGGAAAAGTTATTACTAAAAATTTCATTTTTATTTTTTTGTTGTATTAATTATTTTTCAATTTGGGAACCATCACCCCGGGAAACATTTATTAGCTTGCAAACACCTCTGCCATAGGTCACCGCAAGTGATTCGCTACATTTGGTGACTTCGCAGGGATACCCGGATTTATGAGGTGGTTGGTTCACCAACTGCATGGGGGGCCGGATCGGGAGAGGTTGGTTGAGGAGACTTTTTGACCTCTCCAGCTGGAATCTCTAGAAATATCGTCTTGAACCATAGCGGAAGGGATAAATTCATATGTTCGTCACTCCTAGACACACTGACCCCTAGATTCCTACCCACCTGTCATACCTATTCCCTCTCCTTCCTTTTCTAAAAAGACCCTCCCCACAGCATCCCCAAAGATGACATAGGCCCTGAAGGGAATTATTTTCCTCAGGGCCTCCTGTGTGAAACTAAAGTAAAAAAGGTGTTAATTTGTTTTTTTTTTTTTTTTTTAAGAAAGACAAACATTCTTGGATTACGAATAACCCAATATTATTTGAAAATCTCCTACTACCACCACAGTAAGCCGGAAATGTTGCTTGAGTCGTGATGGAGGACTTAGCCAGCCGAGGAATCGAACAAGTGACGCCCAAGTGGGACCCAAACGCGATGCCCACTCAATCACTGACTGGTCGAATTACACAGTCATTGGTTGTGTTCAAATATCCCGGGATCCCACATGCGCTAAAATAGTGTGGGACTTGCGGGATTGTGAGATCCCACTTTGCGGGATTACAATCTCTAGTCGGAGTAATCAAAAATCACCGACGTCGGAAAGTAGGAAATATTTTTTTTATATATTTCCTATATATTCTATATAAAAAGTATTGTGGTGGCTGAAATTCAATATAAAATGATTTTGCTTTTAAAAAATAATATTATAAAGTGTGTACGCGCGGCTGTGTTGGCCCGCCGTTACATAACTGTCCAATTTTTTTATTTATTTTTGTGCAACGCAAATATGAATGCTGCAGACACATTAGTCTAAGGACATTTATATTTGGTAATGCGCATTTTCATCCTGCAACAAAATATCACGGACAAAATATCCTCCAACTATCTACTTAAACTTAACCTAACTTCACAGGATGTCTGTATTATTTCTGTCCCGTTTTCAATTCAATTCAATTTATTTATTATCTCAAAAACATTACAAAATATTACGTTTTAATCCGTTTTCAAAATACATTTGTAAGAACGGGTTGTTTAAAAAAATTTGATGAATTCATCAAATATTTGAAGTTGATTTTAACGTTTTGTGTAAGTTCTATTCAAGTTCTGTGATTATTTCAGTTTTCTGAAGCAACTGTCCTATAACGATGTAATAACAGAACTTGAATAGAACTTACGCAGAACGTGAAAATCAACTTCAAATATTTGATGAATCCATCAAATTTTTTGAAACAACCCATCCTAAGAGTATTACAATTAACACTTAGGCATACGAACTAAACAAGAATGAATAGAGCTTGCCTTTTAAAGGCAGCTTCACTAACGCTAAATATGTCGATATCCGAATTAATTCTGTTTAACAGTAAAATTGCTCTCCCGACCGGCATGACCATTGGCAAGTTAGTCCTGCATACTCTATGCTGTCGGTGGCGAAGATTTCCATCGGGAACATAGAAATGAATGCTCTCCATAATAGTTGAGTTTTCAAACCATCCGCGGATCAATCTGAAGAAATGTGTAGCAATGTGTACATCCCTTCTGACCCTTAGATGGTTCATTCCGAGCATACCCAAAAGAAAGTCGCTAGGATAGAGCCACTGATAATAGCCATACTCCCTCATGTACAGAAATCTTAGAAATTTCTTCTGAACTCTCTCCAACATGAGGGAATATTTCGCTTGGTGTGGACTCCAAATTACCGACCCACTTTCAAGTCTACTCCTTACTAAGGAATTGAATAAAATTATGAGAACCCGGGTGTCTCTAAAATTCCTTGCAGTAGCAGAACAAAGCCCAGCATTCTCAATGAAGTGCTACAAGTCATCTGAATATGAGTATGAAATGTCAGCCTGCTATCAAACATGATTCCAATTTGTTTTTTACTATTTTGAATAATAATTTATTGTCTTTATGTTCACCATGGAAATTGGAGTGGGGGAACGATCCTCAGCAAAGACTAAAGAACCAGCTCTTATGGAAATGTTGGGACTGTCGCTACTTGCTTTTTACAAAGCTCCACACATTTCTATCCTGACTTCCATCTCTGTTACAGGTGGAGGCAGATAGATATGACCAGGTATCCAGCTGGAGTCGTGCTGCGGCCCTGGTGGGCAGGTTCCTCTCCGGGGTCATAGCGCAGCTCCTCGTCTCCTTCAGCGTCATGGACCTGAGACAGCTCAATTACATCACCTTCTCTTGTAAGTACGTACTAACTTTTATAGAAACAATGTTGATGATTAGGTTAGTTTTACGTTGATTTTACAAAATAGTGAGCCTCTTGCTTTTTTTTTGTTTTTGGTATTTTCCCACCTGCTCCCAACTGTCCAGAGCCAGTGCAATTCGGGTATGGTATGGGAGTGAGGAAGGGAAGGACATGGGAAGAAGAAGGCTGGGTAGTACCTTGCTCTTCAGGTCTGGTCAGCAAACACGGATAAAGCTATTTAAAGCAAGGTTTCGATTCTGAATGACGGTATTTCACCCGGCTCTGGTTCTAAAATTTTGTAACTTTCGCTATTTTTTAGAAGAAACTGTAATTGGCCATTAGAAAAAAGTTCCTACATTAATTATGTTTTCTGTTAAAATAAATATTAATGCATAATACGTACTTGCTAATACATGAAGAGTTCTGAATAACTCCTATATTATAACACTTAACCTGTGGAGAGCCGTTACGTAGACAGAACAGAAAATCTTCAGCATATACTTGAGTGATGAAAATCTACGGAGCCGTGCAAAAATTACCTTTCAAAGAAATAATTACCTTAATACTACTTTGAAATCTCAAATGTTTTCTTTTTTGCAATGCCATTTTACGAAAATGAATTTTGACATTCATAGATAATTTATTTGATGAGCTATTATAGAGGCTACATTCATGAAATAAAAAAGTAGAATCGACAGTGTTATTACTGCAAGCGATCCTGATTTTTTCCTCTAAACAGTTTTCAAAGCATTATTGCTTGGTATTAGAACGGGTCTCCGGAGCACCATCAGCAAGTTTAACCATTAAAAAAAAAGATCCCCAGAGTACGATCGGTTATGCTATCTTTTAAATAATATTAAAACGTATGTAACCATTGGAGCGACAGCGCAATTTAAAACTTTTTTCTCAACATTTTTTGATGATCATTTTGAATATTTTCCGCCTTATATATTTTCAGGCTTATGATTTTTTGTGCTTAGTATTAAACATCCGATTACATTATTTTTCTATACATGAAGCCAAGGTGTATTATCTACAATGTGTTCTAAGCATGTATCCTACGAATTTTAATATGGAGACATACAAACTGATAGTTCCATATAGCTATTCAATTCAAATCTTTTGAATTCACCTATCTTTTATTGATTATCACATATTAGTAGGATTTATAAAAATATTATAAAATCATAAACTTCTTCTTAATTATTTACAAATAAGGGTAAATTTATCAAAATTGGCAGCAAAGCAATCCGAGGTTCTTTAAATAGTGCCATATTGTGGCAAAAAGCGCTCCAGTGGATAAACTGTTTTGTGTAAGGGGCCATCCATAAATTACGTCACACGAATTTCATGACTTTTTGACCCCCCCCCCCCCTCCCCCCTGTCACATTTTTGAGACCCCCTCCCCCCTAGAATTTCATGATTTTTTGACCCCCCCATATCCCTCGTCACACTTCTCTACTCCCCCCCCTTAAGGTGTGACGTAATTTATGGATGGCCCCTAATCTGAAAATTTTTTACCTTCACACTTTTCACTCTTGATTTAAAAATATTATTGAAGAAGAATAAAATATATTAAATTGATGGGTACAACATTCAAAAGATAAGACTTTATTACAATAAAAAATATTAACTTAATTTTTGATTAACTATTTTATCCTCAGACAATCATAGTATTTACACTTACAGTACAGACTTATGATTTTTGTGCTTAGTATTAAACATCCGATTACATTATTTTTCTAGACATGAAGCCAAGGTGTAATATCTACAATGTGTTCTAAGCAAGTATCTAGAGAATTTTAACCAGCGATTCTCAAGCATATTTGGAGTAAAAAACGTATAGGTCTTTTTCTGTCTGATTATTTTTTCAATAAGCCTTCAAGCTAATTTTTTCACTTTTCAGAACAACGCATGTAGTTCTCATAGAAATCGTTGTCTCCCTGATTATCATGACTAGAAATATGATCGAAACGGTGTTAGAAAGAGAAAACACCTTGCTTTATATTCAAATCTAAAAATTAACCACAAAAGAAGTAAAAGGTACACCTTTTTGAAACCAAAGTTTCAGATCGCAATTTGAAACTTTAGGATTTTTAAATAATAATTTTTACATGGAATGACAAAAAAGTGAAGTGACATTAATGTTTATAATAAAAATATTCCATTTATTTGGATTTTATTGCAAAGCGGAAATATTTTTTTATATATATATATATATAAATATGGCCGAGGCCCGGGGGGTTAAAAACAAAAAGAAATATTTTCCTATCACACATTGCCGCTGATCACACTGTTGCACGTCACGACGGGATCACGTGACACGCGCTCTCTCATTTGTTACCTTGCTGCGGACCGAGATGGAGTGCATATCACGTGACCCGTGCTAGTTGAACCCAACAACTCAGTTGCGATGTGTGTTGGAAAATATATATGTTTATTGGAAAAAATATCATCAAAACAGCAAAACGTCATCTACATTTTTCACACAAAATATGTTTAGGAATCGTTGGCTAAAATCCTTTGAGTAAGCACTGTCATACTCTGTATAACATTTAAATCTATTTTAAAATATTATCTACACTAAAGTTGCTTATTCTCTAAACTTCAATGACAGACAAAAACACAGACAATATTACAAAAAGTCAAAATAAGACAAAGAAATGCACTTATCTGCAAAATATAAAAACTAAAGACTATAAATACATAATTGCTATCAACCATCAATATATATGAAAGATTATTTCTGAAAATATCTAATCTTGATAGTACATCAAACCAAACAGTATTATTAAAATTTTTAAATCATATATATAAAAGTCAATATTTGTTTGTTTGTTGGTATTTTATGCTTTGCCATACCGTTCATCCGATTGCGATGAAACTTTGGTGATGTGTTGTGCGCACTCCCCTGAAGGTTATAGGTTATATACAATGGTAAGCTCTAGCGTTTTGAAATTTGTATAAATGAAAATGTATGTATTTCATATATTTTAGCAGTAGAGAGGAAAGGCAGGAAGGGGAGGGAAAAGGGGGAGGTGGGGTTTGCAGGAGGGATAACGAGGGAGGTGGAAGGCGGGGAAGGTGGAAGGGGAACACGGGAGAGGAAGGGGACTTGAGAGGCAGGGATAATCAATTTATTTCTTTGAATGGCATTGCAAGTTTAACATAATTTTTTTAATTTAACTTTATATGTACTGAAGTCCCCGGTGTTTATAGAGTTTTTCACAGAGTTTACAAAGAGTTTTGAGCTTTACATAGAGTTTTTAGAAATCAGAAGGGTGATTCTTTATCTTTTGTGTTAAGTCAGCGTTACAAGACAATTAAGACAAAAACTTTGTGTGACAAAGGCAAGATGTTGGTTCTGATTCGGATGTCAAATTTCTGTGATTTTCGATGGTTTTCAATGGCTTGTCTATGCCTGTCGGGGGTTGATGTCAGTTTTAGGTAAATTACCTACTAAAAATTTACTACACAAATGACTATTTATTAGTTCTTACGACTACTTACATGTAACTTCTTCAAATTTTGCAATTACTTACATGTAAACCTAATAGGCGTTTATAAATTGCTATACGTTTGCTGTATTATTTAGATGTTTGTAAATTTGTTAATTTTCCCGCGACTGACATCCTTAACGAGAATTATGTGGTAAACATGCTGTCATCTCTGGCTTTAGGGTAACTTTTAAGAGTTGTTGTCTTAACACAAGCGCAATATTTAGCTCATCACTGCATTACGGAATACCGCGTTTTAAGAAAACTGTCAAAATGTGTCATTTATGGCCGAGTTAACGTGCATAACGCTATCACAAAAGACACAGAATCATCCTTTAGATGTAGACAGTAATTTTCCCCTTATTTTGAATGTCATTGTGCAAAATTTCCTCCTATTTTGAAAGTTAATTTCCTCTTATTTTGAATGTCAATTGTGCAAAATTTCCTCTTATTTTGAATGTCAGTTGAGCAAAATTTCCTCTTATTTTGAATGTCAATTGTGCAAAATTTTCTCTTATCTTGAATGTCAATTGTGCAAAATTTCCTCTTATTTTGAAAGTCAATTGTGCAAAATTTCATCAATCTCAGAATAAAACTATAGATTTGTTTAAAAAACACACCGGGACACTCTTCTTTTTATATGTTATAGACAGATTATTAATATGTTTTATTTCCAGCCCAGATATTGAGCATCATCTGGGCGGTTCTGTTACCAGGAGTACAGAGAAGTGTCTACTTCCACAGAGAAGTAGCTGTTCCACTGACTTCCGGAAGATCCACATCTTCTGCAAGTACTCAGGTATGAATTAACAAATTATATGTTTATGTTATATTTATTACACGCATGCTGCCATTTTCTATTAGGTTGTTGGATATGCAATGATTTTCATGGATTTTGAAAGATTTAAAGAATTTATTTCTGTTAAATTATATAATTTTTTGATTTTCTATGATTTCAGGTTAATGGTGTCCAGTTGCTATGGGAGCACGCACGCTCCGCCTACTCCAAACCGGTGGTCCTGGGCTGGTCCCTGTGGTACGCCGCCTCCATGGCCGGCTTCATCCAGGTTCAGTCCTACATGCAGCTGCTGTGGCAGGATATACAGCCTCATCAGGAGGTAGGCGCATGTTATGATGCTTCTTCTTTAGTATTTCCCTTTGCTAAGAATGATGATCTCCACTCCAATTCCCTGGTGAATAAGGCTCCTCCGCTCCTAGCAAATTGGTGATCTTCATTTTCTATTCCTGCTGTCCACTTTGCCAGTGGTTCGTTCACTCCAGTTTCAAGATCTCCATTTGGTGAACAACATATCTTAGGATGTGTTGTAGGTGCCCGAGTTCATGGGGTAAAGTTTTTTCAGGTCTTGGCAGCACACGCGTTTGCTTACGTCCTATGTGGCGGGCCAGATCGGGAGAGACCACCCCTTTTCCTTCTGAAGTTCTGGGATGGAAAAAGGTAGGTGCCGCCAAGTTCTAGACAAACCTACGGCAGGCAGGACTTCTATAGCAGGGATGTTGTTTATCCAATAAATGTTTCCCGTGGCGATAGCCTTCCAAATTGAATATTGTAATTGTCAGAAAATCGAGCGGCAGATTACTGAGAGAGTACTGTACTACATTCTTTGCATTGTACTCCCAATTGTGGAATGATACGCATTACAATTAATATTTTACAAATGTATTTACATATGTAAATATATGTACTAAAAAGACTGGAAAGACACTGGTAAATTATATACTTAATTAAACTTATTACAGAAACACATCGCAGCATTGATGGTTAAGGTATTCTTTTAAATATATACTTAGTTTAAGCATCCTTCTTTGAGACATCTCACATTGGCATGCACATTTAATCTCCTTTAATGTATTCTAAAGATTTTAATCTACATTTTGTTGAATGCATTTTGGATATGTTTATATGTATGTGTATTTTTATTGTGGTTTCTTGTGTTGTGTTGGTTTATGTTGTGAATGTAATTGGGTGGGGTTTTAGGCCCTTCTTTCACAAGGATACGCAAATATCTAATACTTGACGGGTTCAAAAATCTTGAGGACTATTGCCAGGCATCTGCGCGTGGTTGTTTCACCGGCGCATGTTGCCGACATTTTGTAAACTCGTCGGCGACACCGGTGTCTTGCGACCAGCCGGCCAACTTGTTACGACTCGGTTGTGACTGCGTCACTTGTATCAGACATTTTTTAACAATGCACGTGCTTTACATCAATGCTAGGAACAAAACAGTCAACAAAGAATAACTGGATGTAAAAATGATTGCAAAATTTTTTTTTACATTGGCTCCACGTAGGAGGCCCTAAGGAAAATAATTCCTTTCAGGGCCTTTGTCATCTTTGAGGATGCTGTGTGGAGGAAGTTCTGGAAAAGAAAAATTTATGAAGGGTGGGTAGGAATCTGGGGGTCAGTGTGTCCATGAGTGACGGACTTATGAATCCATCCCTCCCACTGTGGCGCAAGTCGAAGTTCTGAGAGAGTCCTGCTGGAGAGATCAAAAGGTGTTCCTCAAGCAGTCTTTCCTGTCACGCAGGTGGTGGGGAGACGTATCCGCCGCCAAGACCCGGACATACCTCACCTCTTTAACCCAGTTACCCCTGCTAAGTCACCAAACATTGCAAACCACTAGGGGTGACCTATGACAGAGGAGTTGGTTATCCAATAATGCTTCTCCCAAAATTGAGCTCCCGCTCAAATTGCCGCCTTGGTGGTGAGCAGTGGCGGTTCGTGGTCTTTTTAACTGGTTGGGGGTTCGGAAATTCAAGAGAAGATATTTCTAATCAAAATTTACTTAGTGTTGTCCTTCTTCAAATCGTCGAATACAGCGGCACTCACACAACTTAGATAAAGTTAGTGGGAGGGGTAGGTACCTACATACTATTGTTTTTAAATCACTCGACACTTGACAAAATTATTAGATAACGAGAAAATTTTTAGAGGAATTAAATTGCTTAATGTTTTTTACAGCACTAAATGTACGTTGCTAATTATTATTGGTTTTTCAACAAGAATAATTGCTTACCTACGTTTTATAATTGATATTTTAATACATAAAAAAAAAAATCCAAATAAAGGCGGCACAAAATAATATTTTTTTTTCACATGTACAAAAAATCCATGCGCTGACTTTTTGCATTTGAAAACACTTCATAAGTACAAGCATTATTTTTTTTTTTTTAATACACAACACTGAATTCCGTTATTGTGTAAAAGAAAGTATGGCAGAATATTCTTTAATACACAACACTGAATTCCGTTACCGTGTAAAAGAAAGTATGGCAGAATATTCTTTAATACACAACACTGAATTCCGTTATTGTGTAAAAGAAAGTATGGCAGAATATTCTTTAATACACAACACTGAATTCCGTTATTGTGTAAAAGAAAGTATGGCAGAATATTCACTTCCATCAATAAACTCAATCGCTTTCAATTTGAAAGTCGAATCAATACTGGAGAAAGTTCAACACAAAATTGCAGAACTAGCGACAATGCGGCGTTTGTCGAAACTTTCGTCAATGTAACTACTCGTATAACGAATTATCTAAAAAAAATAATACAAAAACCGAAGTCACAATCGGAATACTTCAATAGCAGATTCACGAATGCCATTAGCAAACGATTGAAGCATGCGGAAACAAGAAAATAAAAAGTCTACAAAAATGACAACAAAGTTTTATACCTACCTACCTTTTTTTTTTTTTATAAAAGGCGGAGACGGTTTACAAGTATATGTTCCCGTGAGCACTTAGGCCATAGGCCCATTGTGCTATCTCCCATTTTACCTCAATCATTTAGTAACAACCCAGTCCCTTTAATAAAGTTCACCAGGGTTGTCACCGGATATGTGGCTATGTCTTCTGGTTCTACTGTGTGTCTCCCCAGGTATCTGAGCCTAGTTCCCACCAGGGCAGGACATTGGCACCATAAGTGAATTGGAGTTTCTTCGTCCTCTTCACATTTCCTGCATCTATTGGTGTTTTCCACTCCCAATATCTGCATGTGTCTCCTGAGATGGCAGTGTCCCGTTAGTAGTCCTACCAGTTCCCTCAGCGAGTTTCTGTCCATATTGAGTATTTTCCTGGTTCGTCTAGGGTCTGGTCCTTTTATGAGTACTTTAGATTGTCTCATTCCAGGTGCCCTCTCCCATTCTTTGCAGTGCTGGGATTCGACCCACCTATCAATATGTAGTTTTGTGTGGCAAGCTGCTACTCCTACAGCCGGCTCGGATCCCACAAGTGGTGCTTTCGCCCCTTTCCTTGCTAGTTCATCAGCCCGCTCGTTGCCCTCAATACCTTTATGTCCTGGTACCCAGATCAGGGTTATTTTATTGATGGTAGCAAGTTCTGTAAGAATAGTCCTGCATTCCATCACCAGTCTAGAGTCGCATCGGTTACTTTCCAGTGCCATTAGGGCAGCCTGGCTATCAGAACATATGCTTATGTTCTTATTCCTGTACCCGATACGTATATTCTCCTGTGCGCAGGCCAAGATGGCTTTCATCTCAGCTTGAAACACAGAGTAGTATGTTCCTAGAGGTATACTGAGTTCACTCTTGGATCCCTGCAGACAGACCCCGGCCCCTGTTCCTTCCTCCATCTTGGATCCATCTGTGAACCAGATTAGTTCCTGTTTGGAGGTTGGACCTGGAACCGTGCCCCATTCCTCCCTTGTGGGGTAGATCACCCCGAACTGCTGTTTAAAGAAATAGTCGGCTTGTTTGCCGTCCTGCTTCATTCCAGCTGTCGGGCTAATTGCCCTCAGTCTTGTTCCGATCTCTGTATGACTGTTTTTGGGCAGCTCACCTCTCCATTGACCTTTACATTGTAACCTGTAGGCTGCCGCCATCGCTGCCCCCTCTATTTCTAGGTTTAGTGGGGGTAGGTTCAGCAGCACTCCCATGGCTAGTATCGGAGTGGTTCGCATAGCTCCCGTGATTCCTCTGCATGCGAGTCCCTGTATGTGGTTGAGTGTGACCATCAGTGTTTTCAGTGTTGTTCTCCTCCACCAGACCAGGGCTGCATGCATGATCCTCGGTTTTACAACGGCTGTGTACAGCCATTTCATCATTTTAGGGTTGTGTCCCCACGTTCTGCCGCAGATCCGCCTGGTTGCCCACATTAGTGCGCATGCCTTTCTGCCCATAATTTCCACATGGTTTTTCCAGCTCAGTTTGGCATCTATGATGACTCCGAGGTACTTGACCGTGTCCGAGGGTTTTAACTCCTTTCCATAGAAGGTTGGATTGTTCCATCCCTCTAGTTTTCTTTTGCGTGTGAAGATTACTAGTTCTGTCTTGTCTGGATTGACCGACAGCCCTGTTTCTTCACACCATTCTTCCACTGTCGCCAGTGTTGATTGTAAGAGGCCTCTGGTTGTGTCTGCATCCCAACACCTTATTATGGTTGCAATGTCATCCGCATACCCTTGTGTATAGAGGCCCCTGTTATTGAGTTTCCGGATGAGGTTGTCCACCACTAGGCTCCACAGCAAGGGTGACAAGACCCCTCCCTGTGGACACCCTCGTGTCACCAGTACTCTGATGTTCACCTCACCCCTTGTTACCGTAAGTATCCGGCCCGAAAGCATGTTCTTCAGCCACCTTCTGGTGGTTTTGTCGAGTCCATGTCTTTCTGCCGCTTCATCGATGGATTTAATAGTGGTGCAATTGAATGCTCCCTCTATATCCAGGAAGAGTCCTACCGCCAGTTCCCCAGTCGCCTGCGCCTGCTCCAGTTTGTACACCAACCTGTGCAGTGCCGCGTCAACCGACTTGCCTGGTTGGTACGCAAATTGTAGCTCATGGAGGGGTTTTTTCCTCAGTGCCCCGTCCCTTATATGTCTATCCATTAGCCTCTCCATTGTCTACAGAAGGAAGGAGGTGAGACTAATTGGACGGAATGAGCCTGGTTTGTCGTAGTCGGTTCTCCCAGGTTTAGGTATGAACACTACCCTCGTTTTCCTCCATGATATGGGAATGTATCCGAGGGCGCAGCACGCCCTCAGGATCTTAGTCACCGGAACTAAGATTGTATCTAGGCCCTTCTGTAGAAGTGCCGGAAAGATTCCATCCTCTCCCGCGCTTTTAAAGGGGTCGAACCCTTCGATCGCCCATTTAACTCTGGAGGGAGTAACTATTTTAGCCGCAGTGTCCCAGTCCTTACCTTCCCGTGTAACTCGGGATGGTGGTGGACCGGTGTCACCTGCTTCTAATTTTTTGTAACCCGGAAAGTGTTTCCCAAGCAGTTCCTCCAGCTCCTCCTCCCAGTTATTGGTGAAGCTTCCGTCTGCTTTTCTGAATGGGCCTTTGGCTGCCCCTGGGTCTTTAGCAAGAATTTTCTGAATTCTTGCTGCCTGAGGGATGGTTTCCACCTCCCCACAGTACTTCTCCCAGGAGCTTGATTTGGCTTTCCGGATTGCTTCTTTGTACTCTTTCTGGTATTGCTTGTGAGCATCCCAGTTTCCAGATTTTTTGGCCCTGTTGAAGGCTTGCCTAACTAGTTTCCGTAGCTCCTGCAGTCTTCTGCACCACCACGGTGTTTTGTCCCTGGTACTTGTCTTCAGAGGGCAGCTATTTTCGTATGCCCTTATCATTGAGTCCGTCAGTATTTCTACTGCGTCCTCAATTTCTTCGGAGCAACCATATTTTGCTGGGAATCTTACCATTCCTTTGCTTAGCTCCTCTGAATACCGAGTCCAGTCAGTTGCTTTTGGGTTCCTATATGTGTCGGTCCCCGTTCTGCTTGTCCCTCCCTCTAGTTTGAATTCTATGTGTCGGTGATCCGACAGGGATGGTTCATCCGACACTCTCCATCCTGATACTCTCAAGGTTCCCAGGGTTAGGTCTATCACCTCCTGTCTGTTACTTATAACAAAGGTGGGTTCCCTACCTTTATTGAGAATCTCAAGGTTCACTGTCATCAGGTATTCCAGGAGGGCCTGTCCTCGTTTGTTGATGTCCGTACTCCCCCACACAGTGTGGTGCGAGTTAGCATCCATACCGAGTATCAGTTCCCTATCCTTCTCCCTGCAGTCTTGGATGAGCCTCGTTATTTCCCTTGAAGGTGGTGGTTCCGTAGAGTCGTAGGGCATGTATGCTGACGCCACCACTACTTCCCTGCTTCTTTGATCCAGCGTGACCTGCAGTTTCACAGCTACCAGGTCCCTGCTGCAGTGTTCGGGGAGCAGTGTGCCAGCTATCCCTCTGATGAGGACGCAAGCCCTGGGTCTGTCCCCCGATTCATTGTAGTAGAGTAGACCTTGGTTATGTTTAGTCCTCTGATCTTCTCCCTGTAAGTCCAGGGTTCTTGAATCAGCGCGACATCCACACTATCCCGGGTAACTCTCCTGTTGAGCACGGCAGCCGCTGCTGGGCTGCGGTGTAAGTTTATTTGGATGAAATGTAAGTTTTTAGCCATTTTTTGGGGTCTAATCCTTACCCTTTACACCCTATGTCCGCTCCTCGGTGTTGGGTCCGCGCACCGTGAAGGTGGCCTTCCTTATGCCGATGTGCGCCGTCATTCCCATTTCCCGCAGCACCTTCACACTGTCCTCATCCACGCTCATGATCAGGCGATATCTATCATTCTCCCTGATCGAGTCATGGACGATCCACTTTTTTGTGTGAAGCCGCGGGGTCTGGTTCTCCAGCAGTTGCAGCAGCCTCTCGGTGCTTACTGCACCGTTCTCAGGGATAACTGCCTTGACCTTCACGTACTTTGGCAGTTCATCTAACCTTACCACCTCCAGGTCGCAGCCCTGCCATTTCCGTAAGGTCGGCACTATCTCCCTCAGCCATTCCTCTGACTCCTTGTTGGAGCAGGTCATTCTCAGGACGCCCTTCTGAATGAAGCACTCGTCGAATCCGTGTCTGAACTGTCCTTTTGGGATGCCCAGAATCAGATCGCCGGCACCCTCACTCACAAGGGCCTCCTGCTCCCTAGTAAACTCTTCCTCCCTGTTCCTATGGACAATAGCCACCCTGATTTTATTATCGGCGGCTTCCGCATAGGTGGCAGGGATGGGAGTTCCTCGGGGCTTTTTCCGGGCATTTTCCGGGCATTTTCCGGTGTTAGCCCAGAGGGTTTACGTTCGGGTGAGGACCTACCCCTTTTCCCGGCCTTTTGTTCCCTGGGCATTCCTGGTTGCTCCCGGTTACCCAGTTGGGTCCCCGGTCGCTTCCAGTCTGTCCCTGGTTTTTGGGCCTCAACACGATTGTCCTTCGAGGTCCCTGGCTGTCCCCAGTTGACTTTAGAAGTCCCTGGTTGCTCCTGGTATCCTCTCTTCAGTCGCCAGCTGACTTCATAGGTTCTCGGTTTTGCCTGAGTCTGGGAAGTTCCCGGTTTTACCTGAGCCTGGTCGGAACCCCGCCTCTCCTTGTTAAATTTTTTCCTCGCAGCCCCACTGCGTCTTTTCTTGATGCGGATTTTCCCTACGTCATCCGTAAGGGAATTCATTGCATCTTTCTGCGTGGTGGCTGCTGGACGGTCCCCCTTTACATCCCCCCCTCTCCTCCGGTTCCTCGAAGGTCCCGGTCGGAAGTGGGGGTTCTTAAAGGGGTTAGTTTGCAGGTCCCCCAAAGGTCCCTGCTTGTCCGCTTCTGAATCCCCTGGAGGATCCAGTCGCGTTAGGTTCTTTAGAGGTTCCTCTTTTCTTGGGTTCCCCAAGGGTCCCGCAAGGGAAGAGTCCACCTCTCCTTTCCACTCCCTCTCGGTTCCTCGAAGGCCCCAAGAGGGAAGAGTCCACCGAGGTGGCCTCATCTCTCCCTTCCTCTCCCCTCAGGTTCCCCAAGGGCCCCTCATCATTAGTGGTTGTTTGATTTGTAAAGTCCATAATTGATCCCACGAGTATCTAGGGAAATAAAAGGTCCACCCCAGCAGAGCCCCGAATGCTGGGGTAAGGTCTGAATACTCCGAGATTCGACCCTGTGTCTCGGAGGCACCGTTCGCGACACTGTTCCCCAGTGCCATTCAGCCCTAAGCACGGTAGCTAACACCTTAGCTTGGGATGGCTATTGCAGGTCGTGTTTCCACTCCCCGAGCGATGGGTTCGCCACACTCCCTACGCTAGGTCCCCTTACTGGAGGCGAGGGTTTTTCTGTAGGGGTTTTCCTTCCCTTAGCTGGGAGGTTCCGGTTTTATGGCGCCAGAGTTTCGCCATTCGCCCCCTCTCTGTCGGCTATGACTGGAGATCACATTGCCCAGGGGTCGCGGGGCCATGATGACCACTCGTGGACGCCAGAGAGTTGGACTTGTTGGTAGTGCCGCTGATGCGGCTGTGTCGTTTGTGGTATTTTCCTGAGGCACACACCATCCAGCGGGATGTGTCCCCCCACAACCTACCAACCCTTCGACCCCCTACCTACCTACCACAATATAACATAAAAATAACAATTAACTTGCATCCCGGCGCAAACCGTCAGCCGTCAGTGGTCTGCTCTGCGACGATCTCAGGCATCAGCGACACTCGGCAATGCTCGTCAATGTTCGTAGTTCGTAGGTCATGTGACACGGGATCGCCGCGCAAAATTGCTCTAATTTTGCAAAGAAACGCGTAGTTTTGTAGATATCACCGGTAGAGGGTTTGGACCGGCCAGGATCTTTTTGTAAGGAGTATCTTGTGCGGATTGTAACGCGCACAAAATGGGGATGGGTACCGTATGTTCGGTGGTGCGGGTTTTAGGCGGAATTTTAATAGCGCGCTATCTAATTTTCTACATATTTGTGCTAATATTATTATAAAACAAGTTTGTTTTATTTTTTCATATTCTAATGGGGGTTCTCCGCACAAACGCATTTTACAGAAAACCGCCACTGGTGGTGAGTGAGGTCGAGAAAACATTTGAGTTTTGGAGAATTCAGTAATGACTGATGGCGACACGGGTCTCACGATTTCAGTAGCGACATGTAAGGTCTGTGTGCAATAAGTTGTTTGCGAAGTGAGTACACAACATGAGTATCGGATACTTGCATTTACCTGCAAAAGAAGGGCCTTTACATATGCTGAGTGTTGAATTACATGTAAGATGGTTTTTTTAAATTTTATTTTAAAGGCGGGAATGTTGTTACAGGGAAGCATTTTAGAGTTTCTGTGAATGTCTTTCATAGTGATCTGTTTGGAATGACTTGAACTTGTGAAATAATTTTTTTGGTAGCAAATCTCCAGATCCAGGAAAGCTATATCAAATGTGTGTAAATCATAGCATGGTAAAAAGGTAGGAACTATCCCGCAAAGTCTCTATATAAAGCATTGGTAATGGGGGTAATTTTAGTGTTTTAACCCCTCGGACCTCAACCTATTTTATCAGATGGTCAAAATATTTCCGTTTTGCAATAAAATCTAATAAATGGAATATTTCTGAGTGCATCTGAAAACTAAAAACTGTTTCGGATAGGTGATGAAATAATTTATAATTTGAAATAAACATAATTTTATAAATATAAAATTTTTGCATGCAAACATAAAAAGTTTTAAAAATGGCTCACCTTACGTTTTTTCTAACTTAAATTACTGATAATGAAAAAAAATAAAAACACATATTTTAAGGCAAATGTATTATAAACCTTAGTGTCAACTCACTTTTTTGTCATTTCATGTAAAAATAATTAATAAAAATTTCTGAAAGTTTCACACAAACCTCATAGGGGATGATTTAGTCTCTCAGGCTTCAGAAGGTTGGGAGCAGTTGGGACTCTTGTGCAGTATTTACATCAAAAAAATATATATACTTATATTGATCCCGTCTTTGTAGACCAAGGACCTCTCTTGTCCAATATTTATGTAAATGATCTGTGTTACATAAAAAAAACCAAAGTCATGTAAAAAATACTGAATAAAAACAGAATTGACTGTAGCATGTGTTTTTGAAACAAAATGCCAGATTTTAATCATTTTTTTATTTTCAGAATTTGTACAACGGCTCCGTTGAGGCCATCCTCACTGTCCTGGGGGCACTAGCTGCTTTACTGGCGGGGCGCTCCTCCAAGTTGTCCAAGGCAGCCCTGCCCGCCCTGCCTGCCCTGGCAGCCCTGGGGCAGGCCGGGGGCGTGGTGGCATCCACTCTGGCCACAGAACTGTGGGTCAGCTATCTCGGATACATTGTCCTGGGGGTCATCTATCATTATATGATCACGCTTACCAGGTAAGAATCTGACACAAAACTAACTGTAGTCCATTATTTAAATAATATTTTTATTTTTGCAATTTACAAATTTTTCCTCTACTTCCAGTGCCGAGATAGCCCGCAACCTCGTGTACGACAGCTGCTTCGGCCTCGTGTTTGGCATCAACACCCTGGTGGCCATCATCCTGCAGTCCGTCCTCACGCTGGTCGTCATCTCGGAGTCCGGCATGGAGCTCGGCATCCGTGACCAGTACCGCGCCTACGCCGTCTGCTACGTCGTCCTTGGCGTTATTGTATTCCTTGTCTGGCTGGGCATGTTTGTCAGGAGATGCATTCAGAGAAGAAAGGATAATAAGGAAATCGATGTTGTAGAATCATAAATCATTTCAATAATTAGGAAATCAATGTAGAATCGTGAGAGATCAATTCAATTGTAAGGAGTTCAATGTAGAATCGTGAGAATTCAATTCAGTAACAAGGATATCGAAGGTAAATCTTGAGAATTCAATTCAATAATAAGATCAATGTCATAGAACCGTTTTGATTGATGTAGCCTCATGAGAATTCAATTCAATAATAAGGATATCGATGTATGAGATCTTGAGAATTCAATTCAATTCAGCAGATTGATATAGAATCATGAGAAATCAATTCAATAATAAGAAGATTGATGAGGTAGAATCACGGGAAATCAATGAACAGATCAACAAAAGGCATTTTGTAAGCTTGAAGAAAGAATGCAATGATAATTATTACATGATCACGATTGGCCGACGTTAGGCAGTTTCACTGTAGTATAAGTTACTCTACTCAAGATATTTTTCTAGTCGTTTCAATGGTTATTGTCACCCTTTTCATTTGTTCAACACTTTACATCACTCTTTTTGTTGTTACAGTTTACATTTATACAATCGGTGGGTGAGTGAAAATGTTGGCAACACTGAATATTCAATACAAAGGTGGGATTTTTTTATTACACTTTTCAGTGTCACAAATTTTACTGAAATAATTTTATTAATTGAGCATTTTCGTTGAATGAGTCGTGATGTATGAAAATGATTAGCATTACAAACCCGTGGGTACCACAGCATTTCCATTTTGGGAATGTGGCATAACTGAATGAAGTTGAGGAGGGAAAGGAAATGGGAAAGAGAAATATTTCTTGGTATGTGCTTATTGTCATCGAAACCCTGATGAACTATCGCACAATGTTGCATTTTGGTAGACATGAAACTAATATTATCTAGTACGTAATTAATTTATTTTTAACAATGTTATATGTATTAGGAAATGAGAAAGACTTAGCATAATATGAATTTGTATTATTTTCTTTGTACATTATTGTGTACTTATTAGAAGTAATTGTAATGTTCCTGAACAATACTGTGAATTAGGTGATTATACATACATAATTTATACAACCGCTCAGGCCTCAGGCCGCTTTGCAATAAAATCCAAATATGTAAGTGGAATATTTGTGAACATATTCGAAAACTAAAAATTGTTTTCGAAAGCTGATGAAATACGCTTTCAAATTTCATTATTATAAATAACCATACAATTTTTTTAAATACAAATTTTTTTTAATGCAAACCTTAAAAAGTTTTAAAAATGGCTCACCTTACTTTTTTAAATAAAATTAATGGTTACAAAAAAAAAAAAAAAAATTATTAGACTTTATTAAAAACATTATCATTACTGCACTTTTTTTTTGTCATTTTGGGTAAAAATAATTGAAAAAAAATTAATTTTGTGAACGCAGTTTCATAATTTTTTTTCTGTATTTTAATTGTTTTGTGGTGAACTTTTAGATTTGATTATATGGCGTGGTATTTTTTCTTTCCAATTCTGTTTAGATCATATTTCTCACTATGGTAGTAAGGGAGACACAACGATTTCTATGAGACCTATATGAGTTGTTCCGAAAAGCGAAAAAATTAAACTAAGGGGTTGAATGTATATGTAATTTTTTTTTGTATTTTTTAATATTTAACAATTCATCCATACCAAATAACTTTCAATACCCTTCATGAAATTGAGGTAACTGAATATTTTCTTCTCACACATAATACGGTATCCTTATCTACAAATGGAGGTCATCGTAAATCACCAATCGATCACACGATTCACAGTTCACCAATCAGTGGCTCACCCTTCCGCTAACTACCGAATGTTGTACCAAGGGCAGTCTATTTAAGTGGATGCACAACCTTGAACCAAGAAGATCACAGGCCGGTCGTAGGCTTAATACCTGATACTGATAGAGATAGTGTCGTCCCTTTCAGCAAGTTGAAGAGTACCTAGGGGAATGTTTTACATTACTAGTTACTGCCAGGCTATGTTTTACATTACTAGTTACTGCCAGGCTATGTTTTACATTACTAGTTACACCCAGGCTATGTTTTACATTACTAGTTACAGCCAGGCTATGTTTTACATTACTAGTTACACCCAGGCTATGTTTTACATTACTAGTTACTGCCAGGCTACGTTTTACATTACTAGTTACTGCCAGGCTATGTTTTACATTACTAGTTACACCCAGGCTATGTTTTACATTACTAGTTACAGCCAGGCTATGTTTTACATTACTAGTTACTGCCAGGCTATGTTTTACATTACTAGTTACTGCCAGGCTATGTTTTACATTACTAGTTACTGCCAGGCTATGTTTTACATTACTAGTTACACCCAGGCTATGTTTTACATTACTAGTTACTGCCAGGCTATGTTTTACATTACTAGTTACTGCCAGGCTATGTTTTACATTACTAGTTACTGCCAGGCTATGTTTTACATTACTAGTTACTGCCAGGCTATGTTTTACATGACTAGTTACACCCAGGCTATGTTTTACATTACTAGTTACTGCCAGGCTATGTTTTACATTACTAGTTACACCCAGGCTATGTTTTACATTACTAGTTACTGCCAGGCTATGTTTTACATTACTAGTTACTGCCAGGCTATGTTTTACATTACTAGTTACTGCCAGGCTATGTTTTACATTACTAGTTACACCCAGGCTATGTTTTACATTACTAGTTACTGCCAGGCTATGTTTTACATTACTAGTTACTGCCAGGCTATGTTTTACATTACTAGTTACTGCCAGGCTATGTTTTACATTACTAGTTACTGCCAGGCTATGTTTTACATTACTAGTTACTGCCAGGCTATGTTTTACATTACTAGTTACTGCCAGGCTATGTTTTACATTACTAGTTACTGCCAGGCTATGTTTTACATTACTAGTTACTGCCAGGCTATGTTTTACATTACTAGTTACTGCCAGGCTATGTTTTACATTACTAGTTACTGCCAGGCTATGGGGGTATTTCACCATCCTCCCCACAGCTTATCCATACACATAGCGAATATCAATAAATACACAAATAAATACTTGCAAGTGGTAAAAGACACGGCTAATTTATCCAATATGTAGACATTATTCATAGGTTCAAGTGCCGAATAGTAAACTCAGACTTTTTAAATAAATAAATCATGTATAATTAATCTAAAATGTACGTTATCGTACGAATAATTTATGAGGAGGATGGTGAAATACCCCCTTTGTTTTACATTACTAGTTACTGCCAGGCTCCAAGTAACAAACTTTTTTCTTACGAAACGGTATCTTTCCAAATTTCATAATTTATTGTGTGATTTTATCAACATTCGCCTCAGAGATCTCATAACTACTTTTATCCTTCAACAGCCAGATTCATGCCGCACTGCCGTACTTCAGTGCTAGTATCAGAACTCCATTGTGGACTACCAGCCTTTGGTTGAGTTGTTTCAAACACTTGTCACTTCGGATGACCATCGAATAGACGATCAGCGCCATTTTGAATTTTTGACAGTGATTTTGACATTTGAATGGTCCCCAGTAAACGTCGACTCTCGGCCTGTTTGCGCTTTTGGTCCAATTGCGATTAGCTAACACATAAGCCTAACAACATGACTGTTTTGCTTGACAATTGATCAGTATTCTTTTTTTCGTTCATAGATTATAAAGTGCAATGGAGATATGTATGTATTAAAAATAGAAGACAAAATTTATCAAACTTATACAGTGCTACAACAGTAGGTTAATTCAAATATAAAGATGTAGACCACAGATAAGCAAGCTTATTTGTGCTGTCGGGAGCGTCGCTACTATAGATTCTGCAAAAGAATCCCAACTGTCCGATGTCAGCAGACTCCCCCATTTGGTTACGGGAAGAGGATGGTTGTAAAGTACCTGGCTATTGAGGTACGGTCACTAAACCCATTTCAATCAAATGCGGTTAGTTTATTAGTTTCTCTCTGGACTGACTGCAGGTTTAAGTTTTTTAACTGTTGTCAGCTGTCAATATAGATATTAATAGAGGTAGTTATAACTTTGTACCTTATTTTGCTATTTTCTAGGTATTACATACCTAACTAATTTTATTGTTGAATTGTTGAAACTTTTTCATTTGTAAATAGTTGCATAAGTTATTATGTATTTGTATAAAAACCCAATAAAACTCAAATTTTAAACCTTTTTTCATTTATCATTCATTATTCCTGTATACCTAACCCCTCGGGCACATTCTGTCAGGAGGTCAGAATATTTCCGCTTTACATTGAAATCAAAATAAATGGAATATTTCTGAACAAGTCAAATGAAGTGTTTTTGAAAGATGATGAAATAATCTAATTTTGATTGATAGAATTTTTATATAACTTTAAACAAGGTGCTGCGAACTTTAAACAACAATTTGCTATTATACTAGTTACAGACAGAGATCGTTTGCACGTCATTGACGATTGTCGTAAAAGCTGTTCATAAAAATCTTCCTTCTCACGCCTTGTCTGAAAAAGAATAAGACAGAAGATATTAAAATGTTAAATTTTTTCATCACATTCCCATGGAGATTTCGCAAACATTTTTGAATTGTACCAGTTCTCATGCGACAAATGTCAACAGTATTCCTGCGTTGGATGCAAGTTTCCCAACTATACAATGTTGTCGAAGGGATCAATGACGCTAGTTCCTCGGAGCATCTTCCATTGTCATACCGGGACAGCATACCCACCTGACGCCTGAGCTCTAAAGATTGCAATCCGCTTGTTATTTATTTATTTATACAACACATGTTGCATAATTGTGACATTTAAATAAAGTAGATATATTAAATCACCGTACTAAGCGGCTGCAAGGTTCATGGTGACCAATGGGGTATAGTTACTTTGTATGAAATATAAAGTCTAGTGTAAACATGGATTTAGTATAAATCATGCTAAAAATTGGAAAAATTACAATTAAAAGTAGAAATTATAATAAAGAGTAGAAAATAGAGAAGAGAAAAGAAGTAGATTAGATTATCAAAATGTACATGACTTTTTTTTCATTTTTTTTGTATGTGTGCATGCAAGCACACATGCGTATATAGGTGCACACATCTATACATGTATATACACGCTTATTAAGGTGGTCCAAGCCCTCATAGTAAAAAAAAAAATTCAAATATAGGTGTTGCCACCCCCTTGATTTGTTACACGTACCATTTCGTATAATTAATTATGTATGTGTAATAAATTTCAGCCCCCTATCTTATATACTGGGGGGTGCTCATCGAATTAGAAGTTTCTGACTAAAGTTCAGGATTTTAAGTAAAACACGTAATTACAAGTATTTTAATCAAATACGTATACTAAGTATTTAAATGTGAACCAAATTTGGAAACAAGGCAATAATTTACATAATATTAGTCACAATCTTTCAAAACTATGTTTGTTAAGGCTTTTTGGATGTTTCAGTAGAAACGATTTTTCTATTTCGTTCAACGATGTGAAGTAAAAATTGCTTTTCTTCCTCATTCTATAACGTGTTGTAATCTTCTAATAGTTTAACACCTCTCTCCACTGTATCATTAACAACACGCAAATTTTTGAGGCAGCTTTTGCCTTGAAGGTAATCAACATTGTCATTCCAAGTCTCAGGAGATAATCGCAAGAAAGAGTCCTTGATATCGAGAACTAAGTTATTTGTGTTGAAAAGCTTCTAATGTAACCTCTGCAAGCTTAGCAGAATCACCTCGTACCGAACGATTACCGCCAACAGAACTTATTTTTTGAACAATGGCCTGTTTCTCAGCATCAGACAGCTTGTCAGAAAGTAAGGCAAATGCAACTAGTTCATCTGACGAATGTCATAAGTGACGCTCTAAGATACCCTAGCTGCAATACTTATTTCGGAATCAATGGCTTCGTACAATGTTAAGCTTTTCCAAAATAGTAAGTCATTTACTAGCTTTATTAGCTCTTCGTAATCATCACGAACTTGATTCCTCCAGATAAAGCTGATGTAAGACTTAAGATTATTTTCAGCAAACTGTTCTGCGTTCTTATTGAGGTCAAGACAATCGTAGTGCTTCTTCGATAATGTTTCCCAAATATTGCTGAATCTTTTGAAAAGTGGAATTTGAGGAGAGCTTGATGGCCCAAAACACAGAATAAATATTTTTGAAAGCATTATTTGAAATTCGCGATGACGACAAGCAAGCCACAAAAGATCACGTCCTGTCCTTTCTTCTAAACGAGTGCAAGCTCCCTTTTTGGCAATGGTCTTAGAAGCAGTAGTGTCAAAACTCATAGCCCGGACTTTATTTGTGACATTCCACTGTTGCATTGTGTCAAAAACAGCATCAGATATATGTTCCCCCGTTCCCGCAGTAAGTTTAGGTACTCCTAATAGTTTTTCACAACCATTACCGTCTTCTGCAATTTTTATCAAATTCAAAGCGCTTGCCTGGGCAATATCAAAAAGTTTGTCTAGTTCTTTTGTAAACAAATACTCTCTTTTTCTTTGTGCTTCAGAATTTTTTCCTCTAATTTTCTTCAATTGCAGCCAGTTTTTATGAAACCGAATCAGTTATTTTGTAACAATGATTATTGAAACTGAATCAGTTATGCAGTTATTTTGTTGTCTGGTCGGAATACTAGATTTACTCCATACTTCTATAAGTTCTTGAATAAGTACATGCGCAGAATCTTTCACATTTTTGGATTCATTTAGTATGTGGTGATAACGAAGTAAAGCTTGCCGAAGAGTAGGAAGTTGGTTAAGCCTCATCAATGGCTCAATACCTCGAACCCCAAGTAGAAAAATTTCGTCTTTTTTTCGATTAGATGAACACATTTTATTACACTGATTCACTTCACAGTCTACTAAATAAGTATCAAAACTGTTTTAATTTGTCTATAAAACTCTTCATTGGTATATTTTATATATATAGATTTAAAAGTTTAACACGCAAAACTGTTGTGTAACAAAAAATTTAAATTAAGCATTTAAAAAAAAAATTCAAAAACAACACTCGATTGAGCACCCCTTTCTGCTTGTGTTATCTCGATGAAATTTTACTATGTTGTTACAATAAATACATGTAACAAATTCACGGGGTGGTCAAATGAAAAATATTAAAAAAAAATTTTTGGACCACCTTAACGCACATACATACATACACCTATGTAGCCACATCCTCACACATATAAACAATATGAACACCATTATCTGAGTACGAGAAACAGGCTACTAACATTATCACATTCACTCATCAAAAAGCCCCCAAGCGCCTTCCTGAAACTGTCTTGGATATTTTGACTTTATTTCTATTGTTAAATTATTAATTTTAGGAGCAAGAAAGTTAAATTGTGTCTGTGCCATTGAGGTTTTTGTTGGTGGAATAATTTAATTGGATTTGTTGGGATTTCTTTATTAATAGGTTGATTAAAAAAATTATTTTTCATATGTTTGAATTTATAATAGGAGGATATGTTTTTGACACATAAGGATTTTATATTGAGTACTTTGAAGTCCTTCAATAATTCCTTTGTGGGGTGAATATAATAAGTGTACTTTGTGAATAGGTCGCATTATCAATTTTTGAACAAAGGTAGGGAATCTATCAAACGGACCCCCGTTTCTGCACAGAACTGAAGGTTTTTTTTATGCTAGCTCCCCACAGCAGACCCTGAGGAAAACAATTTTCTTCAGGGCCTATGCCATCTTTGGGGATGCTGTGTGGAGGGTCTTTTTAGGGAAATGAGGGAGAGAAAATTCTGGGAAGGGAAAATGTATGAGGGTTGGGTAGGAATCTAGGGGTCGGTGTGTCCAGGATTGACAGATGTATGAATCCATATCTCCTGGTGCAAGTTCGTGTGAGTCCAGCTGGAGAGGTCAAAAGGCCTCCCTCAACCAGTTTCTTCAAGACCCGGACAAACCTCACCCCGTGAACCCGGGCATCCCTGCTAAGTCACCAAGCGTGGCGAATCACTTGGAGTGATCTATATTACGGCAGAAGCGTTGCTTATCCGATAATTGGTGAGCGGTGGTACCCGCACTCGCCTCCCGAATTGACTCCCAAATTTAATTGGGTGAAAGGTTAAATGAAGCCTCCATTTAAAATGTTAAATAATATAAAATCATATAGGTATTTCAAAATACGCGCCGCATTAATTTTTTTTCTAGTTCGCTGTTTACCTAGTTAATAAATGTAAGGAAAAAAAGAAGCGCACTTGGAAGACAAGCATTTAATAAGCTTTTTGAACTAGTCGCTAGATAGCTCTGTTCGCTACATTTTACTTGCGTCGCGTCGGTAAAGAAGCGAGCTTTAATAAAACTAAATTGCTCGTCCTATATTGCAATACTTGTACCACTCATCTCTAGATGTCTGTAAAGCAGAAATAGCTTGGGCCTCTGTTTCATAGATGGCAGTATATCGCAAAGCATTTTTAATTATTATTTCTTTGCCATTACTTCATTAGCTTCGTTAGTTATGAGCCCAAATTTTGGACAGGGTTCTTCACTATAGCTTGGTGTGTAATATAATATAGTTGAAAAGTTTGCATATCTTGGTGTGTAATATAATATAGTTGAAAAGTTTGCAAAGCTTGGTGGGTAATATAATATAGTTGAAAAGTTTGCAAAGCTTGGTGTGTAATATAATATAGTTGAAAAGTTTGCAAAGCTTGGTGTGTAATATAATGTAGTTGAAAAGTTTGCATATCTTGGTGGGTAATATAATATAGTTGAAAAGTTTGCATATCTTGGTGTGTAATATAATATAGTTGAAAAGTTTGCATAGCTTGGTGGGTAATATAATATAGTTGAAAAGTTTGCATATCTTGGTGTGCAATATAATATAGTTGAAAAGTTTGCATAGCTTGGTGGGTAATATAATATAGTTGAAAAGTTTGCATAGCTAGGTGGGTAATATAATTTAGTTGAAAAGTTTGCATATCTTGGTGTGTAATATAATATAGTTGAAAAGTTTGCATATCTTGGTGTGTAATATAATATAGTTGAAAAGTTTGCAAAGCTTGGTGGGTAATATAATATAGTTGAAAAATTTGCAAAGAAAATTGTATTTACCAATTATTTCTAATTTTAGGGTTGAATCTTGCGTAAAGTATTTGAATTGAACATATTTTAATGGAAAATATTTAAAAAATGGCTTTTAAATTTTGACTTACCTACGACAGTTTATAATACATATTTTTTTACGTTAGCTCCCCCGCAGGAGGCCCAGGGGAAAATAATTTTCATCAGGGCCTCCTGCGGGGAGCCGAAGTCGTCTTAGGGGATGCTGTGTGGAAAGGAAAAGAGTTCGAGGGGTGGTTAGAAATATGGGCGTGTTAATCCATCCCTCCCACAGCGGTGCAAGGCGATAGGTTGAAAAAGTCCGGCTGGAGAGGTCAAAAGGCCTCCCTCAACCAGCCTCTCTCGATCCAGCCCACCGGGCAGCAGGTGGGCAGACGCATCCGCCGCCAAAACCTGGGCAGTCACCAAACATAGCGACCCCTTGAGGTGACCTGTGGCAGAGGTATTGGTTATCCAATTAATAAAACAAAACTGAAGGGAGTGAAAAACTAGCTACAAGTCTCACAAAGAAATGGTAAAGCGCTGCCGGCGAAAAATTTTTCACGGCGTCCCCACGGAGTATTTATGTGGCCTGAGTGAAGGGAGTGGAATATTAACTAATATATTCGTAAGTCCAGGAAAAAGCTTTTCTATTATTGAGGGTATTTTTGAAAACGATTTTGGGTTTGAGATTGCTAAATAATGCACAAAAAATTAGAATTTCGGGGGCCAGCTGAAAGGGGATCAACTGTCAGATCACCCTGGTACTAAACTTGCAACATCCATTTATTTCAAGTAAATTGATGTTGCAAGTTAAGTACCAGAGTTATAACTTATAATAGTACACTCCTATAACACGACAACAATATTATTGAGTTGTGTGATGTTTCAAATTACCTTTCAATTTATACCTTAAGGCGGCGCTTCCCGAATCAAAAGAAGATGGAGAAATATGTAATTACGAATGTTGGACAGAGCGCGCTAATATTTTAAGTGATAAAAATGAAGCGAAAATTGCGAAAATGCTTAATAAAACATGACTCGTTTAAAATAGAGCAAACATCTCGTGGAAGGTATCTTAAGTATCATTTAAAGAAACATTATCATTGTGAATTTTTTCACAAATATAACGTGTAAAATAATAGAAATTGTTGTTATAAATAATTTTCGGAGCATTCTTTGCGATTTTTTTCTATCGAGGGAATTTCATATGATTGCATTTCGGCGTGGAACGTATCTAGATATTATCTTCAAAAGTAACATATATTTTTTTAAGAGCTTAAAAACTTATATGTAAGAAATTGGTCGAAATTCGGATAGCGGCGGCTTAAGGCCCATTAACTAGCGGCCGAGAAATCAAATTTCTTCAAAATATGGTCTTACGATCGTACCCTTGCAACTGTACAGGGCGGTTCCGATGAGAAAGATTGACTATTCTCCATACCAGCATTTTTAACTAATAACTCAATATCGATTTTATTTCGTACATAATTTGCTTTAACATATTTATATTTATACATATATATATTTTTTTTCATACATATGTATTTTATCTATACATATATATTTTTTGAGCGCCACACAGGAGGCCCTGAGGAAAATAATTTCCCTAAGAGCCCTATGTCATCCTTAGGGATGCTGTGTGGAGGTTTTTTTAAAGGAAAAGAACGAGGAGAGTTTTGGGAAGGAAAAGGGTTTAAGAGGTGGGTAGGAATCTGGGGTTCAGTGTGTCCTGGCCATCCGCCTCGAAGATCTAGACAAACATCACCCCATGAACCCGGGCACCCCTGCTAAGTCACCAAACGTAGCAAACCACTTGGAGTAACCCGTTCCCGCCTCCCAAATTATTTACATTTAAGTTAGCAATAAAAATGATCAAAAGCGTGATGATTAAATTATGTAATTTTTGTAATAATTTTTTGATCACAGCAACCTATTTATAATTTTACAATATTGTCTAATTTGTTTTACTGTACAATTATATTATTTGAAATATATTATTTGAAATAAATATTACAATATTTAAGAAATCTGCCGATGACCAACAAAATAACCAATAAAAATAAACATGATTTTTTTATTATAATTTATTTATTTATTTATTTATTTATAAATAAACGCCCTTTTTTGGGGCATATATAGCATAGAAAAAACATTTAATAATAATAAGGTCATACCGTTGGTCGTTGGCAGATTTGTTAAATTTTGAAACAAAATTTTACAACACCCATCTTAAATAATAGTCATGCATTAAAACAAAACAATAAATTACCTAGTAAAGCTACTTTTCAGAATTTTAATTTCAGTTCAAATAAAATCATCAAAAATAAAATCCGCGCACGCGTTTTGCGAAGAAAATACTTCAGTTTTTCTATTTATTTACGGTCTTAAAATATTTTTTTTACATTAAATCCATCTGGGGGGCCCTGAGGGAAAAATATTTTCCCTCAGGGTCTATATCATCTTTGGGGATGCTGTGGAGGGTTTTTTTTTAAGGAGAGGAAGTTCTGGAAATGAAAAAGGTACACCCCATGAACCCGGGCACTCCTGCTAAGTCACCAAACGTAGCCACTTGGGGTAACCTATGGTAGAGGTGTTGATTATCCAATAAATAGTTCCCGGGGCGGCGGTACCCATTCGCGCCTCCCAAAGTATTTAAGATTTTTATACACTTCTTTTGCTTAGACATTATTGAAAAATTATAATGATGAAAAAAAAATGTATAGAAAAAAGTAATAGAACATAATTTTATCGCCGCGCGTTCGAGCATTTTTATAGCTAACTTGAATGCAGATATGTACCAAAGTCAAATTTTAATGAAATAAAATCTACATTGTGTTATTACTATTATTAGAATAATCAATCTTTCTCATCGGAACCGCCCTGTACTGTTGCAAGCATGGGCGCCCGCAGGGGGGGGGGGTGGCAAGGGGGGCACTTGTCCCCCTTGGATTGATTGAAAATAGTCAAATAATGTTACTTTTATTTTAAATCACTTTGTGTTAGCATTAAAACATTACTAAAAATATTTTGCCCCCCCCTAGAAAATTTTCTGCGGGCGCCCATGGTTGCAAGGGTACAACCGTAAGACCATCGACGATATTTGAATTCTCGGCCGCTAGTTAATGGAGCTTAATGATATCTGGATGATTTGTATAGCGCCGTTTTCACGACCAAATCATCTCCAGGGCGCTTTATTGATCTTAGGCAAGTACCCGGGCTTGGCCCCATCATAATCTCCGGGCCCGGTGGTTTCTACTCTTCTCTCGACGGTCTTGTCTTTGGGCATGAGTTCCGGGGTCTCCTCAGGCCGAGGCCTGGTGCTCGTGCCCCGCGTGCCCTTAGGGTAAAGTCGGAACTTAACCCAGACACCCCTGTTTAGTTATCAAACGAAGCGAACCACTTGGGGTGGGTAACGGCAGACTCGTTTGTTATCCAATGAATGTTTCCCGCGGCGGCGGTACCATACCCGCCTCCCAAATTGAGATATTGACCCCTAGACACATCGGTGACTGGGCAACTCAAAACCACCTCAGAAAAGTCATTAAGAGTGATGAAAAAAATATTTAAAAAATTGTTACGTTAGGTTAGGTTAGGGTTATCGGCTATTTATACGTTACGTTAGGTTAGGTTAGGGTTATCGGCTTTTTAAAATGACTTTTTTCATAGTTTAATGACTTTTCAAACAGGTGTTGAGTTGACTTTATTCTCAGTTGGCATGGAACCGGACACATCATCCCACATTGTGTGACGTATACCCCGAAGGGAACTGCACTCTTTTTTATGTGAATTGTGCACAAGAGACTCAACTGCTCCCAACCACCACAGTGAGACTATGACATTCCCAATTGTGGTATGTTGTGAAGTTGGATGTAGTAAGTAGGGGAAGGAAGTGAGGAAGAGGAAGCTAGGGAAGAACCTAGCTATTCAGATCTAATAATCAAAGATGGCTAAAGCCATTTCAACCGGATCGCTTGTCGAGAGCCTTACCTTTCGACCACCGAGGCCGTAGGGCTTAAGTGTCTCCCAATTATGCGCCGGGGTCTGAGATCAATAACGATAGTTTATCGAAGCATCTTCCATTGAATCATCGATAAAAAAATACACCATTCCCATCGTCAAATAGAAACTGCAATCCGTTCATCAAGATAGGGACTACCAACTTACTATCGAAGATTTGACATTGTCTCCAGAGCAAAGTTAAAGGGGTCGATCACTTTGACTCATCGGGGCACCTTTTATTGTAAAACAATATGTATAGAATAAACAGAGCCTCTTGACCATGTCTTCTCTATTGTAAAAATCATCCTTCTTTCAAAGGCTTACATCGTTTGCTTATTAAAATCACCCACCGTTCTTCCTTTAGTATTCCATATATATGCTGTCTCTCAACAAATCTCGAAGTTCATAGATTCTGAATGACTTCAATATTTGATTTGTCGTGTCCCCTTATAGTTTATTCTCAAAATCATAACCATCTATCTTCACTTTAATGGCACAAGTCACTCTTTTTAGGGTGAATTGCTTAACAAAAAAAGAATTCCTGCATGAAAATCTTCTATGCAACCTAGTTCTACCCCACGCCGCCAGGTGGTGTCTCGTATCTTGTCGCCTGTCGTACCATCCGTCGTCGAATATATTTTGGCCGTGTGAATCTAGTTTAGTTTGGTCTGGTCCCGCCGTCATCCGCCCAACTCCCAACGCCCAACGAGCCCGGCTAATGTGAACGATTTGAACTGACCGGTCGTCGATCCCCGACAGCCCGGAGAACACGAGCCGTTTCTTAGACTCATAGAAGGAGCTAGCTTCTCTGTCCTATGAGTATGGATTCTCCAGGGGCGTGCGGTACACAATCATGACACAATCACTCACTTTATTTTATATATCGTGATATTATTTCAGGTACGAAGCGAACAAATTAGTTCCACTTAGTTGAGGGTTAATCAATAACCCCCAACGCTCTAGCGGTGAAATATAGGAGAGGCAGCTATGGGTACCGCCGCCCCTGGATCCATTTATTGGATAACCAACACCCCTGCCATAGGTCCCCCCAGGTGGTTAGCTACGTTTGGTGACCTAGGGGTGACGGGTTCAGGGGGTGAGGTCTGTCTAGGTCTTAGCGGCGGATATGTTTGCCCACCTACTGCGTGGCGGGCCGGATCCAGAGAGATTGGTTGAGGGAGATGTTTTGACCTCTCCAGCTGAACTCTCTCGACAAATCGCCTTGCACAACAGTGGGAGGGATGAGTTAATACGTCCGCCACCCTTGAACACATCGACCCCTTGATTCCTACCCACTTCTCATTATCTTTCCAGAAGTTCCTCTCTTTCCTTTCCTTAAAAATACATTCCACACAGCATCCCTTAAGGTGACATACGCACTGAGGGATTTTTTTCCCTTAGGGCCACCTGTGTGGAGCAAATGTGAGAAAAATAGCGGAAACAGCCGAACCCGGTTCCCTCGCACCGCCCTCCCATGATTTTACGAAACATCATATTTTATGCAATGACAACTCAACACAGTGGCACTTTAACACTCCTATGAAAAGTGATACAGTCGTAGAAAGTGATGAAAAAAAGGCCCATAACCTATCTTAAGATAACCTATTTAACCCAGTTTTTTCTTTATAATAATAATATGACATTGCGCTATCTCCTTCTTTAGTCAACGTTTTGATTGCTCTTGCCTGGACCCAGTGAGAGTGTTTTATCCCCAATCGCGATATGTATTGTGAGGCTAAAGGTAGTGGGGAGGGGAAGTAGGTAGGGAAGAAGGTGGGGAAGTACTTGGCTATTCAGATATGGTCAAAAAACATGGTCAAAAGCATTTCAAGCAATGTTCTGAATGGTGGTCTTACACTCGAGAGTTTCTTCTACTCTGGAACGTGCCGCAAATATGCTACATATTATTATAAATTAATAAAATATTGAAATAACACAAATTAATCAAATAAAATTAATTGAAGGGTTAGTGGTTGAGTGGGCATCGCGTTTGGGTCCCACCCGGGCGTCCCGTGTTCGATTCCTCGGCTGGCTCCTCTCCTCGAAGTCCTCCATCACAACACAAGCAACATTTTCCGCTTTCTGTGGTGGTGGTAGGAGATTTTCAAACATTGTTGGGTTATTCGTTACCCGGGAATGTTTGTCTATCTTAAAAAAAAAAAAAACGAGATATCTATTTATTTTAACTAGCGAGTACCCGGCACGCGTTGCAATGCCATTCAAAGAAAGAAAGTGTTTGCCCTCCAGAGTTTGAACTCCCTTCCGCTAAACTTCGCGAAATACACACATTTTTGAATTAACGCGCCACGTGTTGTAATATTTTTATATAAATCAAAACGCCAGAGCTCACCATATAAAAACCAACGCCGGCATGCACACAGCAGATCACCAAAGTTTCAACCGCTATATATAGAATCAATCGGATTAAATCAATCGACGGGAGAGCGCACAATATATCACCAAAGTTTCATCGCAATCGGATTACTAGAACAAAGAAACATTCATTATTGGCGTTCAAATATTAAGCTTTCAAAAAGAAAAAGAAGATGGCTTAAAAGGGAGATTTGTAAATACGAATGTTGGAGGAAGTGAGCCGACAGTTGGAACCCCGAAATTATAATCATTATTTCTGTGCTTTATTTGCCTAAAGGTTGGTATGGATATCAATAGAATTTATTGAGATTGTCGATTTTTTGTACTTACACGCTGGTATATACAGTATACAGATAATTAGTTTTATCCTTGATGAATTTGAATGAAAACATGTTTTATAATTTTCTTATTCGGCGGTAAATCCTCTCTGCGCACCCCTTTGGGAACACTTAGTTAGATTTTGTGTATGTAGGTATACCGTTATTTCCCTAAACCGACAGCTATTGTATATAAGTATGTCGGGGGCCAACTGCCAGGGATCGACTGTCATGGAACCATTAGAGGGAGGGCGCTAATATTTAAAAAAAATTCTGACGACGCATTTAAAATAGATCTAATTTCTAAAGAAACGCTGTGAATATATGAATATTTTCATACCTTAAACAGATCCAAACAGGTTTTTATAATTTTCCAAGCTTAGTTTACAGTTTTTTTCTATCAAGGGAATTTCACATTATTACTTTTTCGAATCGGCAAATGTACAGAGATCATCTTCAAAATACCATATTTTTTCAACATTTTAAAAACGTTAAGTGCTCAAGGGATTTTTATTTTTTTGTATTTCTTTTGACTTAAAATTTATCAAAATAAAATGCACATTATTGTCAACGTATTTGCATATCTTGATAGTTTTCTGGTAGGTCATTAAATTCGCGCGTAATTGTTTTTATTATTATTTTATCCGATTAAAACAACCTTTAAACTTTAAAACAATACTTTTCACAGCTGACAGCCGATTTTCAGGATTAATTATTAAATAATTATTATTTACACTAATCCAAACAAATGCGTGCCACTGAATGTGGGAAAACGGTGGCCAATTTTTTACGAAGAACTAACCCAAATTAGTGGGAATAAAAATCGAAAATATATTTTTCGTAATACAAAAACAACATTCTTCCGCATGTCGTCACCGGTCACTCCGCCGAGTAACCGCCCAACCTCTCACCCCGACTCCAACTGTCCAAAAACTACTGATTTTTTATGTTTTTAGTTGAAAAAAAATGTCACCGGTGACCAAAATTACAGCCATATTATTTACTCCAAGTAAGGTCAGAAATCACTGATAAAGTAAGTCAAGTCCGTTCCTTAATTCCCTTTATAACGGCGTAGATTTTATTTTTTATACAAATATACAGTGCTTTTAGTGCTTAGTACTTAGTGCTTAGTGCTTTCCGAGATTGAATTTTGTCTTGGCCTTCAAAACAAATTCCATTTATTAGAAAACCAACTTCTCTACCACAGGTCACCCCAAGTGGTTCGGTGACTTAGGAGGGATTCTTTGGTTCACAGGTGTGAGGTGTGTCCAGGTCTTGGCGGCGAATGCGTCTTCCCTCTATCTGCGTGGCAGGTCGAATCGGAAGAGATTGATTGAAGGAAACCTTTTGACCTCTCTGGAAGGACTTTGTCGGAACATCGCCTTGCACCGCAGAGGAAGGGATGGATTTGTACGTCCGTCACTCCTGGCCACAATGAACTCGTACTTTCCTTGCCAAAACTTCCTCTCCTTCCTTTCCTAAAAATACTGTTCACGCAGCATCCCCGAGGATGACATAGGCCCTGAGGGGAATTATTTTCCTCTGGGCCTCGTGCGTGGAACTAATTAAAAAAAAGAAAAAGGTCAGTCAGTGTCTATAATGTATTTTGAAAAACTCTGTGCAAAGACTTTGTTTTTTTTTTTACAAATTTACAAAAGTTTTATTAAAAGAAATTGTAAAAATTTCGTGATATTGACTTTCAAAACCAGAGGAATGTCCACGTGATATTTCGAAAATCTTCCCCCATCACAACGCCGGGGACTTCAGCTATTTCGTATATAATATACACCATAATTTATTCGTATTGGGTTCCCATTAAACTTTTCCGCAAACGCCTCCGACTAGTTCAAACCATTATAAATTACCGCACATTAAACACAACATGCATAGCATGAGATACACATACATTGTGTCTGCATACATACAATATCCCATCCCATATAATATCTGCATACATAACTCCCATCTAATATATGTTTGCCAACAATCACTAGGGTGGGTCGTCAAGTTTTTTTTCAATATGGATAGGTCAGGGGAAAGAAGATAACCCGATAAAAGTGTGTAAGGGCATGTGTATGTGTATCGAATTACAGGAGAATGTAATAAATTCGAAAATTTAAAAAAAAACTTTCTTGCGAGCTAAAATTATCAAACTTTTTCAAATATTGGATTTCTACAATGGAGAGAAAATCAGTTTCACACTTTTTTTATGTGTATATCTCACAAGAGTCCCAGCTGCTCTTGTTTTGAGCCAGTGATACTATGGCATCCCTAATTGGGGTGTGTTGTGAGGCTGAAGGAAATGGGCAAGCGGAAGGTGGGGAAGCTGACCTGGTCACCAAACACGGCCAAAGCCATTTCAAGCAACGTTTCAATTCTGAAGTGGTCTTACACCAAAGGGGATACTTTGAGTATCTTCCACTCTGGAACGTGCCGATAATATACAACATATTATTTTTATTTAATTAATTGTGAAATAATCAAATAAAGTTTGTTTGGCCACGCCGGGATTCGATCACGCGACATTCGGAATGCGAGTCTAGAGCCTTACGCCTAGACCACGGAGGCCGTCTTTTAGTGGACTAATAGTCGGAAGCTCTTTTGTTAATTGGCGACAACAGTTTCATTTCAAATCTCTTCATATCATTTTCTTTAGAATTTTCTGTTAATTTTTGACAGCTGATTTTTTGACCGTCTACCAGCCCCTAAAGTTTTCAAAATTATACCCTTCTAAAAGGTTACCCAAATTTAATAATTCTATACCAAAACACTAAAAAATTATTCAAATAATATTGTAAAGTCCTAGGCCGGAATGCATATTCACAAAGTCTATATCATTTGAGTCACTGTGATATGTAATTTACTAACTCATTCATGGGGTTTGATTTGTCTAGGTCTTGGCGCCGGATGACCTGTATAGATTTTAATTTGTACCTTCAATAATAATTCGATTTGGAAGGTGGGAATGGGTACCGCCACCCATGAACCATTCAATAGATAACCAACACCCTTATCTAGATCTCCCAAAACAGTTCGTTACGTTTGGTAATTTAGCAGAGGTGTCCGGTTTCATGGGGTGAGGTTTGTCTAGGTCTTGGCGGCGGATGACCTGTATAGATTTAAATTTGCATATTCAATAATAATTTAATTTGGAAGGCGGGAATGGGTACCGCTTCAGAGTTGTTCATTATTATAGTAGGCATGTTATCTAAAAAAAATCCCCGTAAGGAAATTTATGGCCCACCCTAACAAATGTATTACATCCCATTTTATATGTATGTATGTCGGCATATTCTTCTCCGGGCGTCGACAAGTCTACGAAGTCCTGACTACACGGACCAATAATTCTATGTCGTAACAAATAACAATATAAAGTATTCATAATTGTTACGTGTATGGTGGGCGGGCGGTGCCAATAATGACGTTCATCATTTAGCTTCGTCATCGCTGCTCTGTTCATGTCTCCGGCTCCGGGCTCCGGGCTCCGGGCTCCGGGCAATGCTGAATCTAGTACCCGAGTTGTGCCTATAAATCATCTATCAGAAAATGTTCAAATGAATCACTTAGTTAAAGAACACCTCTAGCCCATACATACATTTTTCCAATAGAGTATTACTTCGAAACGTTTTGTACTTTATAATCACTTTTTTGATATTTCAGAGATTAACAATTTTACTTATTGATTTAAACATTTTACTTTACTTTTAACTTTGCCTTTTATTTTACTTTTTTACTATTCTTTTTACATTACCATTTACTTTACTTTTTACCTTACTTCTTATTTTACTTTTAACTTTACTTTTTACCTTACTTCTTACTTAACTTTTAACTTTATTTTTTACTTTACTTCATATTGTACTTTTTCCTTTACTTTTTATTTTATTTTTACCTTACTTTGAACATTACTTTGCACTTTAATTTTTACTTAACTTCTTATTGTACTTTTTACTTTATTTTTGACCTTACTTCTTATTTTACTTTTCTTTTTACCTTACTTCTTACTTTACTTTTAACTTCACTCTTTACTTTAATTTTTACTTTACTTCATATTGTACGTTTTCCTCTACTTTTTACTTTATTTTTACCATACTCTTTTTACCTTACTTTTTTCCTGTACTAATTACTTTATTTTTACCTTACTTCTTACTTTACTTTAAACTTTACTTTTTACTTTAATTTTAACTTAACTTTTTATTGTACTTTTTACATTATTTAATTAAATGAAGACATTATGAGCGAAACTCAATCGAAAATCTGGAAACAGAAAAATCAGAAAAAGATATTTACACCTCTGGGACTCTAACCCAGGACCATATTACAGTTTGAGGTTTTACTCATAAAAAGTTAAAATAAAAAATAATAATTTTACATTATTTTTTACCTTACTTCTTATTTTACTTTTTACCTTACTTTTTATTTTAGGTACTTTATTTTTAACTTTACTTTTTTAACTTTTAATTGATTGCTATTAAACAAAATCGGCCGAAGATTTATTACAAGATACTTACAATTGGGATTTATGACGACCGGCGTGGTCTAGCGGTAAGGCTCTTCACTCGCAATCCGAACATCGTGGGATCGAATCCCGGCGTGGGCAAATAAATATTATTTGATTAACTTGTGTTATTTCACAATTAATTAATTAAAAATAATTTATAGTATATATGCGGCACGTTCCAGAGTGGAAGATACTCTCAGTATCGCCCTGGTATAAGACCACCATTCAGTATTGAAACGTTGCTTGAAATGGCTTTAGCCGTGTTTGGTGTCTAGATCTGAATAGCCAGATCCTTCCCACCTTCCTCTTCCCCATCTACTTCCCCTCTCCATTACCTTCAGCCTAACAATGTAACCCAATTGAGGATGGCATAGCATCACCAGCTCCAGACGGGAGCAGTTGGGACTCTTGTGCAGTATTCATATAAAAAAGAGCTAGTGACTTAAAACTAATACTTGTCTACTTACGATCAAATGGGTCTAAATTCATAATAGTTTTTGATTGGTATTTAAAAAAAAACATTTTTACTACACTAATAAAATATTACTAGGTAAAACTAAGGTTTTTAACTAGTGACTGAGACTTATAACTACTTATTCAGGTCTATGACTTCATTATGACCGCGTGATTAATACATTAATACAAAACATTTAATTCAGTATTTTATTGATATTAAAAAAATACTGCTTTTCTGGGTTTTCAATCCGTTAACGCTCGCGCTGGACTCAAAGATCTCAGGTTGATATTAAAAATACCTTCTTGACCTGCATCAAATACTTAATACGTCCTCCGTGTTCAAGGGGGAGAGGATCTTCTAATTCGAAGATCGCGGGTTCAAATCCCGGCGGGTGTAAATAAAAATTATTTGATTAATTTGTGTCATTAACAATGCAATTAATTAAAAATAATATACATAGTATATTTGCGGCGCGTTCCAAAATGAAAGATACTCTCGGTATCGCTCTGGTGAAGACCACCATTCAGAATGGAAATATTAGTTGAAATGTATTTAACCATGATTGATGAACCGATTTGAATAGCTAGGTATTTCCCCACCTTCCTCCTCTTTATTACCTTCCCCTCCCGGCTACTTTCAGCCTCACAACATACCCCAATTGGGTTTGCCATAGTATCACTGGCTCTAGACGGGAGCCGCTTAATTCTGCCAAATTGTGCGTCGTCTTCAACTCCAAAAAATATTTAAAATAAATATTGTAATACAAACCCGGTACTTAGCGTCGCGCGTCCAACAGGTTCATAAAAACAATCACACAATATAATATTGTCAGTTCACACGCTCAATGTCCCTGTATAATGGCTAGATATTGGGATGTTACTAACTCTAACTGAGCAGCAAACCAACGATCAGCGCCATTTAGAATTTTAATATTATCTCCACACATGAGGCCCCGAAAAAAATCCCTCAGGGCCTATGTCATCTTTGAGGATGCTGTGTGGAGGATCTTTTTAGGAGAGTGAAGGAGAGGAAGTTCTGGAAAGGAAAAAGGGGGTCAACGTGTTCAGGATTGACGAACGATTGAATCCATCACTCCCACCGAGGGGCAAGGCGACGGATCGAGAGAGTCCGGCTGGAGAGGTCAAAAGTCCTCCGTCAAACAGTCTCTCCCAATCCGGCCCGCCACGCACCAGGTTGGCAAAAGCGTCCGCCGTCAAGACCTAGACAAACCTCACCCCATGAACCCGGGCACCATAAACGTGGCAAGCCACTTGGAGTGACCTACGGCACAGGTATTGGTTATCAAATAAATGGTTCCCGGGCTGTGCAATCCATTCCCGTATCTCACAATTCCGTTTTGATTTTTAAAAAGAGTTATTTAAAATATATGATTTCTAAATAAGTGGGGACGATGGATAGTGATTTAAATACCAACTTACAAATCTTACGGGTTTACAGGAAATTATTTTTTTCATTTATTAAATAAGAGAAAATATTTTTTAATTTTTGTAATAACTTAACGAGTAAAATCTAAAATTATATAATTGAAGATAATATTAGCGACTCTCAAAAAATATTCGCTTTGGACTTGTAAAAAGTCATTAAAATACAAATTGATATACTTATCCAAGACACTGTCATCTCGATTGCATTTAGTTCGGGAAGAATCTTGCACAGTCAATAAAAATATGCGTTAAAGATGAAGATATTCTTTGCGGCTCGTGAAGTTAAATACGGTCGAATGGGATAGGGTTGGATTAGCTCAGTAATTAGAGCAGAGCCCCGGCAATACTAAGGTCTTGGATTCAATTCCTAGATGCGAACGAATCTTTTTCTGCTGAACAAAATTCGTTTGAGAGGGGCTATATTGTCTTCAATAATTAAATATGAGAAAATATTAAAATCAATATTATAAATGATTACAATCTAGATGAATATATTATCAAATACGGGTGGTTCCTATTAAGGTCACATCGCCCTTAATTTCGCTATTATTTACGCTCTATTTCAATAAGTACTTATTTTCCCACTTATAAAGCAACTCTAATTTCCATTGCAAACGGCGCTTCTTACGAGCGCGTCATCCGCGACCCACCTCGCTATAGCGTCGATATCAGCTGGTTCGTGAAATCGATCACATACTATTATCTGTTCCCGGGCTCAATGACCCGCGTGTACCCTCCTCTCCTCTCACACACACAGCCAGCGTTTCTGTACACTACACTCTATACACTATACGCCACTGACCATACTAACACTGCAGCCTCTTTGCTCTGAGCAACTTGGAACTTGGATCTTGTGGGAAGAAACTGCCGACACTTGTTGCAAGATAGAATAAATACAATATTCAGTGAGATACAGCTGGACACTTGTAGCGTGATATAGTATATCGTGGCTTGATTCTAACTTGTGGCATGATATACTACTATAAGTTGAATGCCTCTATGCTACGAGCAGCTTTGAAATTGTGGAAAAAAGCTACTGACACCTTGTTGCAAGATATAATAAATACAATATTCAGTGAGATACAACTGGAGCATGAATAATATATTTACACTACTTATGGCTAGATTCTAACTTGTGGCATAATATAAAAGAATAAGTTGGATGCCCCTATGCTCCGAGAAGTGACCTTGTTGCAAAATATAATGAATAAAATTCAAACTTGTAGCGCGATGCAGTTTGTTTACACTACTTGTGGTTTAATACCAACTTTTGGCATAGTACACTATGATAAGTTGGATTTATCTACGCTGCGAGCTGCTTTGAACTTGTGGAAATAAGCTACCGACACTTTGTTGCAAGATAGAATATGTACATATATTCAGTGAGATACTACTGGACACTTGTGGCGTGAGCACACTTACACTACTTGTGGCTTGATTCTAACTTGTGGCATAATATACTACAATAAGTTGCGTGTCTCTATGCTTTAATTTGTTGAAACTTGTGAAAAGAAGCTGCCGACACCTTGTTGAAAGAGAGAACAAATAATACAATATTCAATAAGATAAAGCTGGCGTAATACAGTATACTTACACTACTTGTGGCATAATATACTACGATAAATTGGTTACTCTATGCACCGCGCAGCTTTGAATTTGTAGAAAGAAACTGCCGACACCTTGCCGCAAGATAGAATAATATACAATAGCGTGATAGAGTATACTTAAACTTGTGGCTTGATACTTGTGTCATGATACTTGTGTCACGATGTGTTGGAGGTCAAGAATTAAAGGCTCGTCGTGAATCAATCTATTTAAAGATTTTCCGCTGTTTTTCTCGTGACAGATGAATAATTTTGGCGTTTTATTGGAAGGTGTGAAAAATATGCAAAACTTAGTGTTTGGCAAACACGCGTTGAATTGTAAAAATTCACGGACAATTTGTGGCAACTTGAAATCAGTTATGACCGTGAATAATAAACGTTAGCAGTTCAAATTTCCCATAATAGTGGGTTCAAATCTCGGCGTGGACAAATGCATGTTATTTAATTAGTTTGTGTTATTTCATATTTAATTTGTCACGTATCATAAATCGTCTATGATCTGGTACATTATTTTCCATAGCAACCTGAGGGGTCTGCGGGTCACATGATCTCATTGCCGAAGGTAGATTTACGAAGTGTTTAGGTTTTCAGGAGCTCTGTAAATCAAAACTAGCCTTCAACCTGGAAGGACCCTTGTCCTCAGAGGTATAATTATAAAAACAGTATGATAATAAAAAGTCATCGTGTTATGTATCTCAATCAAGCACCTGTAAGGATAATAAGAACCGGAGACTATATGAGACTATACCCGAAATGAGTTTTATTAAACTCATTGGGAGTAATATATTATAAATGTTATGTAATATATTATCACTAATAAATAAATAAATAAATATGTCCCAGTATTAACAAATCTCTGGAGAGAATATAAAGGACATAACAACTAACATAAAATATCGCATACTTGTTGCAGATTCTAGAGTCTTAGAAACGTTTTCTCAGTGTTGTCCTGGTGTAAGACCATCATTTAGAATCAAAACGTTGCTTGAAATATCCATGTTTTGTGATCAGATCTGAATAGACGGCCGGCGTAGTCCAGCGGTAAAGCTCTTGAACTCGCATTAAGAAGGTCGCGGGATCGAATCCCAGCGTGGCAAATAAATTTTATCTGATTAATTTGTGTTATTTCACAATTTATTAATTAAAAATAATATGTAGTATATTTGCGGCACGTTCCAGAGTGGAATATACTGTCAGTATCGCCCTGGTGTAAGACCACCATTCAGAATTGAAACGTTGCTTGAAATGCCTTTAGCCCTGTTTGGTGACCAGATCTGAATAGCCAGGTACTTCCCACCTTCCTCTTCCCCATCTTCCTTCCCCTCCCCACTACCTTCAGCCTCACAACATACCCCAATTGAGGATACCATAGTCTCACTGGCTCCAGACGGGGGCAGTTGGGACTCTTGTGCGGTATTCATATAAAAAAAAGTCAGAGACTTTCCGACCCTCCACCTTCTCCTTACCCATCACCTTTCCTTCCCCCACTTGATTTAGCTTCACTTTAACTGAGGACTCCAGGAGAAAGTATTTACAAAAAAAATTGTTTACAGTTCACGAGTGGTAGAAGTAAAACCCTTAGAAAACTAAAGTAGACAAGAGTGGCGAGGCTACGGAGCACCACACTAAAAGGAGATAGATTTTTCTACCTCATCCTATCGCAGGCTAAATTTTGTAGTTGTATGCGTTTGTCTCTTTTTAGTGTCGCTTTCATCGAGTTTCAAATCACAACGGTGCTAAAGAAGTTTTCACTTCAAAAAACAAAAATGAACCGAAAAATATAGAAATTTATTTCAGCACGCGATCTTTTTTATTGCATTAAAAAGTTATGCTTTATGCAAACGCTTATAATTTCCATGAATCGCAAAATTAGCATTTCATAATATTATTGAAGAGCTACTCAGTAAAGCGGATTAATCACATTCATACATTAATCGTCATCCCGCGGTGACCACAAAACCGCTGCGCAAATCTGCATTCGTCCTTCGATCAACCTTCGGGCCATCTTGTTGGAGTTGCGGCTGAATCATTGCTTTATTTATCTACCCGCAAATGTTAATTTTATACATCGATAAACACATCCGAATGTAGCCTTTATTTTACTTATACAGTGGTTCTAAAACCCGGTACCTACTACTTCTGAGACGATGTTTATTGGTTGGATTTTTTGAAGCGAAAACTTCTTTAGCACCGTTGTGATTTGAAACTCGATGAAACGAAAACGAGCGATACTAAAAAGAGACAAACACACGTCTACAGGATTTAGCTTGCGAAAATATTTACTCAACGCACGGGTACTCGGTTCCAATGTAATACGACAAATCCCCAGTCCCACGCAAGTCTCCTTTGGTGTAGTGGTTTAAGGCGCCTTGCAAACATCAGCGGCTAGACGTTTAGCGGACCTAAGATCGATTCCTACGAATTCAAAAAAAAAATTTAAAATCAACATCCAAACCACTACAAAATGATCAGGCAAAAGAAAGCGACTCCGAAGATGTATAGAAAGAGGTGCAATGGTATTTGACGACAAAAGAATGGAAAAAATCATCCTTCAATCATCTTCATTGATACTAAAGGGCTTCGTAGTCTACTTTAGTTTTCTTAAGGTTTCACATCTTGACATGTGCACCGATTCATTGTTACGCGAATGACAGTACAGTCCATGATAGCTTTTTGTTTGACAAGCCTCCAAACGGCTCACAAACCCCAATGGCTCGGAGGGCTTTGAAACAGAGAATGGACGGTTACCTCGAGAGTGTTTTCTCTTGGGGTAAGAATAACCTCGTCGAATTTAATGTTTCAAAGACCCAATCATGTCTGATTACGTCTAAAAGGGATCGGAATGATAATCTAGTCTCCTTCAACGGAAGCATTCTCCCGAACAGGCCTTCCATTGGTATGCTTGGTGCAACTCTAAGTGACCAGCTCAGGTACGGGGGCTCCATCGAGGCCAGAGTTAAGTTAGCCTCTCAGAAACTGGGCGTACTGTACAGGGCCCGCAGATACTTTAATAGTACACAACTGCTAACCCTGTACAAATCGCAAGTGCGCCCCACGGTTGAATTTGGCAGCCACCTGTGGTCTGGAGCCCCAAAATACCTGAAAAAAACCCTCGACTCTGTGCAGAAACGGGCGGTCCGTTTGATAGATTTTCCTAACTTAACAAACGGACTGCAATCTTTAGAGCACAGGCGTCAGGTGGGAATGCTGTCCTTGTTCTACCGGTATTACAATGGAAGATGCTCCGAGGAACTAGCGTCACTGATCCCCTCGGCACCGGTGCATAGTCGGGAAACACGCCAAACACGCGCTCAACATTTGTACACGGTTGACATTAGTCACATGAGAACGGGTCGTTTCTACGACTCGTTCTTGAGTTCAACAGCCCGGCTGTGGAAAGATTTACCGGCTTCTGTGTTTCCTCCCTCCTACAACATGGGTCTCTTCAAGACCCATGTTCACTCCTTCCTCTCCTCAACAGCACCCTCCACACAGCATCTTCAAAGATGACATAGTAGAGTTAATATAAAAAATAAAAAAAAAACATCTACCGCTTGTGAATTGCACACTCTGATTTTTTTTTTCAAATGATTCTGGCTTTCACCCTTCAAGGGTGTTCCCAGATTTCAACGCACCGCCCACACCTTTTTCCCTCCTAGAACTTCCTCTCCTTATTCCACACAAAAAAAATAAAAAAGGCTTCGACGGATTTTTCTTTGTAAAACTAACGTAAAAAAAATAAATTGATGCCAATGTTAAATTTCTACAAAACATCTGGAACTAAGTCTTTTTAGCGAGTTTGAGTTTATTTTTGATAACTTTTATCATTTTTTATTTTCTAACAATTTTTATATAATTGTGATGACATGCACTTCAAGCATACAAAAGTTCTAAGCTTTTTACAGTCAAAGAAAATGAAAGAACTTTATTATTTCTTCTTCGTATAAAGCCAACGCCCAAATCAAGTATAACGTACACAGTACAGTCTATAATCTGTAAACTATGGCCTGCAAGCAATATGAATGATCTCTTCAAAGTCAGGATGAGTACTCAAAATTTTTTAAGACCCCCTTTCGAGGTCATTAATCCCATATCAACCTGTTCCATATCGCCGGATGTGTCGTAATTAAACATTGAAATAAAAATACAAATTACCCAGCCTGGGCGGCCGCGGCAGTCCGGTCCCTGAGATCGAGAATCGCATCCGATACCAGCAAGAATTACTATAATTTCACAGCTAAATAAATACGTGTAATAGTTAGTCATCGTGTAAGGAAATATTAATAAATCTATATGCATCAGAAAAAGACACAGCAAATAAAAAAGATAATGGTCGCAACTGCAGATTGAACCCAGGACACTCTTTCTGCTGAGTTACTGAGACCAGATATGTAGTATGGTCGATCGATATAAACTTTTATCAATACGATATTGCCCAAATCCGTCATCAGTCAGTTAGCAATTTGCGATCACGGTCAACAATTGGTTACAGAAATTCCAACCGACGATTGACAAGCTTTAGCCCGGATTCCTTAGTATCAGATAAGTTTCGGTTAACTGTCAATATAAGCATTTATTTGAATTATGTCGTTCGTTAATCAACATTACTGGCTTATTTAATTGACGTATTGAACTAACGCAGATTTTTTTATTGAATAAGCCATGTAAACACACCGTTGTATATAAAGTAATTGTACATTAAATAGTGAATCTATACTAATATTATAAAAGCGAAACTGCGTGTGTTTGTTTGTTACGCTTTCACGCGTAAAACACTGAAACGATTTTAAAAATTCTTTCACCGATAGAAAGCTGAATTATATGCGAGTATGTAGAGCTGTATATACTGGCTATATATACTAAGAGCTGTATATACTGGTAAGTTCTGGCGTTGTGAAATTATAAATATTAATATATTACACGTTTTCTGTCCCTAAGAAAAGCGAGTTATTGCTAAGCAAAACAAATCGTTGCCGTGGAAACGATGTTGATATATTTGCGGGAAATTTTATTTAAGGCGCCTTAATTAATTTCTATCTGTAAAAATGAACCGCCGAAATGTATGTATGAACGACTGCATCAAATTGGGTAATTCTTTTTTTTGTGTTCATTATTTTGTATAAAACTACTGGTGAGCTCTGGCATTATGAAATTTGCAATAGGTGGCACGCGAGCTGTTTGAAAACTGAATGTACCGGAAATAAATGGGTGGGGAACTCGGGTAGGGGGTTCGCGAGACGGGGGAAAGGGGGAAGTGGGGAGAGGGAAGATGGAGGAGGCGGAGTGGGAACGCGAGAGGGGAAGGGGGACGCGGGAGAGGAAGGGGAGGCGGAATGGGAACGGGACGAATGGGAAAGGACACGAAGAGAGAAACAATTTCTTCATTAAATGGCATAGCAACGCATTTCGGGTACAAGCTAGTATAATAAAAACCAGATATTTCCATTTATAATATTTTGTTATGATTACTGATTATGAATCAAGTGGTTATTAAACGATTATAGTAGGTATACGGTGCAAGCAAGTTGAAATAATATGTATAAAAAGATATTAAAAAGAAGATAATAATCAATACAGAAATAATAGTTTCAATTAGTTGTTTAAAGTTATAATAATAGTATACAGTGATGAAAAAATATATTAAAAAGAAAATAATAACGAGAAGTAATAGTTTTAATTCAAGTACATTGTAAGGTTAGTTTGATTTTAAACGATTTATGGGTACAATGGAAAATGACAATATCTTTTAGGCATTATAAGTTTTGCAAATAAGCCCGAGCAAGGAGTTTTGTGCGTATTTCTATTTGAAATATAAAATACCTAAGGTATTCGATCTGGTATTGCGTTCAGGGCAATGAAATGCAATCCTGACAGGGCTGGGGGGTCAATTTTGTTCAGAAACAGTAGGTCAAAAAATTTTCTCCGTTTGTGAAGAGCGATGGGGTTAAACTGATTATTTTCAAAAAGATACGACAGGTGTTTCGAAAATTTTGTTTGAATGTTTTCAATAAGGAACTCCAGTGAAAAATATTATGACTTTAAAAAAATATGTTCATATAGACCAATATACGCTGATTTTGAATATATAAGTTTTATTACATAATATTTAACGTAGAGTTTTTAAAAAAAATATTAAAAAGTCCATTTTAAAACGTGTCATTAAAACAGATTGCTGGATTGCTGGATTGCTGGATTTTGGCGGCGTGACGTCACCTGGGTCAAAGTTGTATAGAAATCAATAGAAATGAAGACGCAAGCCGTTCGGCATTCCGTGTTATTGGTTTATAGAGGATTGGACATATAATAGTTTTTGTTTTTATTGAAACATTATTTAGGCCTAAATAATTTAGTATCAAAAATAAAGTATCTCTATTAGTTTATCTATATTATTTAAAATATTCAAAAACTTTAACTGTACAACAAAACGATCGTATCGCCCAGTAATGTCTATAAAAACGCTCCAATGCTGAAATTCAAAATGGCGGGAGTCGAACAGCTGTTCCCTACAAGATTCATACTTCGGTTAGTCATGATGACGTCACACTAGATTCGGTGGTTTTCGGGGGATCTTGAAAAATTAAAACTTTGACATTTATTTTAACTATTAAAACTAACTATAAAAATAAAAATGAATATGCAGTTATTTAAGTTAGAAGGTCATTATTCATAAAAAAAAACAAAAAAATTGGACTGAAATTCTCTATTCGGTAAATATAAGTTTGGTATTGAGGATTCCAAATGATAGATGCAAATTCGAGATGAGATCTTATATATGCAGTTCAAGTGTAAAAGGTTTATTGAATGGTTTTGTGACGCGAAGAATGAAACCCAGTTGTTTGTAGGCTTTTTCTAAGATGTTTTGAATATGATATTTAAATAGTAATTTAGAGTCAAGTAATACTCCAAGGTCTCTAAATTTTTCTATTTATTGAAGGGGAACACGTTTCAGGTGGTAAGTTTGGCTGATTGAGGGGCGTTTACGTGAAAATGTTTTCGCATTACATTTATTTGTATTGAGAAATAATTGGTTTTCTTTGCAATATTCATTAATCCTATTAATGTCTTCTTGTAATTTGCAATCATCTGCTGAGCTTATGCATTTGTTTATTTTCACGTTATCAGCGTAAAGAATGAAATCAGGATGAGTGATGACAGTTTGAAGTCATTGCGATACAAAGAAAAAAGCAGAGGCCCTAAATTAGAACCTTGCGGTACCCTCGAGGGAACGGTTATTATCTATGACACGTAGCCTCTTAGGCAACAGCTTGACTTCTATTTTTATTTTTATTTTTTTATTATTTTTTAATGTAAGATGAGAACCATCTGAGAAAATTCCCGCTCATACCCGCTTACGATGAAGACACTTGCAATATTTTTCTGTCAAATTTCATAGTGGGATGAGCTGTCAGTATTGCTCTGGTGAAACACCGCCATTCGGATTTAAAGCGTTGCGCGTTATTTGGAATGGCTGAAACTGTATTTAGTTAGGATATCTGAATAGTCAGGTACTTCTCAACCTTCCTCTGGCGGTCTCTTTCCCCTCTTCATGCCCTTCAGTCTAATAACATACCCCATTTTGGGATACCTTGGTTCCACTGGCTCGAAATCTTTTTTTTACGTTTTTAAGGATGTTTTATTATTTTTTTTACGATTTTAACTTATGCCATTGTGTAGCATTCTTGTAAGCGATTTTTTTGCAGTATTTGATAAAATATATTTATAATTACGTGAATCTTCTCACTGAGATCTTGTCAAGAAGTGTATAATGCGCCATTCTTTAACAATGCAAACATACTTCCGCATTAAAGATCGTATAAAGTACGCTCACATTGTTTTTAACAATTAAAATGATAATCACAACAGCCTGCGAGAACATTGAATAAAAATGAGCCACTTGCTGGTTTAAAAAAAATGCAATGATTTTTTTTTTGACATTTTATGAATATGTATTTTTTTCAATTAGGGAAGCGGATGTGGGTACCACCGATCCGGAAACCATTTATTGGATGACCAAAACTCCTGCCATAGGTTACTCCAAATGGTCTGCTATGTTTGGTGTCTTAGCAGGAGTGAGGCATGTCTAGATCTTGGCGGCCAATGCGTTTGCCCACGTAGCTGGCTGGTTAAGGAGAGATTGGTTAACGGAAACCTAGTCTTGACATGTCTGGCAGATTCCTATCCATCCCTCAACTTTTTTCCTTCCCAGAACTTCATCTCCTTCTTTTCCCTTAAGAGACCCTCCACACAGCATTCCCAAAGATGGCGCAGGCCCCGAGGGATTTTTTTTTTCAAGGCTTCCTATGTGATGTTAATGTAAAAAATACATTCCCGGGTTATGAATAACCTGACAATGTCGTCGATCTGCTACTATCATCACAGTAAGTGGAAAATGTTGCTTTTGCCGAGATTTATTTTTTATTTATTTATTTATTAAACGCCCAGAGGGTTTTTACATGATTTGTACTGTAATTTTAATTTGACAGATATTTTTAAACTTAGAAAATAATAAAAGTAAAATTACATTAGATAAAATAGATGGAAGACTTAGGAAACAAGAGGCGCTACCAACTCAGCAACCGACTGTTAATTTGTTTTTACTCGGAAGACATTAAGTTTTTTTAAAATTCAATCGCAATTAAAAAATATACAGCAAATTAAAAAATATTAACCTTTTAATACATGCTTTTGAAATTTGATGTTTTTTGGTATTTTTAATACATACTGACGAATTGTTGTGGGTTATAAAGATTTATTTACCCCTCGAACCCGTAAGCTTGTTTTCAAGATAAAATAACATTACCAGACATAATATGTATGATGAATGTGGGGTGCTTGACTTTTTAAAGCAATTATACTTTAATCCACTTTTTTTCCCTTTTTTTATTTAAAAAAAACTAATACAATTAAATTGTTTCAATAAAACATTAAGGAATTATACTTCATAAACATGGCTTCACCCAACTATTGCAGGGATTTAAAAATTAGTTTAAATGTTTGTAATAACGACGAAAAGTGAAAATCGATAATATAGTACACAATCGTCATTTTTACAATTTCAAAAGCTGACCCATATTGCTGTATAAAAAATCTGTTTTGGGTTTCATAAAAAAATAATATTCTGCCTAAACTATCAGATAATTTTCTTATTCCAACGTTCGTGAACATAAATTTGTTACATTATCTGTTACTATTCGTGTTCTTTTTTGAAAATCTATTAACACTTTTTTTCTAAGCCAATTAAAAATTCACGCAACTGGCTCATTATTCATAAAATTTCACACAATAAATCACTAGCGCTTCAAAATCAGCGCCATTAATTGAGACTTACAAGACAGAGGCGTTTAAATCCGTTAATGCGCCAATTAAACACAGTAAAGTCATTTTCATAAAAACTATTAAATTTATATTAATAAATAGTTTTCTACCCAAATTCGACAACGAGATTTGTACAAATATATATTTTTAACAAAATATCTTAAAATATTATTTTACTTTGTTTTACGGTGAAAGGGAGGTACTCTCAGTAACGCCACGGTGAGAGATCACAATTCAGAATTGATTAAAATGTTTTTTTTTCTATGGTTATTTCTAAGTTCTACAGCTCATTATGGAAAGGCGGTGCTAACTGAAAATGGTTGTGTTGATCTAAAGATTCTAGACAGAATATCTAATTCCTTAAAACCAAAGCAAAATGTTCGACTTGCTGCTTTAAATTTCTAAATAATGGATTTTCTTATTAAATCTATTTTGTCCACGAATGAAAATAACTAACTAATAATAATTTTAAGGACGGTAAAATTTGAGCAAATTTAATGACGCCTTCACTGACCGTTTAAGATTTTTTGCTTTTAATTATATTATAAAGGAATCGGCTGATGGTTTTTTGTTGTTTCTCAGCTCTATTGAGTACACCTAAATGCCGATCATCCAGTTGATTAATCAGACTTCTCCAAGGAAAACAATATTTGAATGCTCGCCATAAATCAAATATTACTCTATTTAAAGGTGTCTGTATTTTACACATTAAATATGTAAAAAAAAAACAGCGGGGGGCACAGCGGTCTGGTATATCAGTATGACCTTTTAAAATATCCCATGAGCTACTAGAGACTCAGTAAATTACTACACGTTTTTCTACTAGATTTGGTAATAGATTTGGTGATGTTTATGAATTTATGTGCAATCTGAGTATTGTACCATAGGAATGCTTACTTTACTCAAATTTCTTTTCGGAGATGTCTGACTAATCAACTAGAGTAGCTGGAAGATCGATATTTTAGATGGAAATAGCTGCACAAATTGCAAAGCACCAGAGCATGTTCGAGAGTTCTTGCTGCTTCAGATATCGCACAAACAGTGTTTCGGCTTCATAGTATTGTCAACGAATGTACTGAAACTATATTAATTTCTCACGTTATTTGAACTTTGTATGAAGAGATCTAACCGGCCGGTAAGAGCACAAACCTGCTTTGTGGTATAATTGTTTTAATACATTTAATTTCATAACTTTCACTGTTTGTTTGGTTTTCGAAAAAAATTACGTCAATGGAAGTATTTTAATTTGTTTTATTTTATTTTATTAATGGTCGTTCTGAAAATTAAGCAATCAACGGATTGAGTTATCGTCCCCTTGGAACAACAAGGTTCCATCTAATATTTTAGCCGAACTTGAGGTTTTTCTTTTTAAAACTAAAAACTAGATTTTTTCTTGGGTAACAAAATGCTATTAATTTAAAGCAATTATGTGTTTTTTAGATAAACATTTGCTTTTTTCTTACGCAACTAACTCTAGATTTTTACGGCCTAAAGCAGGTAAAGTATAACTTCAAATTACAAAATTTATTTATAGTTCATATTCACGTTGTTATAAAAATGTAAAGCTATATTATGTTTAATTTAATGAAAACCAATCACTTTGTTTATACCACTTATACCAAAATAATCAACATGTTTCGAGAGCAGTGGTTTTTCGTCGGGATAAAAATGAAAATTAACAAAAATAATAAAAAAAAAACTTTGTCTGTAAAGTCGGTTTACGGACGATAATTTTACGTGATAACGTCATATAATAACGGTGGAGTGGGAGAGAGATAGATGCGTCACAAGCCGAACGCTCAGGCCGAACGCTTGTTCCGCGCTCTGGTTTGCACGTTCGGCTCAGGCGGAACGTGACGAAGAGTCATACTTTTTCGTGAGTGCTGCCGTCATCGATTTATAAGACGTTATCTCGTCAAAATTACCCAAAATAAATATTTTTTAATCTGAAAGAACGGTGTATGCAAGCACCTCCACATCTGCATAGATACATACATATTAAAAATACAAAGAGCGCCATTAATATCCGTTCTGACACCGCCATTTCCTGTTTGATCGCTCGTAATCTAATCATACAATAAGCGTTCTTACAAATAAACGATTTTGTATGATAAAGCCCTCATAAATAGTGAACATCGCCCACTCGGACCTGGTGGCAATGGTTTATGTTCTGCTGTGCAAACCTACGAGTAATTTCCGCGAGTGAATATGTCACATAAATAATGCTTACAGTAGATTATATTAAATACCGTTTGCAGAATTATCTAGGTAATTACTTGGTTCAGTGGACAGAAACTACTTTTTGGACAGAGTTAGAGAGTTTGCTGTTCGAATTCAAAAGTCAACCCGTGATCAGGTTTGATTATTCAAATCAAATTTGCTTTGAAAATAAGCATCATTTTCAAAATTATAACTGATTGTGCGAAGAATTAGGTGTGTGAGCGATAAAGTAGGTACCTACACGTAATATAATATTTGAACAGAAAAGTACTTCATTTTTGTTTTTTTCAAAATTGGAATTATAATATACCGAAATTTTTCACGGGACACAACGTTGGTCATCAAAAATATTAATTTCTGATACCGAATTAATAAATAAATTTACATTTGAACGAAACGCAAAACGTTCGAGTTAAAACAGGACTCAATATGCGCAGTCAAAATGTCTCTACCGTGCAAAACGGTAGAGTTGAGACAGGACTATACGCTCAGTCAAAATGTCTCTACCTTGCAAAACGGTAGAATTAAGCAGGACTTCAATGCGCTCAGTTAAAATGTCCTATCTTGCAAAACGGTAGGGTTAAGACAGGACTTCTACAAGCTCAGTCAAAATGTCTTTACCGTGCAAAATGGTAGAGTTGAGACAGGACTTCTATACGCTCAGTCAAAAATGTCTCTACCTTGCCTCTTCGAGGTACTGTATTAATGCGATAGGCAATATTATTTGTGGCTTGAATTACGGCGACAATGACGAAATATTTCTTAAAAAATCATCACGTGTTGTCGTGTTCTCCAGCTTAGTAGATAGTGGTAGGCATGTAGGTAGAAATGGAAAATTATTCCATTACTCGTGCGACAATTGATGTAAAACTGTGGAAAATGTCGCAATTTTGTCAGGGGAGAATTCAAAAATTCAGTAAAAAAAATAATGGGGTTTTATTTTGAATCCGATTTTTTTCAGGTAATTTTTTTATCTCGTAATTGCTTGAAATAACAACCATTTATTAGATATCCAACACCTCTGCGTGTCACCCCAAGTGGTTTGGTGACTTAGCAGGTGTGCCCGGGTTCTTAAGGTGAGGTTTGTCTGGATCGTGGCGGCGTATGCGTTTGACATTAATTTAATTTTGATTGAAAAAAATATTTCTGACGAGTGGATGCCTTAAAAAAATTGCAGCACCCAAGTAATAAATAATACCTAATATTGTTAGGGCGGTGGTTTAACCAATTGTCACCTCTAATGCACAGACGCAATGTAGGCGTGCTGAATCTGTTCACTAATGTAAAAAAACCATTACATTGAATGGACTAGATTATAAACACATAGCAATAGGAATATTAAAACCTTTTGTTCCCATTTCGCTTCTGTATTTTTCTTTCCATAGATAATAGCATACTGCAGAGAGTTAGTAGTGCCCTGACATTGTGACCCTTCACGTAGAGAAAAGGTCGCGTGTCTTTAAACTCTATGTTTTCTATTGCTCTATGCTCTATGTTCTTCTATCGCATGCATTCATCCATGCATCATAATATTATGCAGTGAAAAATGTTTAATTTATGGGACGTGTTTGGATGGTTCATCTCTTGATATTCGCACCAGGGTTGTCACAATGTTATCAAAGGTGTCGGAATAAAATTACAAAGGCATGAATTTCACCTACTAATATTGCACAAGGAATAACACAAGGACAAATTTTCACAATGAGAGAATTACACCTACTGGAAATACACGTCAAAAAATCTGTTCGTGAACATTTTATTTTAATTTTTAGTGTAGAAATGTTTAAGTTTCATTTTTGAAAAAAAAACTACGTTACGTTAGGTTAGGTAAGATTTTTAATTTCGTTTTTAGGTTCGTAAGCAGTCGTAATTTAAGTAGGTGTAATTCTCTCCAAGTGTAGTAATTCTGGCAATGTAATTTGGCACATGTGATTTCTTCGTATAACCAATTTATTCATTTTGTTATTTAATTTAGCTATTTACAATGCTTCAATTTTAAAATTTTTATTTTTAAGTGTACGTTAAATAAACATCATATTTGAATACGTACATCTGTAATTCTGGCAGTATAAGAGGAATGTTTGCGCGGCTGGTTTCGGCACGTTTCAAAAATTAGTAATAATACAAAAAATGTATTATTACTAATTTTATTTTTTTTTTATTTTGCATCATTTATTTATTTATAAATAAACGCCCTTTTTCAGGGCTTTTACATATATAGCATAGAAAAAACATTTTATTGTACATAACTGAACTGCCTCAATAACAATATTTTATATTTATTCAAAGATAAATTGAAGATGTCCACTGACTTGGTATAATTGTTTCCCTCCATTAGTATTCTGGGCAAAGAGGAAAACATATGGTAGTTAGTCCCAGAATTTCTGCACTGAAATAAATCCTGACTTCTAGTATTACGAAGTGGAATTCGGAAGCTTATCAATTCAAGTAATACCGGACTATCAACTAAATCATTTAGAATTTTATATAAAAATACCAAGTCAGTGAAAATTCTTCTGTCTGACAATTTTAGCATATTCATATCGTTTAAAATTGTGTTGTAGTTTAACATATTTGCTGGAATACCCATTTTAAAATTTAGAAAACGTAAGAATTTGTTTTGTATTCTTTCAACAGCTTGTACGTGCACATTATAATGAGGATTCCAGACAGGAGAATTGTACTCAAGTTGGCTTCTAACATAAGCAAAATATAACATTTTAATACACTTTATATTGTTAAAGTTTCTAGTTAGCCTAGTTATAAACCCCAACATTTTTAAGCCCTTATTACAGATTTCTGTTATGTGGTTAACAAATGAAAGATTTGATTGAAAAGTGATGCCCAAGTCTTTAATTTGCATTAATGTCTGAAATCATATTGGAATAAGTTCTGTAAAATTTTTTTTTAAATGATTTTCATTTACTCACAAATACTTGCCCAAGTTCCCTCTAAAATCATGAAACACTAAAATCTTTAATAGCCTATATCTTATAATTTAAAGCAAAAATAAATAAAGTAACTCACATCTGTACTAGATAGTTGATTCATCTTTAGATTACAAAAATAATTTTTCAGTTTGGTTAGGTATTTTGATCTCAAATCCAAAATTAAGATTTGTATGAAACGGGCCGAAACCGGCCGCGCAAACGTTCCAACGTAAAATTACGCCTGTTTTATTTCGTCCTGTAACCAATTAATTTATGTTTTATTTAAATTAATATTTTTTAAAATTTTATTTGACTAAGCACATGCTGAATGAAATTAAAAATAAACAAAAGTTTTTTTTGAGCTTTTGTAAGTAGTTGTAATTCACTACACGTGTATTTTCTGTCACGTGTAATTTTGTCCGTATGTAATTTTGGTAGTGTTATATGGGTATTTGAAATTACGCTTGTTTTAATTAAGTCATTTTGTAGTAAAACAATTTATTTATTGTAATATTTCATTCATTTGTTTTTTGCTCTTATTTTAAAATTTCTACTTAGGCTTCATAAGTTCGTCATTACCGTCGATCGACGTAATAAAATTTAGAACACATTTTCACTTCTGTGTTCTTCGTCCTTTACCTCTGAGCATATTTTTTACAATAAAATACGTTACAAATAAACAAAATGCCATTTAAGCTTTGTTACTTTGTAACTTACCATCTTTGTACTAAATGTAGCGTATTCTTGTTTTGTAATTGTATTCCTACTGCTAAGTTATTTAGCATACATACATAAACACGTGCCAAGAGAAGAATTTCATATATTTTGACACGTGAACGCAATTTAGATTTTTGTAAATGAATACGTCTTCTGTATTCGGTATTTGACTCTTGAAATATATTAGGAAAGCATTGCGTTATGTTTTGATGGTACCTTAGTTCATTTGGCATTGGGTTTATGGTAAACAACTCGGGTAATTTTCCTGGCATCTTCAGAAAAAAATATTAATTTTTTATATTTAAGGCGCCTTTTGAAGATTATATCCATAAATGTCATTAAAGAGTCATTGAAGAGTATGACAATATTAAAAAAAATCTAAAATAAATTATGAAAAGGAGCAAGACACAAGAAAATAAAAAAGGTGACTATCGCAATAATTAATTATATCAATTATATTATCAATTTGGGAGGCGGGAATGGGTACCGCCGCCCCGGAAATCTTTATTGGATAACCAATACCTCTGCCATAGGTCACCCCAAGTGGTTTGCTACGTTTGGTGATTTAGCAGAGGTGCCCGGGTTCATGGGGTGAGGTTTGTCTAGGTCTTGGAGGCGGATGACCAGGACTCACTGAACCCCAGATTCCTACCCACCCCTTAAACCCTTTTCCTTCCCAGAACTCTCCTTTCCCCCTTTTCCTTAAAAAAACTCTCCACACAGCATCCCCAAGGATGACATAGGCCCTGAAGGAAATTATTTTCCTCAGGGCCTCCTGTGTGGAGCTCATGTAAAAAAAAAAAATCACGTAATCACCGAAGACAAGGTTAGCGACTCGCAATCGAAAATTTGGCACAGAAAAAAATACTGTCATATCTAAGAATTGAACTCAGGACTTCAACCTTGCCAGAGAAATGCTCTACCACTAAGTTAATGGGACCTTATCATATTCCTTCGGTCATATTATTTAACTGTATCATACTTTAACAAAGAAATACCAACATTATCTTCATTTTCCTAACGCATATACTTATTGGCTGCTACCTTTATGTATGATTGCAGGATTCACCTCAAACTAAAAGCTACTGCGTGAGTTTGTTTATGTATACTTAATATTGTACCATTATCTATACTATAGAAAGTACATTATATGCGAGTAATATAGGCTGTATATAATGGTAAACTCTGGCGTTATAAAATCTTTACTAATATTATAAATGCGAAACTGCGTGTGTTTGTCTGTTACGCTTTCACGCACGAACCAATAAACAGATTTTAAATTCTTTCACCAATAAAAAGCTACATTTTATGCTAGTAATAAAGGCTACATATAATGGTAACCTCTGGCCAATTATAAATATTAATATGTTATATTTATTATTCATTTTCTGTCGCTAACAAAAGCGAGTTGTTGCTAACGTCACAAAAAAAAAACGTTGCTGTGGAAACGATGTTGATATATTTGCGGGAAATCGTAGTTAATGTCAATCTTTCTTTATAAATAAAAATGAATCTCCAAAATTCTTGTACGCGCATAACTTCCGAAAGACTACACCAAATTGGATAATTCTTTTTTATACTATTGGTGATCTCTGGCATTATGAAATTTAAGTGGCACGCGAGCTGTTTGAAAACTGAATGTACCGGAAATGAAAGTATGGAATGCGGGAGTGGGGATCATTGTGCAAGCGCTACAGTAATTTCCCCCTAATACCATGCGAGCGAAGCCGCGGGTAAAAGCTAGTTTTCTATAAAGATTTTTTATGGCCTAAATTTTTCGGACGACATTATTGTATTCATCATCAGGGCAGAGAGTTGTACGGTAAAAACACGGTATCGCATCTACATACATAAACCTACACTTCACAACAATTCGATTACATATCTGCCCTGGAATCTGCAATGCTGTCCGAAACGTTGCCTAAATAAGGAGTTAGTTGTCTCCGTATTAAAATTCGGAGGTATGATTTTTTTAATTTGGGCGGAAGTATTCAAAATGATAATCAAAAAATGTCGAGCAATCGGGGAAAAAAGGTTTAAATAGCGCTGTCGCTCCACTGGTTTGAAATAATTTTAATTCTATTGTAATATTTTCTGCAATAAATAAATAAGTATCTAAAATAAAATGGCCTTATCTTTTAAAATATTTATATCTTAAAATCTGAAGTTGGGGCAATGCCGGGACTGTTAGGCAATTAATTAATTTAGAAACATTATCTAATGGATGATTTAGCGATAACCTGAATTCAATTTCGATTCAGAAACGAGTCCGGGAGATGTTTTGGACATTGCATTTTGGCATATTAACACACAAGAGAGGTTTATAGCCGCTCTGCATCCGCTTTGAACCGGAAACATTATTTGTGACAGCCTTAAAAAATCACCACCGGTTTATTAGAATATCGCCATCCTATTTCACATTTACTTCACTGCTTATTTATAATAATTAATTACATGAGAAGAAGATATGACCCTATATTAGTTATGTAAAATAATGTTTTATTCTTCAATATCTACTGCTGCAAGTTTATTGAAATATAATAAGTGGGAATGTTTTTTAATGAATTTCTATTAAATTTTCTGCCAAGAAATTTAATTCTAATAATGTGTAGCTCATTTTAATTTGATTGTATTTTTTTACATGAATGCTGCATAAGAAATCCTAGTATTGGAGCCAGTGATCACAAATAGAACCCTTGTTATATTTGGCTTACCAGTTTTCCAAAGGTCGCGGGATGGAATCCCGGCGTGGCAAATAATATTTTTTTGAATAATTTGTGTTATTTCACAATTAATTCATTTAAAATAATAACCAGTATTTTTGTGGCACGTTCCAGAGTGGAAGATACTCTCTGTGTCGCCCCGGTGTAAGACCGCCATTCAGAATTGAAACGTTACTTGAAATAGCTTTAGCCGTGTTTGGTAACCAGATCTGAATAGCCAGGTACTTCCTCACCTTCCTCTTCCCCATCTCCTTCCCCACCCTACTACCTTCAGCCTCACAACATACCCCAATCGGTGATGCCATAATCTCACTGCTCCAGACGGGAGCAGTTGGGACTCTTGTGCGGTATTCACATTAATAAATATATGAGTTTTAAAAAAAAAATCCTTAAAAAAATTTATAATTTTTTTTAATCCAGCTGAAGTGTCTGATGTCGGCCGGGCTGTAAGCAGAGTTTTTCAAAATCAGATGTATACAGTATTTTTCTCTTATTTTGGAGTAAAGTGTGCTAAATTTCATAAATAATTTATAAAAATTTTGCTTTGAGTTGTGGAAAAGGGGATAGGGGCAGTTTTTACAGCTCTCATTTAGACAGTGACCTTCCTTTTGTTTTGAAGGTCAAGTATTCAAATATATATATTCTAATATATATAAATCAATTTCGGAATAAAGGTGTTAGTTTTCTACAAAAACAAAGCCACCTACTCAGGTACTCTAATTTATATATAAGAGTTGGATTGATAAATAATAAATTTGGATATACAATTAAAAAAACAAATGTTTCTCTCTTGAAACAAACCATTATTTACATAACTTATCAAACAACTCTTGACATAATCCGTAGAACTCTTTAAATAATCAATATAACTCTTGAAATATTCCACACAATTCCTTAAAAATCAAAATAAGCTCGCGAAACAATGAAAAGAACCATTGAAATAATAAATAAAATTCTAGAAATATTTCATTTAACTGTTGAAATAAAATCAATATAGCTCTTGAAATAAGCTGTAGAATTATTAAAAAATATATATATAAATAATATCATTAACAACATCAAATATTCAATAAATCTCTTGAAATGCCTATTAGAATAAAATATAACACACATGTCGCGAACCATCGAAATAATTAGAGATGTTATGGAATGGGCATATCATTAATTAACTGAAATATAAAAGCATATATTTAAATGCCCTGAAGAGCGCTTAAATCATCAAGCAGATAACTTCAAATGTCAAATTTACCCTTTACACCTCAATATATAAAATGCAATTGGCCGTAAATAAATGAATACGTAAATCCCAACAACAAGTGTCAGAGAGCAGGGGCTATCGCGACACTTGTATCACGCAAGTCGCTCTCTTCCCGTGCGGTCACTGTATTATAAATATAAATACCCGATCCCCGCAATACTAGCAGTATGGCGGGTAGGTACCCAGCCTGTAGTATGGAGCCGTACGCTATACACGAAACAGCCTATCGGCCAGAAGAGAGCCGTGTCCATGGCCCGAGTGGCGGTGCCGTTCACCTTTTAGCCTAGTAAACTCGGGAAGGTTCGTTCACCTACTGAGAGCGGTGCGGGCGACGACCCCGCCTGGCGGCCGGCGCGGGAAGCTGCGAACACTGAGCACCGCTCGCTACTGCGCCTGCGTAGAGGTTGAACCTCACTCGGTGTTGCTAGCCGGGAAATTATCCGATGAACAACTATTTTCACGGACGCTTTTTTTATGGAGAGAGATTAATTTCGGATGGGAATTTTGCATATCATCTAGTGCCTACCCATGCTTCTCAGCGGAAGTGTGTATTAAAAAATTACAATAAATATATTACTCACTCTTTCTCTGTTTTATATTCAATTATGTTTGGAAGTACGATTTTTGCAGAGTGAATGAATCGAACAATATTGAGTAAAAAATTTGCATATTTTTTTTTGTTTTATGCGATTTTCTTATAAATTTAATTGTTTTATTTTTATTGTCTTATTTGAGTCAAAATCACAACTAGAAAAACCGTAATTAGTTTTATTTTGGCTTTATCTACACAAGGACAAACTGATGAAATGAAATCTGTCGATTTCCCAAAAACGAATAAATAAATAAATATACCACGCTTATAGTAGTGAATGATAGAAGAAGTCGGGGACGCTCGAAAAAGACATGACACGATCAAGTGAATGAGGTATTTGACTCGGGCCATGTCAACTGTCAGAACAATAGAAGAGTATAAACGAGACGATGTATGAATGTGAATGAGGCAAGGAGTGTGTGCTAAGACCGACTTGTTTGGCGGTCTGTCCTCTCTGCCTACACCTGCGAGAAATAGCTCGATTAGTATGTATAAATTGCAGCGAAATATAATAACTTAAAAAATATTTGTAATATCTCTGCTGAATACCATTTTACGAGCGATTACTTACATTATAATAAATACGATAAAGAAAGAGGCATGAACGGAAAAAGGATATCAGTAAAGTAGGTACATGATGTGCAAGTGGATGTAAAAAGTGCGAAAGACGTCAAGGGTATTTTCTTTGCCACGATCGAGTAAATGTATTTGACAACTTCACACGATTCATTGTAAAATGAGACGAAGTAAGATGTTTGGCGTTCAATCTCTTTGCCTACTTCTGCGGAGAAAATTCATGATGGTTAGTTAATATCTAGACATGTAATTCATTAGGTAATTCAAATATATCTCAACTCTGTGATACAGTTTATACTTAATTTCCTTAATTAAAATAATGCCTAGGCGAGTCAAATATTTTCAGTAAATATAACAAATTATTGTAAAATTCTAATGGTGTATGTTATAAGATGTTTATTTAATGATTCACGTTTATCATCTTTTTTATAATATAAAAAACAAGTTTTTTAATTTATCGGGATATTAAATAAACGGCAGCTGAAATTTTTGCATTTTTCGTTTTAGATGTTTTGAAAATGGGGTTATAGATTAAAAATTATGATGTCATAACTGGTTTCAAAGAATGGGGACAGATGATACATAAATAATGTGTGCAGGAATATTGATAATATTTTTGGTTGCTACGCCGTTCCTTGGTCAAAAGTTGTGAGGAAATATTGTTTTAGTTTGTTCTTTGCATTATGTTTTGTAACCAAATTTTTTTGAGTAATTAATAAGATAAACATTATATTAGACATATTGGGCCTTACTAATAAATATGTTTAAATTTTACAAAGCTGATAAACAATCATTATGTACGATAAATGGCTGTATATCAGTTGTGTAAAATTTAAACACGTTCATTAGAAATGGGGTTGACATATTATGATGTGTACGTACGTATGTACATTTTTTATAGTGAAATCTATTTAAAAATATATATTATGTGAATACCACACCCATCCGTACGAAGCAAGAATCCCATCTGTACGAAGCCAGTGAGACTACGGCATCTCCAATTGGGGATTGTTTGTTGTCAGGCTGAAGGTAGTGGGGAGGGGGAAAAAGATGTGGAAGAAGAATATTCCGATCTGGGTACCAAATACGGCTAAAGCTATTTCAAGCAACATTTCAATTATGAATGGTGATCTTTCACAAGAGCAATTCTGAGAATTTTCCACTCTAAAACGTGCCGCAAATGTACAATATTAAGTGTTAAAAAGTGAAATAACTCAAATTAAACAAATATTTTTTATGAGCCGGAATTTGAACCCATGGACTCCGGATTTCTAGTCGAGAGCCTTACCCCTTGACAACGTCAAATTGGTGCCTTTAAACCAATATTAGGTACTTGCCTACATATTTTCTTTTGCAAAAAATATTACAAGGTCAGCATCCGACGAACTTGTCGTTTTGGCGGCAAATCGAAAATGGCACGTTATAAATCTCTATAGAAAATTTATTCGATAACATAAAAATAAAAAAATTAATTAATTATCGTAATTTTTTTATAATTTTTCCGGGAATAAAAAATAAAACAGTGAAAACACCCTATGGGAGCAATTAGTACTCTTGCGCGGTATTCCCTGTAAGCAATTTATTCATTTAATAATATACAGTATATTTGCGGCAAGTTCCAGAGTGGAAGATACTCTCAGTAAAGCCATGATGTAAGACCACCATTCAGAATTGAAACGTTGCTTGAAATGGCTTTAGTCGTGTTTGGTGACTAGATCTGAATAGCCAGGTACTTCCAACCTTCCTCTTCACCATCTCCTTTCCCTCCCCACTACCTTCAGACTCAAAACATACCCCAATTGGGCATGCCATAGCCTCACTGGCTCCAGACGGGAGCAATTGGGACTCTTTTGCGGTATTCATACAAAAAAAACAAAAAATGATATGGAATTTAAATTAAAGAAATTAAAAATGTAATCCTATCCCTTAAACATTCTCATATTTACAAAATTATTTATTTTATTATCTTAAAATACATCTTAAAACAATAAATCAGACATGTTTTGGGTTTTGCGAATTCGCTCGTTCAACTTTGAGAAGATAGTTAGTGTGAACAAATTGCACAGTCGAGCGCGCAACAGGAATTTGAAATACTTAAGTGGATTTTTCACCTTTATTGTATTTAGTGGACACCTCAGGTTGAGTTGTTTTTATGAGGCGGGTAATGGATGCAATTTTAAATGTGCTGCATATAAAAAATTCATGAAATTTATGGATATGTAGATGAACGGAAAGTGCAAAAACAGTAATTATATTTTTTAATGTGAATAATGCAAAGAGTCCCAACTGCTCCCGTTTGAGTGAGACTATGGCATCACCAATTGGGGTATATTGTGAAGCTGAAGGTAATGGAGAGGTAGAGGAAATGTGGAAGAGGAAGGCGAAGAAATACCTGGCTATTCAGATCTGGTAACGCCATTTTAAATTTTTTTTTTAAGTGAATACCGCATACGAGTCCCGCCTGCACCGCCTGCATCCAATGAGTCCACGACATCACCAAATGGGGTATGTTGTGATACTTGAGGAAATATAGAGGGGAGGAGATGTGGAAGGTGGGGAAGTACTTAGATATTCAGATCTGGTCACCAAACACGTCTAAAGCCATTTTAAGCAACGTTTCAATTCTAAATAGTGGTCTTACACCAGGGCGATACTGAGAGTATCATCCACTCTGGAACCATTTTAAATGAAATTTTAAATTAAAAAAATGTGAAGTAACAGAAATAAATCAAATAAAATTCAATTTGAACCCGCGACCTTCAGAGTACTAGTCAAGCGCCTTACTACTCGACCGCGGAGGCGGTCAAATTGTTTATGTATTTCGCGAATGCCAAAATGGACACCTAAATACAGTATATTTAATCATAATTAATTATAACATCACGGTTACAAATCATGGTGCGTAAACTGATTTTATTTGACCCGTGAAAAATCACAGAATATTATAAAACTGCAATTTCTTAAAAGATAATTAAAATCGTTTTCTGTTAAAGTATTAAATATTTCATAGGTAGGTACCCAGTTTATCGCTTGTTTGAAGCCTTCAGGCAGTCAGTTACAAATTTTAAAATTCCTCTTAAATGTGGAGCAGATTTGAGTTCGTTGAACCAGATTTAAGGAGACGCACATAAAACCGAAAATATTACATTTCATTTGTGTTATTTCTCAATTAATTAATTAAAAGAAATACGTATTTTTTTGGAACGTTCAGTATACTCACAATGGCCCTGGTGTAAAACCACCATTCAGAAATGAAATGATGCTAAAAATAACATTAGCCGTGTTTGGGTACTTTCCACGCTACTTATTTCTCTATTTAATTTTTTTTATACGAATAGCGCGCAAGAGTCCCGACTGCTTCCAACCATCTGGACTTATTGATACTATGGCATCCTTAGTTGGGTTAAGTTGTGAGGCTGAAAGAAGTAGGGAGGGGAAGGAGATGGCAAATAAGAAGTTTTTGGGTATTCAGATCTGGTCATCAACCACGGCCAAATCAATCCATTTCATTCATCCATCCATTTCATTTCAAAATCCGTTTCTATTCTGTACAACAACCATCATCATCACATCTGCCCTGATGATGGACACTGTAATGTTGTCCAAAATGTTGGCTAAAGTAGGAGGTAGCGCAACACGGCATAACACCCCAAAAACAAAAAACGAAAATATATGTTTTAAATAAAATGTTTGAAAAGGCGCCTAGTTTTAGGCAATTTCATTAACACATTGATAGAATGGAAATAGATTTCAATAAATTTTTGTGATTTATTTTTGAGGTGATATGCCGTGTTGCGCTACCTTCTTCTTCAGAAAATGTTCCGAACAGCATTACAGAATTTGTATCATCCAAAGATATTGAAATACAAGAGATATGCTATGATGTCCGCTCGACTGTCGGCGGATTACTTAATGGGAATAGTTTGAATACGGAAAGAATTCGTTCAATTAGTTGATTTTTTTAAGATTGTGCAGTAGAATTGGTTAACAATATCGGCGAATCCAGGAACACAGTCCCACCGAGTAAAAACTGCGGATAGCACATCTCTTATATTTGAATATCTTTAGTATCGTCTGTTACACATATACCTTGATGATGGTCATTGTAACGCTGTCTGAAACATTGTTGTCCAACACGTCATAAAACCCCGAAAATAAATTCGACCGCTCAGAGGTTGGGTGGGCATCGCGTTTGGGACCCACCCGAGCGTCGCGTGTTCGATTCCTCGGCTGGCTAAGTCCTCCATCACAACACAAGCAATATTTTTGGCTTTCTGTGGTGGTAGTAGGAGATTTTCAAATATTGTTGGGTTATCCGTTACCCGGGAATGTTTGTCTTTCTTAAAAAAAAAAAATTACTGTGACACTTCTGGCCGTGAAAATCTTAAATCTTCAATAAATCTTTAAACCAAAAATGTTAACATTTTATTTTTAATTTAAAAAACACAGAAAAAAACAAAAAAATAGCCACCATGCCATTTCCCGCAGGGGTATACAGAGAAGATGAACTAAAATACAAAAGTTTTAAAAAGTGATAAATCCAAATCACACGTGTAATTTTAGTATTAAATAAATATAAGCACAAACATTACAACTAGATAATTACACAGATAAAACTGCAGAGAATGATGGCCTACGTGACAAAATACGATCTTTACACTAGCCCACTAGCGCATGAAGCACAGGCTGGTTCGGGCTGCAGGGACGCTGGTTCTGGGTCCCGATTTCGTTAATTAAATTATTTATGACGGAACCAGTTCCTCGCCTACTAAACTGAACCCGGTGTTGTGGGAGGCCGGACTATTCTGTATTCGTTATTTAATATGTTAAGATCTTATTTTGGTACTTCATATTGCACTTTGAATATTGGAAAGGTGTTGAAATTTAAAAAATATATATATTTTATTTTTTATATTAGTTTCACATCTTTTTAAGAAAAGGAAGGAGACAAAGTTATTGATTTTTCGAAGTTAAGTTGGGTGTCAATGTGTCCAGGAGTGACGGACTTATGATTCCATCCCTCCCGCTGCGGTGCAAGGCGAAGGGTTTGAGAAAATTCTGCTGGAGAGATTGTAAGATCTCCCACAACCAATCTTTCCCAATTCGGCTCGTCATGCAGTAGGCAAGATCTTGGCGAATCTTTTGGAGTGACCTATGACAGGGATGTTCGTTATTCAATAAACGGTTCCCGGGGCGGCGATACCCACACCCACCTCCCAATTCGAACGTGAACCTAATCTGACCTCGCCTCGCCTAATCTAACCTAACCCAACCCATTGGTCTGTGAGGCTGGATTACTTATTGATACGATTATACGATATTGAATAGATACATGTTAATAAGTAATTTTGGTAGATATTTCATATTAATCATGAACCTAAGTTAACCTAACCTAACTTAAGCATTCTATTTTATATATTGAAAGTGTTGAGGTGTAATTTTGGTAGTCCAGATTATTTAAATCAATAAATTTAAAAAAATATATATAATCTTGATTCTTTATACCTTTTCTGAATTAGCAACATTAGCTTCCAAACCACATGTCTGTGACAAAAGGTCATTTTAAAACTGCACCACGCAGCTCGCCAGCAAAATAAAGTGCTTCATTTTTATAGATAGAACACAACTCTGAGATAAACTTGTTAATCTTGGCACAAAAATATTGCGGGATATAGAAAACGAGACAAAGAAAATAAATTAGTTTTGTAATTCTGCCCTTTTGTCAAGAGTAATGGTAATTACTGTGAAAGTCTAACATAAAACTTCATAACATCTGTGCAACAAGCTATAAATGCTTTCATGTTGTGCGTAAACTGCAGCTCTTACAAAGTTATTAACCTTGGCATGAAAATACTGCTAAATCAAACGCAAAGCTTAATTTGGCTGATAAAGTGATGATGCAATTCTACCCTTTTGTCAGCAGTAATAGTAATTAATGTCTAAGAAATTTCATAACAACTATTTATACAACTGGGTGCTTCCGTATTATGCGCGAACTGCAACTCTGAGACAAAGTTGTTAACCTTGGCATGAAAATACTGCTAAATCAAGCGCAAGGCATAATTTAGATGATAGAATGCTTACACAATTCTACCCTTTTGTCAACAGTAATAGTGATTACTGTCTAAGAAACTTCATAAAAAATATTTATACAACAGTATTAATTTTTTATTTATTTATTTACATGTACATATTACAAAACAATACATTACAAAATGATGCTTTTTCTGTCCAACTGGGAAGGTTTCCCGTTTCAGGACAGCCAAATAGCACTTTTAGTTTATAATATACTTAACAAAAGAATAATGGTTAAGTTCAAGATATTATAAGAATGAGATCCTATCAAGACAACTTTTGAGAACATTAATAATTGCATTCGTAAGCTTCCGTATTTTGCGCATCTGCAATTCTGAGACAAAGTTGTTAACCTTGGCACAAAAATTCTACGCTGGACATGAATACATGCGTAAAAAGTTTTTGTAATTTTTTGTCAAGAGTAACAGTAATTATTGTCTAAGAAAAACTTCAAAACAACTATGAAAATGTTTCCATGTTTTACATAGAACGCAACTCTGTAACAAAGTTGTTAACCTTGGCACAAAAATTCTACGCAGGACACGAATTGTGAAGCGAAGTATTTTTGTAATTTTTTGTCAGCAATTAACAGTAATTATTGTATTAGAAAAACTTCGTAACAATTATGAATATGTGTGAATGCTTCCGTATTTCACATAGAACGCAACTCTGAGACAAAGTTGTTACGAGTTGTTATGAGACGCAACCTTGGCACAAAAATACTACTAAATCTACGGAAGAACTTGATTTAAGAAGGCATATTTTTGTAACTCTTCCATTTTAACAAAAAAATTGTGTATATATACTAGGGTGTCCCAAAAAAATTAAAGTTGTTATTTTTCAACGCATACCGTCTAATTTTGTTTCAATAATGACAAAACACTTGTAAAAAAAATTTCGTTTACCTGGGACCACGGCAACCCGTGCCGACTTGCATCGAAACATGTTAGTACCTTCTTGTATAAAGACGCCCGCCAGCAGACGTGTTGATGCGCTTGTAGTAACTTGCTTTTTTGTAAGTAAACGCATATTACTCATTTAGGCAAGATGTCGAGAGTTTAACGCAGTTCTGAAAGAGTATCATTTTAATTGGAGCTGTAAAAGACCAAATATTGGGTTCTAAACTACCCTCTTATGGACAAGTTCTTGAAGCTTTGTTCTATAATATCCGGGAAGTGAATTTAACTGTCAATGAAAGTGCTCATCTCATTATTCGCGAGGGTGTTATCTGTTGGGAAAAGGCGCGTATATCAACCAAATCTTTACCTAATTGTGTGAAGAAACTCGTAAACTTATATCAAGTTCGGAGCAACTTGCAAAAAATGCGCAGAAAACGCAAGACAAATTTGAACAACGTCGTCAAAAGTTTGTCAAAAACTTAAATAATTTATTTGATATTGCATACGCCGATGCCTTTGAATTAATAAAAATAAATGATTGAAGAATCTTCTCGCAGCAACAAACAGAGCCAGGTCGTCCTGGCTACTTAGAGGGGTGGACAAAAAACTGATAGATAAAGAGGGGAGAGCGCGCCTTAGAACAATCGAGGAAGAAAAGCGGCGTACTAAATATTTATCTGCGCCAACTCCTTCGACATCGTCTTACAAATCGTTACAAAACGTATCTTCTTCTGATTCTAATGAAGACACAGATTTAGAAAATCAGTCAAGTGACTACAAGCCCTGACATCCCACTTTTCAAAAAGTTTCGAGATAACTGGAAAAATGTTGATCCCGATAAAATTCAGTGCTACGGAGAAAATCTCACGTTGCACCTAACCGCTTCCGAAATCGATGATTTGCTTGACTTTACCGTACTGCACTGCACTGACAACAAAAATACTTCGAGATGACTATCGAAAGTGAGTTTTTAGAGTTTTTAGAGTTTTTAGAGTTTTTAGAGTTTTTAAAGTTTTTAGAGCTCTCTGTGATATTTTTGGGCCGAGATACAGAGAGAAAATTTAAGATTCGGCCTCCAGGTGCTATGCACCAAGCTCGATGGACGGCAAGGACGCTTTATTCGTTGAAAATTTCATTACTTAGTGCGCAATTTAAAATTACCGGTAAGGATAAGGCAACACTTTTAGACGTACGTCTGTTTACAGTAACATCCTATGTCAAGCCATGGCTACAATGTATTGTAGCTGTTAAAGCACCTTACCAGGACGTACTTTTTGAAATCTTTGAAGGCTTATGAAAAAATCGACGAAATCATCTCATAGGCAGACAGAAGTTCAGTAAGCATTTGCGTATTTGACCGGTGAAGTATCTATTTTATCGCTGTTTGACAACGCTGTGGTTCAAACAACTAAAATAAAAATGCTTGAAAATATAACCCAAAATAATTTATCCACCCATGACAATTAATTTAACATCCCATCGAAAGAAGATCTTGATGGTAAATTGTGTGATAAGTTTAATAAGTAGTTACATTTATATTTTGTATTGAGATTTTTGATCATATCATAGTTTAGTGAATTTTGTTTCAGAGAAAAATATTTACGACTGAATTTCAGTCAAAAGCAAAGTTTTTTTTTGATCGTCTGAAAATAGATGCCAGTTTTAGATGTGGTCAAATAATGCTTCGTATCAAGAAGCCAGAAAGAAGGTGTCGTCGCTGAGGGTAGTGAATGATACAGCTGAAAGAGCTGTTAAGTTAATGCGAGATTTTCATGGCTAATTCACGGTCGAAGAGAAACAAAAACTATTTTTGTTACGATGCGTTCAGGAACACCGGAAGATTTATCCTGACTGTAAAAAACAAACTTCGAAGCGAAAATTCAATCAATAAACCATTCTTAAATATAAAATACTACACAATTGAACATTTGTGAATTTTTTAGTTTTATTTATCCGACAAAAAATATGGTTTAAAATCCTTCCATATTAACTCCGTACAAATTTTTGTACCAAATGTTTGGCACCAAGTCGGCACCGGTTGCAGTGGTTTAATCAAAATAATATTTTTTATACGAGTTATTGGGATCAAATGGAATAAAATAAGAGGGTATGCGTATTTAAATTCATTAAAAAAATTTCTTCCTTATGTCTTGGGACACCCTAATATATACCCCCTCCCATACCCAAAATCTTGGGTATTTTTTTAGTACAAAGTATCTAGAAATTTTCAGAACATTATCTTTAAATACAGTTATAATTGGATAAAATTTTGGAAGAAACACAATTTTTCTTCTTCTTTTGTGATATATTTTTGTTTCGCATCAGCCCACAATCATTAAATTCTTTCTGAGCTACACTAGTTTTTTTTCCTTTTTTATACTCTGCAAATACGTCTTTATACAGATCTCCTAGTTTAGACATTGTTCCATTGTTTTAGGGCAAAATATACGCGGAAACGATTTACGCATGTTTCGGCGTCAAAATCACAGAATTACTGGCGACTGGTGAGCCAAGCGATTGTCCTAATGCGCGGGGAAATCGTTGCCTGGCAACGGTGAGTCAAGAATACGCGCCCCTGTTTGGTTTAGAAATCATGCGTTCCACGAAAAATAAATACACGTGATATCTCATTATATCCCCCCCCCCTCCTTGTGATTTTTTCCGAACCCCTCCCCCTCTTTCGAGCCTCACGTGATTAATGGACGACCCCCACGTATAAATAGAACTCGTATTTTTTATATTACAATAATAAAAATATATATTAAAATCTAGCAGTGGACACGAATTTAGAAGATAAAATATTTTCGTATTTCTCCCCTTTTGTCAACAGTAATAGTAATTATATGAATTATTGTATATTATTTCCGAGTCAAGGGTAGCTCGTGACAGATTCATTAGCGGCGGCGGCAATAAACTCACATTCTCATCACCCACGCGGTGTGAAGTTATGAGAATTGTCCACTTGGAATGTGAACCCGCAAACCGGTTCTAGTCAAGATCAGATGTTCTTTAATGCGATCCAGATGCAACGTCACGAGATTGTGTTACCATCAAATTGTAACATTGTCTTTCAACTGATGGGGGAACGAACGTAGTAGATAGGTAGGATATTTGTATTTTCTCCTTCTTCTTCTCTTATTGGGGGTTGGCTATCATCAATTTAATCTGTTTCTTGCGTCGGTACTTCGTAGCAACTAAAATTAGCTGACAGGTTGTGATGGTTCAGTGTTGTTTGAACAAGTAGACGAGGAAATTTTTTTTTTAAATATTTAAATTCGATCATATTACTGACCTCTGTTGGGTGTGTTTGAAAACGAAATTGAAGGAGTCTGTAATAAAATACGGGTTAATTATCGCGTGGAAGGTGCTAGACTATCGGAGATGTAAAACGTTGGACAAATTGGAAATGATAAATTAACAATTATTTTGAACACAACGAATAGCGAGAGAGAGGCGGAGCTAAAGGCGTTTATCTGGTTGAAGGAGCGAGAGTTCTCACGAAGTCCATGGTATGGAATGCAGACCCTTATGAATTTGATCATAACTCACTTCATGATGACCAAAAATAAGAAATTGATAACTGTTGAAATTCGGGACCGAGACTCTATTGAGATTTTGAAAAAGATCGTTCAGGAAGTAGATTTTGGGTTAATTATGAACTTTTGCGTTTCAGTTATTAGGAGCGACATGGGGAAGGTTTACAATCTCTTGTGCATAAGTGTCGTTCTAAGAGATTGACAGGTAACACGATTTTGGCTCTTAGAAGAGGTCATTAAGCCGAAATCACCACTCTAGGTTACGTACAAAATAGTGGAAAAAGTAATTAGCCAAATGCATAAAATTTAACGGCCTGTCTAATTCTAAATTTATTTACAAATTCGAGTGTGATTTTTGAAGAGATCAATAAAACATTTTGACAGTTATTAGCTTTTTTCGGGAGAACGAGACGATGAGATGTGGGAGGTTACTTAGTAGAGATGCAAATAACAGGGACAGATTAGGCCATGGTGGTGATAAATGGCCATAAATGAAAATCGAAATCAATAAAAATGTGAATTTAATACTGGGAAAAGCCTTACGGGCGTTGCTATTTGGTTAAAGAGAGAGTTTGTCAGAGTATAAGGCCTAAACACTCACAAATACGGAAAAACAAGGGAGAATACATATTGTTCGTAGAATAATGCGTAGAATAAAATTCCTTCGCGTTAGGTTATAAAATAATGATAATAATAATGGATTATTCCAAAATGTATGCAGGGGTAGTGCGATGTAATACATTTATTTTGAGTGGGAGAAAATGTCCTATGACAAGTTTGAGTCGAGCGCGTGGTCCACCCCTGTTTTATTTTGCTAGACCGAGATGGTTGGAACCCCGATTTCAAGGGTTGGTACGGTAACAAACGCATAAGGGAGGAACGGACGGGAAGCGAGAGTGGTGGGTGGCAAGCTAGTAAATACGACTCAAAATTGCATGAACTTATTTTGATTGATGGGAGATTTTCGTTTTAAATAAGCAGTTTTTTTGATAACAGGGGCAGTGAGTGAAGATCAGTCAGTGGAATTCGGCGGAAGAATACGGTTAAGTCCGGAGGTTTTTTGGTTCTAAACCTCTAGCAAAAAGAGTGAATTAACCTAAGTGAAAAGAGATAGTTGTAAGTTTTGTTAGAAGGAAGTTCGATCCATCAATCAGAAGTTGGTGAATTATAAAAATAATACAAGTTCGTGAATTATGGCATCGCCACGTAATAATGAAAAAGCACATAGTTGAAGTTACCGTAATTAAAAATAAAGTTAGTTTATCGGATTAAATTCAGTGTTATAATCGCTTAGTAAATAAATTAATATTATACTTTATCCGATTTGCGGAAATATGAAGAGGTAAAACTAACTTAATAATAGACAAATAGCTGCAAAAAAAACGTAAATTCAGTGATAAGTTGTGTTTGCAATAATCGCGGTGATAAATTGTTAAACGATAGTGGATAAAATCACGTGTTCTTCTTTTCTACGTGAAAAATCGTATAAACTTTACGTGGATTAATTTGGGCTTTAATAATAAATATACCGCTTGACGGAAGCTATAACAAAAAATGATAACTACAGATGATCGAACAGAGTATAGATCTCAGGACATTACATAACAGGGGGGGGGGGGAATGGTCGTAGGGAGGTGGAAAGGGTTTCTTTGTTTTCCCACAGGTTATAACAGGTGCAGATCCAAAATCACAACGAGCGTGTATTCCCGCTAGGATAAAGGGTACAGTTATCAATCACTCTCGGTAAGTCGAATTACAACTCCATAGTTTAAATTACAGGACGTGCTGACCGCAAGAATGAAGCAGCCTATTGAACTATTGTTCACTATAAATGTGCGTGTCGGTCAGGTTTTTTTTCTCTTCACCGTTATCACCCGGGTTCAACCCCGAACCGTCGCCTAACAGCTGGATGCTAGGAACGGAACAGCAGCAAAAAATGGTTCTTACAGGTACCTATGAACGCAGGGGCAAAAAGTACAACTTGTCCAATTGAAGGTGTTGGCTGACAGTTTGGCGCAGACTTCGACAGGAGGAGGGCGTGGGAATCAGATTCACGATTCTATGCATGTATAACATTATATCAACCTGTTTATCTGCGAAATTTCTACCTGTTGTATTACGTGAATTAAATTTTCACGTTTGAGGAATGTGTACGACGGTACTGAGACTATACGTAAGTGGAATACGTATGTCGGAATGGTAAGGGTTTTCCCTCATTACCATGTTACGAGGAGGGGAGGTACCAGCCACAGACTGGGCGGGTCACGCGCTATGTCGGGGTCATTCCCTTTCGCGGGATCGTGTCGAGCGAACGGGCGCGAAAGGTTATGTACCAGGGATGCCGAATTGTATGTCATGGGCACGATTCGCTGACGGAGGCGTTTGACTTTAGACATCACGGGAAGCCTGCAAGGTTGAGTGGAGGAGACCGTTAACAAGGTATCTTGCGGGAAAATTCTGTAACGTTGTTGCATTCTCTCATCTGTGTCAACCCAAAAGTAAACGTAAGGCCCACAAAGTGCGCCTTATGTCAACTATTGGAGGTGGAAAGACGAAGACGGTCGGCTTTAATGGTCTGCCTCACAGCTTCGCGCCACTTGCCCGCGGATAGAGTCATGACAAGGGACGAAATGGAAATACCCCTTTTAGAGCCAGTAAAGTAGTAATCTGGAGGCGTAATGCGTATTGGAGTTGACTGGGAACGGTTTGAAAGCCTGCTGTTCTTCCTCTGGCATGAGTGAGTCCGGGTATGTCAGGGTGATCGTCCAAGAGATCCGCCAGATACCGGGGTATAGCTCAGACATGCATTGGCGGGATAGTTGTGTCCGGAGAACTGCCCACTCGGTCAACTTGGTTAGCGGAGGAGCCAATACTAGTTTGCAAAGAATTTCTCCTTCCTTTCCTTTTATCACTTCCTTAAAATCCCCTAGTTCAGTCGTAAATTGGTGCTACTAACAATAACAATATTTCTAACAGTTATGCATAGGATAGGTATTTCAGATTGGGAGACGCGGGAGCAGCCTATCCGGCCATAGAGAGGCACCTCTAGGTACGTACATTTAAATTTAAGTAAATAATGAACTTGTATTGCCATTTAATTGTCCACAGGATCGACCGTTACGCGAGCTAGGTTCCTTCTTCGTGATTTACTAACTGACCTTTAGACGTGCAGTTAAATTTTACTAGCGCAAAATAGGACCAGAGGATAGCTAACCCAGCCTTAATAGACTAGGTGCAAAAGGGATCACTATAGCGGGGAACGGGGACTCTACAGGGAGTATACAGTTAGAGCCATAGGCATCGGTAGTGTAGGGCAGTTAGACAGGGCGTATCCTTCATGCGTTTGAGAAAACAACAGAAAAAATTCTTCCACGCCTTTTAAAGAGTCGAAAGTTACCACGAGAAATAGTAAATACATTAAATTCCTACTCCAAATAATCTGGAGGCTTCGAAACAAAAATCAATCACAACGTGAAGTAAAGGGTTTATTGTAAGATTTCCCAGAACAACCTTGCTTTACTGTGTTCGCATCACAGGGGTTGGGAAAACGAGATCAGGAAAACAGCGTAGCTGAACCTTCCAATCGGAGATCTCAACGACGAAGAGAGAAAAGGAAAGGAAAGGGTGAAAAAACCTTGCAGCGGGGTGGGACCATCACAACTGGTGCCGTGACCAGGAGTAAAAGGTAGTACAAGTTGGAAGGATTTCGACGTGTTTTGAACGTATTGATGGATACTTTCGTGGGAATAAAACTTGCGAAAATAGAAAAAATAATGTTATTATAATTGTATAGAGCAGTTTTATGTTACGTCACTTCAAAAGCGGTTAACTTAATAAACAAAATAAAAAAAAAAAATAATAATAATAATCCATTACAAGACATTGATAAAATAATATGAAACGAAGAATAAACAGAAATTACAAAACGATAGCGGTACTTTTCTAGCACAGGATAAAACAAGAAATTTAAAACTGAAATATGATATACTAACGGAAGACAGCTTGTATTTAGAAACGAAGGAAAAAATGTAAACAAACCATTAGTATAATTTATTACACCAGGAGTTTAAAATACGTAGGGTAAGAAAAAAATTGTAAACAAAATATTATTAAGGAATTTTGACCTCGGCAGACTAAGATGTAGGCCATTGCAGGCGAGGGTAGAAAAGATGCAAGCAAAAAAAAAAAAAAAGGGTAAACGAACCGTAAAAACGGAGATTTATGACCGGTACTCGAGTACAACTGCTAAGTCGGATATATTCGTCGAGGAAAAAAATTTATGACGATAAGGTATAGCTTTTAGATTTTTGGTTGATAGAGGATGATAGTTACGTTGAAGCAGATCGAGCCGTTACGAAATGAACAAAAAAAAAATAATTCGCGTATAAAGAAAAAAAAACAGTGATTTCAAAATAATGTTACAGGGTTTTTAAACGAAATTATAGTCTTAACTGAAGCGTTTAAAGAGACAGAATCTGTGGAATAAAAACATATAGAATAAACTTTAGTTACGTAAACCGTGGCGTTACTAGTGACATTAGGCGTGAAGACAATAAAATCAGATAGAGACGGGGAAGGTAGGAAAAATTTTAATCAACCTCCGACTTATCGAAATTATATAACGTACCAATATAACGTGCATTGAACTTATATAACGTGTCGTATAATCGACTTATCGGACTTATATAACGTATAAAAGGTTTTACAAAGTGAGGAGAAGAAATTGGTTCTATAATGGTAAAATTAAAATATCAATAGATTTTAATATTCAATTATTGATACGAAAAGATAAGTGAATAGTTTAGAAAAAAAAAATTCTTTGCAGAGAGAATAGTTGTATTTATACATATTGATCAGATAAACCATTTTACAGAACAAACGTATCCGAAACATTTAAATTCAAATTTTGTGCGAGGTTAAAAGAGAAAAAAAACGAAAAATAATTACGTACCTACTTAAAAGTTTGAATTTTAAGATTGACAGTCGGCCTTCCTTATCAGTTAAAAAGGACATTCCATGGTGCCATCAAACCTCAGTATTTGTTAAATTTACGATAAGGTTTGTCTCGTTTTAGAGGAGACCTTCAGTTGGCGAAAGTTATTTAAACAAACAAATAAAAACGCATTCATCATTCATCTCGAATGACAAAAAGACGACAAAAAAAAGGTCGGCATCGGAATTTGGGACCTTTTTTCAATAGTGTGTACAGGATGGAATCCGTAATGGTTCGACCTACATTAAGGGGAGACACGTCGGGATTATGAGTGGCTAAATATTGAGATGTGTGCATCTCCGATTTTACTACTGGCAGAGTTGGAATGTATTTTTTTCGGAATGCGCTTTATGTTAATACGTTTCGGTATTGAAAGGGTACATTGTCTAAGTTGCGTACAGGGCATTTATTAATGGTGTCCGGAGCGGGCAATTTTAACGATTTCGGACAAACTCGTTTAGTAAAATACATTTATTTTATTAAAACACAAATACCTTTGTATACATCGCAGTCATTTAATACACACTTAACACGTTTTGTGAACGATGTTCACCTCATCGGGACTTAAGTATACTTAATAAAAATAAGAAAATAAAAATAATAGAGTATATATAAGAGTATATATATAATAAAATAATAGTTAATAATAGGTTAATAAAGATAAATAATGCCATCGCAAAGAAAAAACCTTAATGGAGGAGTTTTCTTCGAAAAATTAAAATACATTTGCGTACCTCGGGGTCGTTAACTTAAAGTGCAAGTGCAGTGTTATTGACAAGTGTCCTTAATTTAAAATAAGTGAAAACGTATTTACAAGTTTAAATGATAAGCAACTACAGTTCGGTTTTAAAAGAGAAACGTCACCCGGTCGCCTCTTAAGATATTCGTCCTCTACCTTATAACAGAAATCAACCAAGCACCCAAGGACGGAGTGGGACCAACAAAATGCGATAGGTAATAACGGTTGTTAACGGGCGCTGTCAGTTTTTTTTGGGACAAGTGGAGATATATAGTAGTTCGTGAGCACAAAGAAACAGAGATTAAGACACCTAATAAGGAACCAGGACGGGGCCGAATTGGGGAAAACATATAGTAAACGAGTTCGAAAAAAAAAGGGGGAAGGAAAATAAGTACAGTGGATCATCGAGGGGGGGGGGGGGAGACAGTAGAAGATTTGCGTGGATTTTGAATTGTTGTTTGAGGGAGGAGAGGAGAAGAGGTCATAGAGAGGGGAAGTATAGAGGGAACAAAACATTTTGAAAAGAAGGTGAAGAAGGAAAACCTTAAAACCTATGTTTACAAATTTTTCCATCGACTAAACACGGCGTGTTTTGACGCTGGAAAAAATTTATATAGGGAGGCTGTGATGGTTCAGTGTTGTTTGAACAAGTAGACGAGGAAATTTTTTTTTTAAATATTTAAATTCGATCATATTACTGACCTCTGTTGGGTGTGTTTGAAAACGAAATTGAAGGAGTCTGTAATAAAATACGGGTTAATTATCGCGTGGAAGGTGCTAGACTATCGGAGATGTAAAACGTTGGACAAATTGGAAATGATAAATTAACAATTATTTTGAACACAACGAATAGCGAGAGAGAGGCGGAGCTAAAGGCGTTTATCTGGTTGAAGGAGCGAGAGTTCTCACGAAGTCCATGGTATGGAATGCAGACCCTTATGAATTTGATCATAACTCACTTCATGATGACCAAAAATAAGAAATTGATAACTGTTGAAATTCGGGACCGAGACTCTATTGAGATTTTGAAAAAGATCGTTCAGGAAGTAGATTTTGGGTTAATTATGAACTTTTGCGTTTCAGTTATTAGGAGCGACATGGGGAAGGTTTACAATCTCTTGTGCATAAGTGTCGTTCTAAGAGATTGACAGGTAACACGATTTTGGCTCTTAGAAGAGGTCATTAAGCCGAAATCACCACTCTAGGTTACGTACAAAATAGTGGAAAAAGTAATTAGCCAAATGCATAAAATTTAACGGCCTGTCTAATTCTAAATTTATTTACAAATTCGAGTGTGATTTTTGAAGAGATCAATAAAACATTTTGACAGTTATTAGCTTTTTTCGGGAGAACGAGACGATGAGATGTGGGAGGTTACTTAGTAGAGATGCAAATAACAGGGACAGATTAGGCCATGGTGGTGATAAATGGCCATAAATGAAAATCGAAATCAATAAAAATGTGAATTTAATACTGGGAAAAGCCTTACGGGCGTTGCTATTTGGTTAAAGAGAGAGTTTGTCAGAGTATAAGGCCTAAACACTCACAAATACGGAAAAACAAGGGAGAATACATATTGTTCGTAGAATAATGCGTAGAATAAAATTCCTTCGCGTTAGGTTATAAAATAATGATAATAATAATGGATTATTCCAAAATGTATGCAGGGGTAGTGCGATGTAATACATTTATTTTGAGTGGGAGAAAATGTCCTATGACAAGTTTGAGTCGAGCGCGTGGTCCACCCCTGTTTTATTTTGCTAGACCGAGATGGTTGGAACCCCGATTTCAAGGGTTGGTACGGTAACAAACGCATAAGGGAGGAACGGACGGGAAGCGAGAGTGGTGGGTGGCAAGCTAGTAAATACGACTCAAAATTGCATGAACTTATTTTGATTGATGGGAGATTTTCGTTTTAAATAAGCAGTTTTTTTGATAACAGGGGCAGTGAGTGAAGATCAGTCAGTGGAATTCGGCGGAAGAATACGGTTAAGTCCGGAGGTTTTTTGGTTCTAAACCTCTAGCAAAAAGAGTGAATTAACCTAAGTGAAAAGAGATAGTTGTAAGTTTTGTTAGAAGGAAGTTCGATCCATCAATCAGAAGTTGGTGAATTATAAAAATAATACAAGTTCGTGAATTATGGCATCGCCACGTAATAATGAAAAAGCACATAGTTGAAGTTACCGTAATTAAAAATAAAGTTAGTTTATCGGATTAAATTCAGTGTTATAATCGCTTAGTAAATAAATTAATATTATACTTTATCCGATTTGCGGAAATATGAAGAGGTAAAACTAACTTAATAATAGACAAATAGCTGCAAAAAAAACGTAAATTCAGTGATAAGTTGTGTTTGCAATAATCGCGGTGATAAATTGTTAAACGATAGTGGATAAAATCACGTGTTCTTCTTTTCTACGTGAAAAATCGTATAAACTTTACGTGGATTAATTTGGGCTTTAATAATAAATATACCGCTTGACGGAAGCTATAACAAAAAATGATAACTACAGATGATCGAACAGAGTATAGATCTCAGGACATTACATAACAGGGGGGGGGGGGAATGGTCGTAGGGAGGTGGAAAGGGTTTCTTTGTTTTCCCACAGGTTATAACAGGTGCAGATCCAAAATCACAACGAGCGTGTATTCCCGCTAGGATAAAGGGTACAGTTATCAATCACTCTCGGTAAGTCGAATTACAACTCCATAGTTTAAATTACAGGACGTGCTGACCGCAAGAATGAAGCAGCCTATTGAACTATTGTTCACTATAAATGTGCGTGTCGGTCAGGTTTTTTTTCTCTTCACCGTTATCACCCGGGTTCAACCCCGAACCGTCGCCTAACAGCTGGATGCTAGGAACGGAACAGCAGCAAAAAATGGTTCTTACAGGTACCTATGAACGCAGGGGCAAAAAGTACAACTTGTCCAATTGAAGGTGTTGGCTGACAGTTTGGCGCAGACTTCGACAGGAGGAGGGCGTGGGAATCAGATTCACGATTCTATGCATGTATAACATTATATCAACCTGTTTATCTGCGAAATTTCTACCTGTTGTATTACGTGAATTAAATTTTCACGTTTGAGGAATGTGTACGACGGTACTGAGACTATACGTAAGTGGAATACGTATGTCGGAATGGTAAGGGTTTTCCCTCATTACCATGTTACGAGGAGGGGAGGTACCAGCCACAGACTGGGCGGGTCACGCGCTATGTCGGGGTCATTCCCTTTCGCGGGATCGTGTCGAGCGAACGGGCGCGAAAGGTTATGTACCAGGGATGCCGAATTGTATGTCATGGGCACGATTCGCTGACGGAGGCGTTTGACTTTAGACATCACGGGAAGCCTGCAAGGTTGAGTGGAGGAGACCGTTAACAAGGTATCTTGCGGGAAAATTCTGTAACGTTGTTGCATTCTCTCATCTGTGTCAACCCAAAAGTAAACGTAAGGCCCACAAAGTGCGCCTTATGTCAACTATTGGAGGTGGAAAGACGAAGACGGTCGGCTTTAATGGTCTGCCTCACAGCTTCGCGCCACTTGCCCGCGGATAGAGTCATGACAAGGGACGAAATGGAAATACCCCTTTTAGAGCCAGTAAAGTAGTAATCTGGAGGCGTAATGCGTATTGGAGTTGACTGGGAACGGTTTGAAAGCCTGCTGTTCTTCCTCTGGCATGAGTGAGTCCGGGTATGTCAGGGTGATCGTCCAAGAGATCCGCCAGATACCGGGGTATAGCTCAGACATGCATTGGCGGGATAGTTGTGTCCGGAGAACTGCCCACTCGGTCAACTTGGTTAGCGGAGGAGCCAATACTAGTTTGCAAAGAATTTCTCCTTCCTTTCCTTTTATCACTTCCTTAAAATCCCCTAGTTCAGTCGTAAATTGGTGCTACTAACAATAACAATATTTCTAACAGTTATGCATAGGATAGGTATTTCAGATTGGGAGACGCGGGAGCAGCCTATCCGGCCATAGAGAGGCACCTCTAGGTACGTACATTTAAATTTAAGTAAATAATGAACTTGTATTGCCATTTAATTGTCCACAGGATCGACCGTTACGCGAGCTAGGTTCCTTCTTCGTGATTTACTAACTGACCTTTAGACGTGCAGTTAAATTTTACTAGCGCAAAATAGGACCAGAGGATAGCTAACCCAGCCTTAATAGACTAGGTGCAAAAGGGATCACTATAGCGGGGAACGGGGACTCTACAGGGAGTATACAGTTAGAGCCATAGGCATCGGTAGTGTAGGGCAGTTAGACAGGGCGTATCCTTCATGCGTTTGAGAAAACAACAGAAAAAATTCTTCCACGCCTTTTAAAGAGTCGAAAGTTACCACGAGAAATAGTAAATACATTAAATTCCTACTCCAAATAATCTGGAGGCTTCGAAACAAAAATCAATCACAACGTGAAGTAAAGGGTTTATTGTAAGATTTCCCAGAACAACCTTGCTTTACTGTGTTCGCATCACAGGGGTTGGGAAAACGAGATCAGGAAAACAGCGTAGCTGAACCTTCCAATCGGAGATCTCAACGACGAAGAGAGAAAAGGAAAGGAAAGGGTGAAAAAACCTTGCAGCGGGGTGGGACCATCACAAGGTTAAATACTTCATCCTTACCTTTTTCACGTTATATTATTTATTTATAACACGAGGATAAACAAAGTTTGCTATGCTAATGTTGGTTGCAGAAAGAAGATTTATTTTGCCTTAAAATAATGAGAATATAAAGGGAATAGGAATGTAGGATAAGGATAGGAGATTTAAAAAATATGTTTTTATGCGAATACTGCATAAATGTCTCAATTGCTCCCAACCGCCTGGAACCAGTGAGCCTACGGAATCTCCAATTGGAGTATGTTATGAGGTTGAAGGTAGAGGGTAGGGAAAGGCGTTTGGGAAAAGAAAACTAGGGAAATACCTGGATATTCAGATCTGGTCACCAAACACAGCTAAAAGCCATTTCAGCAACATTTCAATTCTGAATGGTGGTATTATACCAGGGCGATACTGAGAATATCTTTCATTCTGAAGCGTGCCGCAAATATATCTTATATTATTAGATTGTGAAATAATCCGATTAAAACAAATTACTTGCGTACTTCGGATATGAACTCGTGACCTTCAGATTGTTAGAAGAGAGCCTTCCCAGCCTTCCTAGAGCTACCCCTCATTCGCGGAGGATGTCTGCTTTCGATTATAAAATATTAGATTAATTCTGTTACTCTAAAAGCCCGTACCAGGATGAATCTTAAAATTTTCCAGCAAATTCTAAGATTTACCAAACCAACTCATTTTGGTAAATCCTATTTGATTTGCTGTAAAACCTAAGATTTACCAATTTACCGGTTTTCACTGTAACGTAGCATATTTTTTTCACAATCCAGAGAGGTAGATACACTCAGTATCGCCCCGGTGAAAGACAACTATTAAAAAGTCTAAACGTTGCTTGTAATGGCGTTAGTTTTATTTTGTGACCAGATCTGAATATGCAGGTGCTTCCCAACCTTCTTCTACATATTCTACTTTGCGGTGAGTAGTTTGAGAGGTTACTCATAGATCACTAGATGGTAGTTTATTCCCTTAGATGGCACACAGCTGTAAATAATCCAGGGATCTAGAGTATAAAAAACACTGCCGTAACCTCAAGGTCGGGGTACAGATAATTTCTACCGCCAGCTAAATAAGATATTAGAGCTCATTGTCATTTGTCACGAATAAAGAGCAAAGATTTTTCTTGAAACCGGAGTTTTTCGGAGAGAATCGGGGTATGTTGTAAGATTAATAGTTTTGGAAGGGGAAGGAGATGGGAGAGAGAAAGGTGCTTCAAGCCCTGCTTTGATTCCGAATGATGGATAAACTGAAAGTATTTTGGAGCATGTCGCAAATACTCTAGGTATATGTTATATTAGTTTAAAGGAATTGTGTTCAAGCCCCAAATAATATTTACGTGAATTACAACATCTTTGCATAAAAAAAAAACAAAACCTAACCCAACTCAAGCTATATTTATTTGACTTATTTTAACCAGTGATTCTATATTTATTCGTAACATTATTTGGAGTAAAAATGTAAATGAATTTTGGGTTTTGATCGATTTTTTTTTCTTCAAAACATCACTTTTCTTACACAGTCATCACTGGTTACTCACCGGAGTAACAAACCAACCTCACTGCGACCCTAACTGTCTAATATCTACAAATTTTAATGTTTAAGTAAAAAAAGTCGAAAATGTTACCGGAGACTAAAATTTAATTTATATTTTTACTCCAAATAACGTCAGGAATCACTGGTAAGTTAAGTAAGTCCCTTTAAAAATGTATTAAAAAACGCTTCCCAAATAACTCTGAACAGAATGTCAATTTATTTTTATGTAAAAACGCAATCAAATAACATGTAAAATTTACGACAATTTTGACAGCCACCACCGCATCTCTGAAACTGCGTTAAAAATATCATGAAAATCGTGGCTTCCTCTCTGCGTGCCCCGCGGGGACAGTTTGCGACAGTGCTGGCTCCTTGAAGCAGTGTTAGTGCAAGTAGGAACTGTATAGTAGTATGAGGCATTATAGTCCGGAGCGGTCATCGAACCGCGGGCTGCCGAATAAGACATTGCTAGATGTGAATTATTCAAGCGAACCGACTACGAGACAGCCATGTGAACTCTGCAATATTTAATATATGGGACAACGGAGATGTACCTACGGATATTTCAAAGTTGAAAATGTTTTCAATGTCACACCGGTGAAAGATTACGAATCGAAGGGTTGTTGCTTCAAATGGCTTTATCCGTGTTTTAAACACTAATTTGATTACACTTTGCGTTCACTGCCTTTAGCCTCACAACATGGCCCATTTTGACGGCCTCCGTGGCCGAAGGGCAAGGTTCTCGGCCAGCAGTTCAAAGGGCGCAGGTTCAAAACTCGGCGTGCAAAAAATATTTTTTTATGATTGATTTTTGGTTTTTATAATTAATTCATTAAAATTAATAAGAATACCATTCAGAATTGAAATTGTTGCTTCAAATGGCTCTAGCCGTGTTAGGTGACCAGGTCCCCTAGTACAGTCGATCGATAAGGATTAATAGGATAACTTTCGATAACTTCTCATCATTCCCTAGCATGACTGCGGATCTCCAACGAATAAGTAACAGTTCACAATAACTAAGTGTTCTTAATATTTATACATTTCATATACACACATCTCATTCCAACTTTAGTTTTCATTCTCCAATACAGCGTTCACACGTTCTTGGTAACAATTATTTAAACAATATTTAAACAATATGGATGTATTTCATAATAAATTAAATTTGTCAAACTTCAAACGACGTACGTGCCAACTATTTATTCCTATTTAATAAAATGAAGACATTATGAGCGAAACTCAATCGAAAATCTGGAAACAGAAAAATCAGAAAAAGATATTTACACCTCTGGGACTCGAACCCAGGACCTCCCTACTTTTCGGGTGGGTGCTCTTATCCACTGAGCTAAGGTGTCGATATCCAATTCGGTCACTTTTAACTGTACCATACTTCGACTAAGAACCACCCATATTATCTTCATTTTTCTTAACGCATATTTTTATTGGCTGCCATCTTTATGAATGATTGCAAGATTCAACTCGAACTAAATGCAATCTAGATGGTGTCTGGATAAATTTTTATCCATTTTATTTAATGTGCGACATCTATTGACTCTTCTGCAAGTCTAGGATGAATATTATTATTTTTTATTTTAACTTTTTATGAGTAAAACCTCAAACTGTAATATTTAATTAAATGAAGACATTATGAGCGAAACTCAATCGAAAATTTGGAAACAGAAAAAAAAAAAATTTATCCAAAGCCTAATTTTGAATTTTTCGGTTAATTAAAGTAATTGAAAATGTCATAATTGATTGGTGAAAAATGTCGATGATTACGATTATTTTATTCGTCGTTACGACATTAAGTCGTTACGTTCGTAATAACGACGTTAAGTCGTTATTCGTCGTTACGTCATTACGACGTATGGTATTCAAACGTGGGGATGTAAAATCACAAAGCTTCACCCCTTCCGAGTCATAATTATTGATACTGAAATCTTTTCGGAAAATTTCTAATTATTTTTTGTGCAATTTAATAAATAGATTAAAAAACAGTCTTCTACTGAACATCCCAAAATTAATACGTTTTTTGGTCAGAAAAATTCGAGATTCCATGCTTCAAGATTGTATAATGCTCTTCCAAATAAAACATGAAGATGTCGAAAACAAACATTAATATGACAATATTAACAAGCATAGTCAACAAACATGAAGATGATCTTAACAAGCATAGTCAACAAACATGAAGATGATAATCTTAAATAATATGGTCAACAAATATGAATTACAAACTTAACATTCTTAACAAAAATAGTCAACAGACATGAAGATAGCGATCTTAACAAACGTATTCAACAAACATCAATATGACAATCCTAACAAACGGATTCAACAAACACGAAGATGATGATCTTAAATAATATAGTCAACAAATATGAAGATGACGGTCTTAAATAAAATAGTCAACAAATATGAAGATGACGATCTTAACAAACGCAGTCAACAAACATGAATAAAATGATCTTAACAAGCATAGTCAACAAATATGATGATGACGATCTTAAATAATATAGTCACCAAATATGAAAATGACGATCTTAACAAAAACAGTCAACATACATGAAGATGACGATCTTAACAAACTTAGTCAAAAGACATGAATATGACGGTCTTAACAAAAAAAGTCAACAGACCTGAAGACGACGAACTTAACAAAAAAAGTCAACAGACATGAAGACAACGATCTTAACAAACATGGTCAACAAATATGAAGATGACGATCTTAACAAATTAAGTCAACAAACATGAAAATGAGGAAATCACGATTGATGGAAATGACACCAACACAACTTCCTGTAGGCCACCTCGGAACAGGATCCCCCAGAGAGGAGGACTGTAAATAAACTACTAGGTACGAAAATTGTAGTGTACAATAAATAATAATAAAAAATTATCGGCTCTTCAACAGCTTGCACCATTTAACTTTTACCTCTTATCATAAAACCTCTTTTTAGTGATAACACCAATTTACACTTTACGTGTTAGTGGCTCAATGAGGGAATACTTCACATATATATATACATATTTATAGTAAATGCAAAACTTTAATACTTCACAGCTGCGAAAAGTCAACCCACTGCAGCAGGGTTGCCTAGGTGCAAATTTGTGGCTGCTAATCCTTTTGAAATCGAAAGAATTGGTAAGAAAGAATATCGGTGGGGAAAGCTACCTTATTATGTGTTCTTTACACCCAGGACAAACAAACGTTTTGGCGAAGGCACTCTCAAAGGACACTGCTCCCGGGTTAACAAAAACTAAATAATCAAACAATTTGATAAGACGGGTATTGGTATCATCGCCCCGGGAATCATTTTTTCTATAACCAAGACCCCTGCCATAGATCACCCTATGTAGTTCGCTACGTTTGGTGACCTAACGAGTCCGGTTTCATGGGGTGAGGTCTGTCCAAGTCTTGGAGGCGGATTCGTGGCGGGCCTGATCTGGAAAGACTGGTCGACGGAGACCTGTTGAACTCTCCAGTTGGGCTCTTTAGACCCTTCGCCTTACACCGCAGAGGGAGGGATTGATTCATACGTCCGTCACTCCTGGACACAGCGATCCCCAGGTACCTACCTAACCCTCGTACCTTTTTCCTTCCCTGAACTCACTCCTCCTCCTTTCCCTAAAAAACCTTCCATACAGCATCTCGAAAAATAAAACAGGCCCTCAGGAAGCCTCCTGTGTGGAGCTAATCTAAAAAAATACAGAACGTGAAGTAAAAAGTTATTTTTTTGATCGGTGCAACATAATATTTAATGATGTAGTCTAAAACGTTTTCACAATATTATGTCAATACTTAAAGCTTCACATACAATAATTTAACACCTTTAGTAGGTATTTTACAACAGATATTAACCTTTGTTTCCTTTCAAAGGCTCTGCAGCTTTGACGATAAACCTTCCGCAGTCAAGCTTCTCTTCAAATATGAAATCCTACCTCTGTTCCCCTCCCTTACAAAATCTTTCCCAACTAGTGATGCGTAAATTTCCCGGAATTTATTTTTGGGGAATTTCAAAACAGTATTACGAGAAATTTCTAAATAATGGTGAAATCACCGTGAGAGCGTCTCATACAACGAAAGTTAAAGTTATTTACAAAATATCAAATTAATTAGAGCAAGCCGGAAAAGTTTTGGAAAATACCGAAGAAACAAGCCCTCAAAATGTTATATTTGCAGCGCATGGCGCGAAGCAATCCGGAGGACGCGGGTTTAAATTCCGACGTGCGCTAATAAATTTTATTTGACTTATTTGCGTTACTTCATAATCTTATTTATTTAAAATAATATCTATACATATAAAAATAAAAATACGCTTGCTTATATGTAGGTATGCATGCTGTCTATGTATTGCTACATTAAGCATAGAAAATGTTTGAAACTTTCAAAATCCCCCCCTTCTACCCTCGCTAAGGTTTTTGGATTATAACAATCACAAGACATTACTGAAAAGTTTTTTAATGACTACAAAAACTCTTACGAAACTGTCGAAAATGTCACAATTTGAGAATGACATTTTGCAAACCATTGATTGTTCAATCAAAATTCAATTTTTGAATAAACTCTTTTTATTTTATTTGAAGTCATCACCCACCTATGATACTAACCAAAATCTAATAAATAACTTTGAATCTAATAAAAAAGATATTTATTTTAAATAGGTACCTTTGTTAGGTACCAAATTTGATTGGTTGTTCTTATAACATACACAAATGAATATTTGTAATAATATGTGAAAAATGAGAGTTTGTAAAAAAAAATTGCATTCGGTGACATGCGAGCAGTTTGAAAATCTGAATGTACCGGGACTGAATATACTGAACGTGGGTGAGGGAAGGGGATCGCGGGAAGGGGGTTCACGGGATAGGGGAGGGGGAATGCGGGGAAGGTTAGGGGAAATGGGAGGGGAAGAGAAAGCGGAAGGGGAACGGGGCGAATGGGAAAAGAAACGCAGGTAGAAACAATTTATTTATTAAATGGCTTGCAATGCATGCCGCGAACTTGCTAATAAAGTAGGTATATTTAAATATACTCTCAGTATGGTTTTTGTGTAAGACCACCTGAATTGAAACGTAGCTTGGGATGGCTTCAGCCATGTTTGGTGACCAGATCTGAATAGCCGTGCACTTCCCCACCTTCTTCTTACTCATCTCCTCCTCCTTCCCATTACCTTCAGCCTTACAACATACCCCAATGGGGGATGTCATATTCACACTGGCTCCAGATGGCTACTCCTAATGAGGTATTCACATAACGAAAAAACTCCGCACAATTGTACTGAAATGCCTTGTGTACGTCACGAAACAATTTCATTTTCAAAGCTCATAACTTAGTCATTTCTGGAAATATCAAATAACTACTTTTACCCTCGTTATTAAGCTTTTACTACATTTTCATCAAAAAAAGGAAACCTTCATTCAGAATAATTTTCTTAATAATAAAAAAAAAACTCCTGGGGATTGTATGTTAGGTTGCGGTGTATTCCAGGTTCAATTATGTATTTGTTTTGAATTTCACGCCAAGGTGGGTTTTTACACATTTTTTTTATTTATTTGAAAAAGAACATCTAAATGAGCATAACAAAATGAAAAACAAAATCAAAAGCATAAACAAAATATAATATAAACAAATAAAAATACTCCATCATGCAAAATGTAAAAGTAGACTGGGAAATACAATACATAGAGGAAATAAGTCGAAGCAGAGCTGTGCAGTTTGTTAAAATAAATTTATTGTTCTTCTTTCCGGTATAAATTCTATTATGACTGGTTCCATGATAGTTGATATCCCGACAGTTGGTCCCCAGGCATACTGGAAAAAACGGTGTTTCTACTTCCAAAATATTCTTACACAAAATGTAACTAAGTGTCCCCGAAGAGGTACGCAAAGATGATGTACCGCTGAATAACACAAGTATAAAACATATTTTCATTCAAATTCATCAAGGATAAAACCACTTATCTATATATTGTGTACAGCATATAAGAACAACAAATCTAAAATAAATTCGTTTGATATCCATGGCAAATTATTATTAGGGATATTTTTAAAGTCGATTTAGTGTTTGAAATATGTAAAAAACTATAATTTTGTTATAATTATAATTTCGGGGGGCAACTGTCGGATCATCGCACAACACTATTAGCAACGGATTTCAGCATTTCCATCTCCAAATTAAATGTCTCGTAACTGCCACCGCACAGCGTAGTGTGTACTAATAATTACGTTTTTAAAGTGGTGCGATTTAGCATCCAGAAACGATGAATGGCGGTCCATTGCCACAGCCTTCCCCTGCGGCGACATACCTGGACGTATGTTGGAACGACTATGTCGCTCTACCAGTTGGGAGGCTTCTCTTCCTTTCCTGGATGGCAGTCTTATACCTTCTTCTTCCCAGTCGTATACATTCTATAGAGCCTCTTCCTTGTTAACCCAACAAACACTAAAGAATTAATTATATTAGTAGTCGATTCGAATCTAATTCTGTCATTTGGTCACCACGCCATAAAATACAGCGAAAGTTTTTACGATTTATTAATCAATTAATTAATTCTGAAAATCAAGTCTTCAGCACTATTCAATTATGCAATGGACCATGCACAAATGGAGATATTAATTAAAATAAGAGACCTCGGAGTTATATTTGATGAAAAACTAGAATTTTTACACCAAATAAATCACGTTACAAATAAGTAATAAAATGTTAGGATTTTTGCCGAGAGCCATTAAAAACCTCTCGCTTTCATATCATGGAAATTTTATTTGTCTCATTAGTTCGTAGCCAATTAAAGTATAATTCTGTCATTTGGTCACCTCAACTTGAAATTCTAAAAATGTTGAAGGAATTCAGCAAATTTTTTTTAGTTTCATTAATTTTACGAAAACATCCCCCTACAAAAGTTAACTACATTTTTTTTTTAATACCTTAAAACTCACAGTTACTTGGGGATCCGCAAAGGATGAGTGTCCTGTTTTTTTTAATATTGTAAATTCAGAGCACGAATGTTGCGAACCTCCAAGTGTCATCAATTTAAGAATACCAACTCAACTCAAATCAATTAGGGAGGCGGGTATGGGTACCACCGCCCCGGAAACCATTTATTGGATAACAAACACCCCTGCCATAAGTTACCCCAAGTGGTTCACTACGCTTAGTAGGCTTAGTACACTTAGTAGGCTTGCCCGGGTTTATGGGGTGATGTTTGTCTAGGTCTTGGCGGCGGATGCGTCTGCCCACTTACTGCGGCGGATTGGGAGAAATTGGTTGGGGAACTAACCTTACCTAACCTAGACCTCTCCAGGCGGACTCTCTCGACCCATCCCCTTGCACCGCAGTCTCCCCTTGATGCAGTAACCCTCATTCACCTCAAGGGCGAGTTTACATATTAAATATGTCATAAAATAACACCGCGAGACATTACGGTCCGGTACATTAGTAGGATATTTTAAAATTTCCTACTAGTGACCTAGAAATCTTCAACATCTTGATAAATTAACAAGTTTTTGTGCATTATAATTGATTTGGCGGTGTTTTGTTAGTAACCTGATTATTGTACACTTTTACACATTCAATTGCAGTTTCAATTTTTCTGAGATGTATGACTAATCAACCGGACGATCGATATATGTAACCTTATATACTATGTGTTTGGCATTTTTTCCCTTTTGCAATGTACTGGTAATGATATTTGTATTTTCAGATGGATAAGTGTAAATGTAAGCAGCTGGAATTCTAGTTTCTTCAGTTATAAACCTCGGCATGTCAAGGGTTGTTGGTTGTACCTCAGTACTCTGTGCACGTAGACCTTAAGGCTATCCAGTGTACCCAGTGTGGCCTGTGTGTACTGTGCGCTGTGCGTTGAGAATATGACCGTGCGCCGTTGTTGTTGATCATCGCTTAACTCCTTTTAGGGATGCTGAACAGCGCGATGCTTGATTGTGGGAGATCGGAGATGCGCGACACTTCATGTGCGATAAGTGTCCCGATATAAGTGTCAAATCGCTCGCTGGTAATCTAGCAGAACATTGCGTCTGTATGAGCCAGAGGGATTATGGCATCCCAAAATAGGGTATGTTGTGGGTTAAGTAGGTAACGAGGGGAAATACCAGCTTCAGAGCTGAGCATAAAATACAGTTAGTTAGTTAAAGCCATTTCAAATAAAGTTTCGATTCTGAATGGTAATCTGTCACTAAGGTTTAGTTGCGCTTATTATAAAGGGCTCGTAGATACTTTAATTTCACACAACTTCTAACACTGAACAAATCGCAAGTGTGCCCCATGGCTGAATTTGATAGCCTTCAGTCTATATCTCCAAAATAAAAATCCAAGTTAAATACTCTCGATAATGTGCAGAAACGAGCGGTATGTTTGATTCTCCTATCTTAATTAACGGATTGCAATCTTTAGAGCACAGGCGTCGCGTGGGAATGTGGTCATTTACCTGTATTTCAATGGAAAATGCTCCGAGGAATTATCTTCATTGATTCCATCGGTTTCGGTGCACAGTCGGGAAACACGCGTCCAACATACACTTACACAGTTGTCCTTTGTCAGAACGGGTAGTTTCTAAGAATCGTTCTTGAGTTCGACACCTCGGCTATGGAATGATTGTGTTTCGTTCCTCCAACAACGTGGGTCTCTTCAAGTACCAAGTTCACCCCTTCCTTTCCACAAAAAGACCCTACACATAGCATTCCCAAATATGACATGGGCCCTGAGGGAAGATATTTTCCTCAGGGCCTCCTGTGGAGTTAATGAAAAAAAATGCAATCCTGAGAATATCCACCACTTTTGTCCTATTTTCAAATTAAATTTATGTTTTGTTTTAACAATCATGTTTATTTTATCTGTCCAATTGTTTCAGAAACATATTTGTTCCGGCGGGGCTAGTGTTATGAAAATATAAATGAAAAGGTACTTTTCATATTTGATTTGCCTAAAAAACGATGTCCGAAATTTTTTTTTTGTAGATTGTAGAATATAGTTTAAGCGTAAATTTCACAATGAAAATGTATTGTTCTGGGCTTAAATTTAAATTCAAGTTGCTCTTGAATTTATTTTTTACGTATGACAAACTTGTAAAAAATAGCGACTTAAGACCCATAAAACTCGGTATACATTTCTGAAATACCAACGGTGGTTTTATCTGGGTAGGAATATGAGGGATGGGTAGGAATCTTGTGTCCAGGAGTGACGGTAAGACGATGGGTTGAGAGAGTCCGGATGGAGAGGTCCAGGTTAGGTCTTCGTCAACTAGTCTCCCCCGATCCAGTTCGTCATGCAGTAGGTTTACAAACGCGTTCGCCGCCAATTCTTAGACAAACCTTATCCCCATGATCCTGGAAACCTTTGCTAAATCACCAAACGTTGCGAACCACTTGGGGTGACCTGTGGAAGGGATGTTGAACATTTTAATCAGATTTACGTATAACTGTAGATTTTAATTTTTTTTATGTGAGTACTGCGGAATAGCTCCCAATCGCCTGGGGCCAATGAGACTGTGGCAACCCGAAGAAGGATATGTTGTGAGGCTAATGGTAGTTGGGAGGGGAAGGAGATTGGGGGAACGAAAGATTGGGAAGTAGTTGGCTATTTGCGATCTGGTCACCAAACACAGCCACCAATACAAGTATGAAGCCATATAAAACATAGTTCTTGAACGCTTAATTTTCTCTTTGGGATCATTTCCAAACTTTTTTAGCACTTATTTCAAGATGTAGGTATTGTTCGTGTCTTCGTATTCTTAATCAGTTAGATTTACTAAGAGCGATCCGCAATCCGTAGATCATTGCCAGCGAAATTGTGATGATGGAAAGTAGTCTAGTATATATTTCTGACAAAACATTCACTAACAAAATATCTTTTAAAATCTACCACAATATAACCTAACCCAACCTAACGAAAATCTAGGAGAAAAATAATAAAGATCCTGTAAAGACAAGTTCTTATTGTCCAAAAATAGAAAAATGTAAAATAAGGTTAGGTAAGGTTTTAGTAGATATTTTATTGGAGGATGTTCATTCCGTAGAATACTTTGTCGCGGGATGGCGCAGTACCGTGCAGTGCAGTTTCACGTGAATTAAGAATGAGATTATTATTTTAGTATTTTGTACTGCCTAGGCTCCTGTTTGCAGCGTTTCGCACGAAGCGCGACGCCACTTACTGCACACAAGTTTAATCACTAAAAGGCCTGACCCGACAATTGATAACCCGAAAGATTGTCCCCCAAAATAACAATAATTATAAAAAACCTAAAATCGACCTTCAAAATACCTTTAATATTAAGTTGGTATAGATATCAAGCGGAATTATCTACTGTTTCGATTTTTTGTGCTTTTACGATATTTCATATAGTATCAGTTTTATCCTAGATACATTTGAAAGAAAATATGTTCTATACTTTTATTTTTTGGCGGTACATCCTCTCTGAACACCCTGTCGGGGACACTAGGTTATGTTTTGTGTGACTACATATTGTTTATAAGTGTGCCGGGGACAACTGTAAAGAGATCAAATGTCATAAAATCAATCAAAGCAGAGCACTATGAAATATCTTTAGTTTGCCGTGGGACACACACTTCAAAGATCTACCTAGAAAAATCTACAGAAACTCTAGGTATGCCGGGGGGGCAACTGTCGGGGGGTCAACTGTCTGATCTGTGGAATCATTAAAAGGTGGCAGGGGTTACGAGTTATTTGCATTAACAAATCACTATTAAAATCTTAATAGACCTTTTCACCCGATAAATCTGCAGAGCACAGTATACACTGTAAATACCTACGCTCGAGTATTCTCGGTTCTCTGTTCACCGAACACCGCTCAACTCCGTGGAGGCTGTTGACCTTTTAACCCAGTGAACTTCCCCTGCTGCACTGGGATATTCCCTCCGGGGAGTGGGGGGGAGGTGGCTGTGATCTGCTTCATTCAGGTTCCGGGACTCAGGGTGAGGAGCGTTATTTGAAGTTTATAAGTCAATAATCTGAACGAATTGAGATTCTGTAAGTGCTGTCGCTGATATTTTGTCTGGTCTGTAATCAAAGATTTTTAAAGTAACTTTTCAGATTGGGAGTTTAAAAACGTTGGATATTTGTAAATGACTGACTTACATTTTTGTTATGATACGGAATTATGGGAAATCGATATTATTATGATCTTGAGGGACACAGCTGGCGGTAATCACGGCTCAAGCAAACAGAAACGAATAAAGCGCACTAAGGCTTCAATAAAATTATTACTTTACCGGTTTCTTCTTTTATTTTATTTATTTCATGCCTTAAAAAGGCTTTTACATTACAGTGATACGTAAGATTTTAAGCAACAATGGCACAAAGGAGGGTATCAGTAGTATTACAGTAGTGAATAAAATATGAATGAATGATTGTTCCTTGATTTATTGTTTCAAATATCATATATAGGTGATACGGCCACACATCGTCACTTGGGAAAGGTATATAGAAGATAGTTAGAAGGGAGATGTATCGAGGGTTTTCCAAGAATTAAAGACAGTTCTAATTTTAAAATATCAGAAAAAAATCAAAAATACAAAAAAGTCAAACAATATTTTAGGTAAATATCCCCACTATTTGTCGACATAGACTCCGTTACGATCGATGCAGTGGTGAGCCGTGGCAAAAATGCTATCATCTCTCCCTCCGCACCTAGTCGGTCTCCAAAGATTTTCCGGGCTAATTTTGCTTCAGGTGAAGAAAAAGATGCAAATCATGTCATTGATTGCATTTTTTATTTCGTGTTTAGGTGATGAACCCATGTTTTAACCCAAAAAAGCCTAGCCTTGGTTGGAATAACGGTTCGAAGAGACCCTTCCACAGCAAGCGCTTTCCACACGATTTTTCTCGTCAACATTTTGGGAACGCAATGAGTACGTGAATTTGCATATTAATTGTTTTTGTGTTTAAGTCGTATAACTCCATTTAATTCTTAAAAATTTAATTAAAATTAAATTTCATAATATTAATAACATTTTAAAAAATCGAATTTGCATACGCTATTTTTCCCTCAAAATTGTTAGTGTGGAGACTTACTGACATCTGGGATTGAAATTGCGAGCTTTAGAAGTTCAATAAGATGGACTACTTCTTGGTCGAAAAAGCGAATAATTGAAGCACCTCGCAGGCGGCATAAACGGATGCAAAGATCACTCTGAAACAGCTACCAAGCCGGATCAACGCTCGTTTTTTAGGGGAAAGATTTTTAATTCTTGGACAACATTGTCTTATTTCGATGGGGTGCTTTATAATTTAATCATTGATACCGATTGTGCAGTCTTTTGGGTCTTTTTGACTTCATATGAGTTGACAAGTAAGACATTTCCGATTTCATACGATTTCGATACATTCAGCGTCGCCCTAGTGATAAACCACCCATCAGAATCAACACGTTGCTTGATTTTAGTCGTGTTTGGTGACCAGATCTTAATAGCCAATCTACTTCTTTTCCATGATCTCTCATTTGTCAGTTCCTTCAATCTCACAACACAAATATATTTTTACTGATTGAGAAAGCCATAGCCCACCGGTTTCGGACTATTGGGAGCAGTTGGGAATTTTGTGCTATATTCATATATAAGTATAATTTTCTACTTTTCTACAAAATTCTCCATCTTCATGATCGATTAACTTTATTAATCTTTGTTAGATTAAATAATATTTAAAAGTACGTTAAAAAAAGGTAAAATATAGGAAAAAATAGATACAAAGTTTTAAAACATATTAAAAATAGATAAAACACGAGATTTCACGGCCAAAAGTATTATCGTGATTTATTTTTTGGTTGTTATGCCGTGTCGACAACATTACAGTGCCATCATCAGGACAGATGTATAATGGTGTTATATATCTGCTGTATTGCTAACTGAATCGTTGGCTAAAGAAGGTGGAAGCGTAAACACGGTATAATAACCCAACAATAAATCACGATTATACTAAAAATAATATTTTTGAAGAACTTTTTACTGCCAAAATATTTTTTTTTGCTTGTCCAGAGGTACTGTTTTCATCGCCTTGTCGAGAAACCCTCCTCCCGCACCCAATTTCCATCCAATTCACCGTTTGGGGATATTATGTAGTCCCGCTGCCGCCTGGCATTTTGGAAACTTGTACGGTATAAAAAAAAATTAGTGTGCAATTCACACGCTGTAGAAGTGAAACTTTCAGAAAACTAAAGTAGGCATGAGTGGGGAGACTACGAAGCACTTTTTTAATCAACGTGAAGGATGATTTTTACCACATTTTCTCGTCGAATTCCAGTGTACCTTTTCTTATGCGTTGGGTCATCTTATTAATATTTGTGTTTTCTTCTACGTAGTTGCTAGATGTCGCTTTTTATGTTTTCTTTTGCCTGCTCATTTTGGAGTGGTTTGAAGATTGAATATTGATTTTACAATTTTTTTTTTTTGGATTTCGTAGGATACGATCGCTGGTTCGCTAAATGCCTGCAGAGGTTTGTCAGGTGCTATACACCAAGGGAGAATTGCGTTGGACTGTGGATTTATCGTATTATATTGGAACTGAGTTTATTGCTATATCATTAAATACTTTTTAAAAGATTTATGTGTGTTTTTATTTTTAGTGTCTCTCGTTTCCATTTCATCGAGTTTCAAATCACAACGCCGCTAAAGAAGTTTTCTCTTAAATAAAAATCAAACAATTGATCTTAACGAATCGTTTATACGAGTATTACATCTCACTACCATACCATTCCGATTCGAGCTCTGCAAGTACTCGAGTCTATTACACTCTAGCCGGCTTGTCTTTGCAGGGTAAACCAATACATATTATCTTCCTGGGTTCTCACGATGACGAGTCAAAGCAGCTTACATAGTCAGTATCGAGTAGTACGAGTACTATGTTGGCCGGTCGGTATATCTGGTTGGCATGTCGAGTCGGGAAACCCGATTGGCAACTCTTAGGGAATCGGCACTGCCGCAGGTGCTTTCGGAAATTCAGCCGATTATTATCGTAATTAGCTAATAAGTGGGGGTCGGTGGGGAAGAGAAGATTGCTGTGGGAATTGTCATGAATTAAAGGACGAATTTTGGTGATTTTTTTACGTGTGTGGAAGGTTGCATTTTAATTGTGGGTGGAGTGAGGTGTTTTGGCGCCATGTTCCGAAAAACAGGCGACTTGTAAACAGCATGTCATTAAATTGGACAGTTTTTATACAAGACAGTACTTCAAGACTCAAGAGGGAACACGGACGGCCTTTCGTTCATACAAACATATTCCCATGCCTCCTCTCTTGAGTTTGCCACTAATGCAAATATAATGTAATAATACGATATAAATATCAACCACTGGCATATCCCCACGTTTTCCTTTTGAAGTGAAAACTTCTTTAGCACCGTTGTGATTTGAAACTCGATGAAACGAAAAAGCGACATTTTATTATAAGAGCTCCACACAGGAGGCCCTGAGGAAATAATTTCCCTCAGGGCCTATGTCATCTTTGGGGATGCTGTGAGGAGAGTTCTTTTTTAAGTAAAGGAAAGGAAGGAGCGTTCTGGGGAGGAAAATGGTTTAAGGGGTGGGTAGGAATCTGGAGTTTAGTGTGTCGTCGTCACCCGCCACCAAGACCTAGACAAACCTCACCCCATGAATCCGGGCACCCCTGCTAAATCACCTAACTAGACACTAAACAGAGACAAACATATTCATCTATATGATTTAGCCTGCGAAGTAATGAGACAGAATAATCGACCTCCTCTTTGTGCGGTGCTTCATATCCTCCCTACTCTTGTCTACTTTAGTTTTCTGAAGTGTTCACTTCTACCGCGTCTGAACTGCGTACATGTTATTTTTTTGTTAAGTTACTTGTTGTTGAAGTTGGTTCAAAAATCCTTAAATTTGTCGAGTTTGAACGCCATTAGCAGAATTTCAGTATACAAATTAGACAAAGTATTTTTAAAATACAAAACGTACACACAGTCGTAGAATATTTTATTCTAACACAGTTGATGAAAAAATTGATAAAAAGGAGTTTTGGATTAGAAAATAAAGAAGGGAAATACAAAACCCCGATTTTGACGAATTAGGTATGATCAGCCTGAGGTGCCTTTGGCTCAGTATTTAGGGGGTAACAGTGACAGTGATAGCAATAGTTTTGTAAAACACCTATTATTCAAGTTTCTCGGCGCCCACGTTTCCTCTTAACATTTCGGTACTGTGATGATAATAGGTCGTAATGCAGTTTCAGCAAATTAAAAAGACATTATTCATCTTTATTCATTAAATTACATTGGTGATACCCATAACATATATATGAAAATGAAAATAAGCTTGCTTGGGGATGATGCATGATGATAAGCAGAGGAAATGTTTAAATTTTTCAATATACCTTCTTTAAAACCCCCGCGAAGGTTTCTGGATTATTACAACCACATGACAATGCACCTGAATTTTTTTTAAATCATTACAACAACTCTTGCCAAAAATGACAAAATTTGAGAATGACAAATGTCATTAATGAAAATAATGGTTTTAAATCAAAATTAAAATTTCAAAACTCTTCAAATTAATGAATTTATTTTAAGTACTCGCCTAATACTTTGAATCGAATAAAATATTAGAGATATTTTAAATAGGTACCCTTGTTAGGTACCAAATTTGATTTATTGTTCTTATAACATACAAAAATAAATATTTGTAAATTATGAAAAATGGAAATTTGAATAAAAAATTGTATTAGGTGGAACGCCAGCAGTTTGAAAACTGAATGTACTGGGACTGAATATACGGAACGCGGAAGGGGGTTTAACGGGATGGGGGAGCGGGAGAAGGGAGAGAGGAGAGGTAAGGCGGGGAAAGTGGAAGGGGAACGCGGGAGGGAAGGAAACGCGGGAGGAAAGGGAACGCGGGAGGGAAGGGAACGCGGGAGGGGAACGGGAACGCACAGGAAAGGACATGCAGGTAGAAACAATTTATTTCTTTGAATATGGCATTGCAACGCATGCCGGGAACTATTTAATTAACTATAAAGGTTTACGAGCAAATCTCAAACATTATTTTCACTTATTAAAAGCATTTGTTGTGTTAACCCAAATCCTTGCCATATTTGTGTAATCCTTTCGCCCAGATAAAAAACCTTAATGTTTTGACCTAAACAAAAAAATCATTGGACCTAATCTAAAAGCTATTTTAATCTAATTAACACGGTCTGGGGTCGAATAGAAATCCGGAGGTCGCTGATTCAAATTTGATTAACAATTAAAATGTTCCAACAATTTAGTCATTAAAAAAATATATATATTATATTTATAGTAAGTTCTGCAAAGCAGAGTATCGTCCTGGAGTAATACCACTATTCAGAATTGAAACTTTGCTTAAAATAACTTTAGCCCTGCTTGGTGACCAGATCTGAATAGCCGGGTACTTTCTCACTTTCCTCTCCCCCATCTTCTTCTCCTCTTCACTACCTTCAATCTCTTCAATTGGGGATGCCATAGGTTGGGATTCTTCCGCGCTGTTTATATTTAAAAAATTGATAAATTGTAATATCTTCTGTCACACTTATTTGTGCTACAATTTCCGTATATCCTGCCGTCTGTGGGACGAGGGGGGGGAACAGAGAGCTACAAGCAGGTTAGCTAAAAGCAACCGCCACCTTCCCACTTGTAACTTACATCTCACAGCTTACATCTCCGATTAAACCGCTTCCCTATCTTACAGCGATGGCGGTGGGTGTGTTAATGATTTGCACGCTTATTCTATGGTGAAATTATGGTAATTGTTTATATACACTATATTAATATCTAAGGTAATATGAATGATGTCCTTTGTAGAAGTGATCTTTTTTCAGTTAAAGGCTTCATTTTGTCCTGCAAAATTTGTCCCTGTAATATGGCGGATAAAGTTTACAGATTGGAATTATACATGAAAGAATTTTTTTTTTTACGTAAGTTCCACAAAGGAGGCCCTGAGGAAAATAATACGGCCTACGTCATCTTTGGGGATGCTGTATGGATGATCTTTTTAGTGGAAGGAAGGAAGGAGAGGAAGTTCTGGGAATGAAAAAGTTTTAGGAAGTTAAAAGTTTTGGGTGGGTAGGAATCTGGGGTCAATGTGCCTAGGAGTGACGGACGAATGAATTCATCCCTCCAACTGCGGTGCAAGGCGATGAGTCGAGATATATCCGCTGGAGAGGTCTAGGTTAGGTCTAGGATAAGTCTAGATTAGGTCTAGGTTAGGTCTGCGTTTGGTCTAGGTTAGGTCTAGGTAAGGTATTTTTTCCGTCAACCAATCTCTCTCCATCCAGCCCGCCGTGCAACAGGTGGGCAAACGCATTAACCGCCAAGACCTAGAAATCACCAAACTTGGGGTGACCTATGACAGGGGTGTTGGTTGGTGATAAATGATTCCCGGAACGGTGGTACCGTACGATAAAGTTTTTTTTTTTTTACATGAGCTCCACACAGGAGGCCCTGAAGAAAATAATTTCCCTCAGGGCCTATGTCATCTTTGGGGATGCTGTAGGGAGGGTTTTTTTGAGGAAAGGAGGAAAGGAGAGTTGTGGGAAGGAAAAGGGTTTAAGGGTTGGGTAGGAATCTGGGGTTCAGTGTGTCTTGGTCATCCGCCTCCAAGACCTAGACAAACCTCACCCCATGAACCCGGGCACCTCTGCTAAATCACCAAACGCAGCAAACCACTTGGGGTGACCTATGGCAGAGGTGTTGGTTATCCAATAAAGGTTCCCGGGGCGGCGGTACCCATTCCCGCCTCCCAAATCGAAAGTTAAAGATAAGTTATTAATATTTAAAATCGTGATTAAATTATTAAAATTGCACAGGAAATTTTTCAAAATGTAAGCATTTCCTACCGTTTCCGAGTAAAATTAAAATAAAATTGTCAATTACCACTATTACCTATATTCGTGGTGATATGGAGCACATTAAGATTACATACATACTTGTGACTTCCTCTTTACAATATTATTTCTTTTCTCTTCTTCACAGGATTGAGACAATTTTGGAAAAGCCTCTCAATATGCGATCAGAAGACTAGAAAGCCTATTGCCTACTGCTGGCGAGTAAATTAACCTTATGCTTTATGAGCCGGCAGTATCGGATCGAGCCTTGTACGTCCAAACTACCTTTCCAGACCTAGTAGGAAGTCTCGGGCCAAACTCGAGGCCATTAGAATCCTCCTAGAACCATCAGCGCATGTACGAGTAACATTAAAGGACTTATGGGCTCGTGACGTCATAATAAACGTTAATACGTATTCAATGTGTAATAATAGTAATGTATAAATGCAATATTAACTTGAGTCGGTAAGTGGGAGTATGCAGAAAGGTGGGAGCTTCGTGAGAGGTGGAGATAGGGGCCAGTGGCGTGGTGGTACATTTACTTCCGGGCCCCAGGGCAAACTTGTTGAGCGAGTTCCTTTGTGGCGAAGTGATCATTTGACTTTGATTTGATTTGGGAGATTAAGGGTTCGATTCGCGCGTACCGCTTGTATGTGTAAATGTAGTAAATAGGTTATTGTAGAAAGCAATCAATTTGTGGTTTGACATCTATGTATATTGAAAATATGTTTGCTTCTGTCTGTATGTGTGTACGTATGCTGTGCGTTGCTACACCATTCATCCGATTGAGACGAAACTTTGGAGATTCGATGTACGCATGCCCGCAATTCAAACTATATACGGTAGTGAGTTCTGGCATCATGAAATTATGCGTTGCTAACAGTTCATTCGATTGAGATGAAACTTTGGGGATTTGATGTGTGTCTGCCAGCGATATTTTCTGTACATGCTTTTGAGCTCTGGCATTATGAAATTTTATAAAGAAATTGCACTAGGTGGCACGCAAGCTATTTGAAAACTGAATGTACCGGGAATGAGTGTATGGAATGCGGGAGGGAGGATGGGAAATCGGAAGATAGTAGGGAAACTCGGAAGATAGTAGGGGAGCTCGGAGTGAGATTCGCGGAAAAGGGGAGGGGAGAGGCGAATCTGGGAGGGTGGATGGGAATTTGAGAGGGGGGAGGGGAATTCGGGAGGTGAGTTCGCGGGACGGGAGAAGAGGGCGAGAGGAGTGGGGAGAAAGAAGGCGGAATGGGAACGGGATGAATGGGAAAGGAAACGCAGGGAGAAACAATTTATTTATTAAGTGGTATAGCAACGCATGCCGGGAACTCGCTAGTATTTAATAAGATTGTGTAAGTCTACAAGTTTAAATTAATTGCTTTACCGACCGGTTTCGCTTTGCTAAAACATCACCGGGATACAAATTAATACTAAACAAGAAACACAGTGCTTGTATATAAATACAGAGGGTGACAACAAGATAAAAATATAACAAAGAGGGAGGAAACAACTGTTTCTTGTTTAGTATTAATTTGTATCCTGATGATGCTTGAGCAAAGCAAAACCGGTCGATAAATAAATTAATTAAAACTGGTGGTTTTACACAAAAAAAAAAGAGTTTTATTGTTAGAGTTTCACGTCACATTCAGTAAAAAAAACATACCAGTATTCAGAGTTTGTTTTACTATAAAACGTTTACATGATGATTTAGCTATTTGCTTTTTATTTCTGCCCACTTTAAATACCGGCTCGGCCCCCCTGATTTTCTGAAGGGACTGCTTGTCCCACTTGCGAATTAGAGAAAAGAAAGATTCAAGGAATCCTGACGTATTTTTTAAATTAACTGGCTTAAAAATACTAACACAACAACAAAATTAACTGTACAACAATAATACTCTATATTACCGACTGAGAGAGAACTGCTCGATCATCTAATTAACATAAATTGAAGCAGATTTTACTCAAGTTCCGAACCGAATACCTTTGAGATTTTACCTCATAGAGGGTAATTAGTTTTAAAACAAATTGCTTATTTTTTTACAAAATATTTTTTATTTTTTATTTATGTACCACAGTAACTGCTCCAAATCTTCTTGAGCCAGTCAGTCTATGGCAAACCCAAATGTGGTATTTTTTTCATTATCTCCACACAGGAGGCCCTGAGGAAAACAATTACCCTAGGGGCCTATATCATCTTTGGAGATACTGTGTTGAGAATTTTTAAGGGAAAAGAAGGAGAGAAAGTTCTGGGAAAGTAAAGGGAACGAGGGGCAGGTAGGAATCTGGGGATAAGTGTGTCCAGGAGTCGCGAATCCAACCCTTCCACTGCGAGCCAATGCTCCGAGAGAATCCGGCTGGAAAGGTAAAATGAATCCATCAACCAGTCTCTCCCGATTAGACCCGCCAAGCAGTAGGTGGGCAAATGCATGTGCCGCTAAGACAAACCTCACGCCGTGAACTCTTGCTAAGCCACCAAACATAGCGAACCACTTTGGGCGACCTATGGCAGGGGTGTTGATTAGTCAATAAATGGTTTGATTCTCCGGCCGTACTCTCTTGGAACATCGCCTTGCACCGCAGTGGGAGAGAAGGATCCATATGTTCATCACTCCTAGACACACTGACCCCCAGATTCCCACCCACCCATAATACCCTTTCCCCCCTGAACTACCTCTTTTTCCTTTCCTAAAAAGACTCCTCACACATCATCCCCAAAGATGACATAGACCGTAAGGGAATTATTTTCCTCAGGGCCTCCCGTGTGGAGCTAAGGTAAAAAAAAACTAAATGCGCACGGCGGGATTAGAACGGAAAACCTTTTTATTTTTCTAATGTTTTTTTGCTTCTTCTAAACTAAAATGACATCTGCTGGTAAATGAAAGAAATGTATTTTTTTTATTTTTCACTAATAATATTCGTACATTTACGTACACGTGTTACAACGTTCGTAAATCCGAGTGCAGTCCCGTTGGCAAAATAATTTAAATGCAGATTTCTCTAATTTCTATCTGCGCCTCGATGCATTTTGATCTGAATCTCATGCTAATGCGCCTTGCACAACTGCATCGCATTTCAATGATAATTTATTGCGTATAAATCAACATTATTGTCCCATAAAACGATAGAAAATCATGTACGAGCTGCGAACGGAGACCCCGGCCTTTGAAGTAGATTTCTTTTTTCCTTTACCATAGAAAAATCACCTATACATTTCACATTTTTCTAATTAAATACTTTCATAAAAGTTATGATATTTTAATATGAATAATGCCTACATGCTTCTTTTCCGCTCGGCTCCACCCTAAAATTAAAGATCCTTTTTTCGACAGCTTTTTTTACGTTAGCTCCACACAGGAGGCTCTGATGAAAAAAAATCACTCGGGCCCTTTGCCATATCTGGCTTCTGTCTGGAAGGTCTTTTTAGGGAAAGGAAGGAGAGGATGTTTGGGGAAGGAAAAAGGTATGATCGGTGTGAAGGAATCTTGGGGTCAGTATATCAAGGAGAGACGGACGTTTGAATTCATCCCTCCCACTGCGGTGTAAGGCAATAAGTCGAGAGAAGAGTCGAGAGGAGAGTCGGAGAGGAGAGCTGAACAGGACTAGGTTAGGTCTCCCTCAACCACTCTCTCCCGATCCGTCCCGCCACGCAATAGGTGGGCAGACTTATCCACCGCCAAGACCTGAGTAAACCTCACCCATGAACAAACGCAGCAAGCTTCTGTTGAGTCGAGGTGTTGGTAATCCAATTAATGGTTTCCGGGGCGACGGTACACACCAAAATATTACATAATATTTTTTTACTATTAGATTATTAATTTCGTATATGATATCCGTGCATCTTTTGTTTAAATTTCCTGTGGTTAACCTTGAAATTAATGTAGGATTTCGTGATTTTCCAAGAGTCTGTGCCTGGCATTTTCAAGAAAGAGTTATTTACTAAAAATATTTAAATTTTCTCACGATTTTCATTAGCTTTAAATGTAAAATAATACTTTAAACAGAAAATTAAACCCTCCACACATCATCCCCATAGATGACATAGGCCCTGAGGGAAATTATTGTCCTCAGGGCCTCGTGTGTGGAGCTCATGTAAAAAAAAAAATTGTCAATTACAAAATTTTAATTATAATATCCCATGATTTTTCATGGGTCTGCGCTAGTAATATTACATTATCGACGGTCGTGAAATAGAAATTAAATGAGAGAGAAACTCCTGCAGATTTCGATCTCATTGCTAGAATATTATCCAACTATTAGGCAACTCGTGAACAGTCGAACTCGACTCGTCCCGAACGTCAGCACACTACACTGCCAAATGTCGTAAACAAATTAGTCGATATGGATCGAATGTTTGTAGCAAGGCTCTCTAAAAAATATATGGAGGTACTGTAATACTATTCTTTAAATTTCACTTTTTTTGTCTTGGCCTGTTTCAGCATATCGCTCGCCATACATTCCGATTGGGAATAATTCGGGCGTAAAAAAAGAAAGACATCTGAAGCAGAAAATCAATTTTTTATTTTTATCCTTTATTAGAAGCACCCGCTTTGGGCCGAACTGATGTAAAATGGGGTATGGCAAGTCAGTAGTCCTTGGGTGGACTGCATAAGGTTCACTTTGAAAATCCAAATTCGTCAACTGTCGGCCGTATTGTGAAATAACAACGCGAAAATGCATATTTTATTTTATTTTGTGAGGTTCGGGCGTAAATCATTTTTTTGCGATTATTATGAAAGAAACTGAATTTGTTACATTAAACAATAAAACCATATCTGAAAAGTAAGTAGGAGAGTTTGCACTTGAAAGCTTTTTTTTATAGATCTAATACTTTATTTTTTCTAGGCTTATTAAAAGACTGACCGATATTTTTAAGGGCCAAGATATGTTCTACACGCAGTATTTAATTGAAGCATCTATAATAATTCTAAGCGATCAAATTTTCAAAACAAAAATACATGATTTATTATGATTTTGCAATATTTCGCATGGCGTCATCCTTCAAATATTTTTTGCCAAATTATTGGCGCCTACTTTTGCGGCGTCATTTTATTGGCGCCAACAGGTTTGTAATCTAGATAGTGTCTCGGATAGATGTATCCGATTTATGTAAAATTTATTTATTTCAAATAAGGAAAATTTGTCCAAGAAAACGTCAATATTTCAATGACAATTCTTTTTTCAAATTTTTTTCAGGCAGCTAGGTATCATAATATTGAACACTCCAATTTGACAACTCGTGCGAACTCTGGCGGGATTAAAAGGCAGTATCAAACACGGCCACCACCTTGAAAAGAAAATTAAATGTGCTAACAAATTTACAGACAGATGAAATGCAAAAACGGTCGAAGCAAAAGAGGACGTCCGATATGCTCAGAAAATTATTTTGTTTATGTAAGTATTTGTTTGTATGCTGTATAGAAAACATTAATTATGAAAAATAGTCATTAATCTTAAACATGTTAAACGCGAATCATTAATTTACAATAAATGTTTAGCTATAAAAGCCTACAAATTCTGATTATTAATACATTAATCTTTCGATCAACAATATTTGGAGTGTGCTTTAAAATAATATGTCAGTGGGTGGCTGCAGTGAATAGAGGGCAGTCAGTACTTAATACACATTGACCGGCGCGAAAGCCTCAATACATCCTGTGTCCTGTGTTGAGGCTTTCACGCTGATCTGTTCAGTACAGTGTAAAGTATGTATATTTCCTCACCCTTTTGGTGCACTGTCACAGTGGGGCGGGTGTTCCATTGAAGGCTTTAGAGATGTAAACTTTTTGGCAGGGGTGGATTATCTTCCGAGAAATTTAAAAGTAATTTTCTCACTTGATTCTTTCAGGATTTTCATTGATGCAATAGCTAAATGGTAAGATGTGTTTGGAGAGCGGAGGTGTCGAATTCTCGTTTCGTTATTTTGTGACACAATTTTAAAACGAGACTGGGTTAAAACTGCTTAAAACTTGTTTGTTGTCCTGATCTAAAAACCAAGGTTTTGGGTAAATATACTTTAATGTGCCATATTTTAAGCTGTACAAGGAAAAAAGTTTTAAAAAACTTAGCAAAAACATTATTAATCAAAATTTTAAGAAATTAAAAAAAAACTCAGTCTTTTTATTAAAGAATTTAGAAGAAAACGGTTACTTCTCTTTTTTCTCGTTTATACAATTAAAAAATATGACAATTATTCCCCGAGAGTAGCTGAAAAAATCTGACATTGTTTTACGTATTAACGTGGATAACTCGAAATTGGTATTCATTTACACAGGCACAAGCCATTTTATTAAATAACATTACTTTTATGGGAGCGTTATTTAACTCAAGCGGGTAAAAATAATTTATCCGTAATAATTCTTATGTCAACAAAACGAAATTAATAACATAATATTATTAACGTACTAAAACTGACAGAAATAACGCAAATAATAGTAATTATGTTCAATTATACTAATATGATTGTGAATTCATAATTACAACGAAAATCATATTCAAACATTAAAAAAATACCACATTTCACAAAAGAAATTTTGTCGCAAATGAAAGAAAAACATGACCGCCGCGCTTGCGCAAATCTACAAAGTTCAATGCAGCCAACACAGAAACGTCGTAGTTATTAGTAACGTTGCAGAAATACTGTTTAACGGTTACCGAACAGAAACACCGTTTTCGTTTTTTTATTAGTGATTCTATAAGAGTGGTTAAAACTAGGTGAATATCATTTCTAATTAAATGGTGCCAAAGAAAGTTTGTTATTATTACACAGTATGATTTTCTAATGTTACCCATGGCAACAAAATTAAATATAGGAGCGTAATCTGGTGCATGAGTTAATGATAAAATGTATATCGGGTCAATGTATGGTGTATGTCAATCGGGTGATAAAATGTACGCAACCAATGCCAAAAATTGCCAGCTCATTAATTCAATTTTTTCAATTCAATTCAATTCAATTCAATTTATTCACTTTAAAAACATTACAAAATTAAAATTTTAAATCGTTTTTAAAATAGAGATAATATTAATATTAAAGCATATTTCAGCAATTTAAATAATATAAACAATTCAAACAAATTATACAATATAAACATCAATGAATAATTTAAAAATCAATGAAGCACAATCAGACTAACAGCAATAAAGCTTGCTGTCTAAATTGTGCTTCATTGATGCTAAACATGTCGATATTCAAAGTGATTCTATTTAACAACAAGACTGCTCTCCCGACTGGCTTAACCATTGGCAAGTTAGTTCTGCAAGTCGGGAGATAAAACAGTCTATGCTGTCGGTGACGGAGATAACCATCGGGAACATAGAAATAAGTGCTCTCCATAATAGCCGAGTTTTCGAACCGTCCACGAATCAGTCTGAAGAAATGTGTTATAATGAGCACATCCCTTCTGACCCGTAGACGGTTCATACCGAGCATGCCCAAGAGATCGAACTACCCGTGGCTCTACCCTACCGAAGTCGGTAGGGTAGAGCCACGGGTAGTAGCCGTACTCCCTCAGGTAAAGAAATCTCAGAAATTTCTTCTGAACCTTCTCCAACATGAGGGAATACTTCACTTGGTGTGGGCTCCAAACCACCGAACCACTCTCAAGCCTACTTTTAACCAAAGCATCGTATAGTACTGTGAGAACCCGGGTGTCTGAAATTTCTCGCAGTACGTAGGGCAAAACCCAGCATCCTCAGTGAAGTACTACACGTCATTACGATATGATCATGAAAAGTTAACCTACTATCAAACACAATACCAAGGTCTTTCATAGTGGAGACACGTTTTAAATTTCGAGCTCTCATAGTATACCGGTAAAACCAAGTGTGACATGCTCTAATGAAAGAAATAATGAAACATTTAGAGATATTGAATTCAATCTGATTCCTTTTACTCCAGTCAACAATTCTATCAATGTCTGATTGGAGTCGAATGCAGTCCTCTAAAGTAAATTAAATAAATAAATAAATAAATAAATTATTGAACTGAATCCACCCAACACTTTGTCTGCCTAGTCCGTCCCCGAACCCTGGACATTGCGGGCGCACGCTTATCCCAAATTAACTGGACAGCGGTCACTAATCTCAGCCTTTGTGACAAAATTGTGTCGTATTATTCGGAGGCTTTGTCCGTGTTTTGAGGACTGCCTATTCCGGCTTGTAGGATGTTCATTGTCAGGATTACGTGAAAAAATGACCACCTTTTAGCACACGAACATGTTTTTTTTTAAGATAACATATTGACCAAGTCTTTTGACGTTTTGCGGTGCGTGCGTTATGTTTTCGAAATTTTGCACTAATGGCACGTGGATTAAAAAAAAGTAATATGTGGATAGCGCCGTTTTCAAGGACTCTCTTCTAATACCAGCCAGATCTTAGTGAATTGAATGCGGGGTTGTGTTTTGAATTACTTTTCAAAAGTGAGGAGGATATAAAGTCGTTTAGAAAAATCGTGTATGGGTCGTTCTTCTTTTTAACCTACATAAAGTTGTCTCCACCAGTTAGTGGAAAAAAATTCAACAGAATTGCCAATATTATTATTTTATAATTACTTTAAAATCTACTGTAATAAAAGACGTAACGACTGTGTGCGTTTTAAAAAGAAATGTGTTTATATTTTTGTAATAAAAATTACGTGACGTGAGTTGTACCTGCTCGCGATAGAAGCGTATTTCATACAAATCACAGTTGTTTTCTGCCACCTCGACTTGCGTATATTCTATAATGTCACAAAAAAATGATTTCACGACATTAAATATAAAACTATTTTTGAACTCCAAAAGTAACAGCGTTTTTTTATTTTTAATCAAGTAACAGCGTTTATTATTTTTAATGATGTTTAATAAAATATTTTTAAAAATCTCAAAAACTTGTCTCCTACAATTTTTATGTCGTACGACAATTCTTTCCTTATACCCAGAGCTTGTGTTTGTCACCCCCAATAGGCATTTTAGGCCTCCTTCCCCCCTTGCTACAATTTCCTCTCTGAGATCTAGAGAGATTCATTTATATTAAAAACAAAATGTGACCAAGAGTGGTGGAGATGTGACAGAGTGGTAAAAGTTATGAGGGTTAAAAAGAAGAACAACCCTTATACCAACTATTTTGCAACTTATTTCGATTTTTTTTAAATTTTCATTTGGTCCACTTCTTAATAACGTGTTTCACGAAGTAAGAGTTATGTTCTTTTAAAAAAATATTTTAGGGGTCTTTGAAATTTGAGGGAGGGGGGGAAGGGATCTGGGAAGGGAACGGGGGCGGGAACGCTTGGGAAAGGACGTGCAGAGGCGGGAAGGATTCCAAAGCAGTCTCACAGCAGAATACATTAACACAGCAGAAATAGTAGCGGTAGGGGATAGCAGGTGGTATATTTGGGAAACCCATGCTTCTCACATGACAGCTCTCAAAAGCACTTCAACACATCAATAAGCAGAGTTAAAACACAAACACTTTATTTTGTTGAGTGGCATTGCAACACATCCCGGGTACTTGTTAGTTTTAAATAAAAAAAATATCTCTTCACAGGAAAAATAAATTGTAATATAATGTTTAGTATCGGTAACAGAGCGCATTATTACGAGCTACCCCTGCAAAATTTGAAAATTATTTCATCGCACAAATAGTCTAGTTTTCGCCACCAGCAATCCTTTTATCCTTGACCAAATGTATTGCAAATCCACATTTAATGAAGTGTTAAGGGATAAAACGTTTAAAATTTGCGGTTGGAGTGTCTTTCTATTCGAGCGTGTTTACAAAGCGACGAAAAAAATCAATGGACCGGACACTCGGCGGACGGAGAAACTGCCGAACAATGCAACCGCTAACATAATAAGCGATGGATGCAGATGATGCGGCGACCGCCCCGATGGACGAATTCTATTTTTAATTTGTTCTTAATTTTACGTATTTATATGATATTATCATTAGATACATACCTACAATGTTTTTATTATTCAACATTTTTATTTTTCTCTTTATGTAATAGTGGTATATATGCACATATTTTTTTACAATAGCTACACTCAAAAGGCTTTCAGGAAAAAAAAATGCTCAGGATCTATATTATCTTTGGGGGTGCTGTGTAGAGGGGAAAGGAAGAAGAGGAAATTCTAGGAAGGATAGAGATATGGAGTATCTAGGGGTCAATATGTCCAGGAGTGACAGACGTATGTATCCATTCCTCCCACTGCGGTGCAAGGCGATAGACAGAGAGAGTCTGGCAGGAGAGGTCTAAATTAGAACACCTTCAATAAGTCTCTCCTGATCCTGCCCACCACGCAGTAGGTGAACAAGGCCACCAAGATCTAGATACACCTTACCCTGCTAAATCAGTATCCTCCTAGTCCTGTTGGTATAAAATGTAAATAATAATGTTAAAAAACATTAACACCTAAACTTCTCAACTTCATTTTAAAATATTAGTCCTCATAGTCTTAACTACCCAGAGTCAGCCGGACTATGACTTCCAAAATATGAAGTACGCTATTAGATTGAAGAGTGGGGAGGGGAAGGAAATGGGTTGCACACGTAATCGGTATAACACGGTGTCCGGAAACTCTTGGTATAAGCGGGAAACCGATGAATTTACATCATTTTGTGGTATAACTTTTTTGATTTGATCTCTTGATTTCGAGTAAATCTAGTCGAAAGTTGGAAAAAAAAGATCGATGGGGGCCTAATATGTCGTACAATGTATTTTAAAAAGCTTCGAAGTGAAAACCCGCCTCCAAAAGATTTTTTACCTCAAAAAAAGGAAAATGTTGAAAAAAAAACCGAAATGCTAAAATCAGAAAAATAAGTTTTTTTGTTGGTTCTTTGTCTGATGTAGATTCACCATTTTCGGATTTGTAAATACCTACTACATATTTCCGAACGATTTAGCTGTAAAAAATAAGGCAGGGTGCAAAAGCGCCCTTGAGGTGATTGTTTACAAAAACGGAGGTCTACAAATTATCCAATTATTATTAAGTTTCCTCCCTCCCTCTCTTCAAGACCCAGATTCACTTCTTTTTTTCCACATCCATTCCATACAGAATCCCCAAAGATGATATAGGCCTGAGGGACATTATTTTTATCAGGGCCTCCTGTTTGGAGTAAATGTTAAAAAAAAAATTGTCTGTTCCATATTTTCAAGTGTCAAAAATATTTCTAGAGTGAAACCGGGTCGTTATTAGAAATTACTAGTGGCTTTTTTATCCACCCTGAAAAATTATGTTTTACAACGTTATTTGCTTTCTCTCATCTGTCCTACAATCCGCCGCGTGCGCAAACCTCACTGCAGACCCTTTCGGCCCCTCGGACAATGGTCACGGCCCACGGACGGACAATGAGGGAGGCTTAGAGCCAACAATGGGTGTGGCAACAATACCAATTCACCAACATGCCTCGACAGAACAGGCAAGGTGTGGAATCCATCAATGTCGAATGAAAGGTGCTCAGATTCTTGTTAACAAGATGCCTCAAATGTGAATTATTTATTTATGTTGTTTAGAAATATGAAGAGTACAATATATGTATGTGTTCGATTTAGCAGAAGATGTTTTAGACGGCCTCCGTGGTCGAGGCGAAAGGCTCTCGGCCTAAATTCCGGTGTGTGCAAGTAAATTTTATTTGATCAAAATATATTATTCCACCATTTAATCATTAAAAATAATATATGGTATATTTTCAGTAAATTTAAGGGTGGAAGACACTTTCAGTATCGCCGTGGTGTAACACCACCATTCAGAATTGAAACGTTGCTTGAAATGGTTTTAGCCGTGTTTGGTTACTTGATTTGAATCGCCAGATACTTCCCCACCTTCCACTTCCACATTTGATGATGCCATGGTCTCATTGGTTCCAGGCGGTTGGGACTCGTGTGCGGTATTCACATAAAAAATAATAATATCGTTGAAGTGAGAGAGCTGGTTTATATAAGAATTCTCTCTTTTTAGTCCTTGGGGTGAATTTTACAAAATGGCACTAAAAAAAATAGCCAAGCATTTTAATCTTACATGTTTTTGTAGAAAATTTCACCCAACGCATCTTCTGACGCTTAAAAGTACTCTTTTTTACATTAGCTCTACAAAGCAGGCCCTGAATAAAAACAATCCTTAAGGCCAAGGTCAAAATTAGGGGTGCCGTGTGGAGGGTCTTTTATGGGCAAAGATAGAGAGGAAGATCTGGGAAGGAAAAATTAATGAGTGGTGGATTTTTTATTCATTTGTATTGAGCTTTTTCATACGTATATATACAAAAGTTTAATAAATAAATAAAAAAGGCTTTTTATATGCATAACTACAAAAAAAATACTGTTACGTCTGCATTATTCAACACACTACATATACTAACTATTAGAGATACAAATGTCGTCGCTGGCCGCGTAATACCCCCAACGTGAAAATAATTCAACTGTACAGGAGAGTGAAAAACACATTTTTAAGCAGAAACATGAGGGAACCATCCATTTATTTTTATTTGCTGAGAACGTAATAATAATTATTAATGAAAATAAATATTATTTGGAGGCTCACTTAAATTTTTTTATTCTTCTCCAAAATATACATTTTTTTGTCATATCAATTACTTGTGAACACCATCCCGATAAAATTGCATCCCTTCTCCTCACCCACCGCTTACTGCTCGTCCGCCCTTCATAAATAAAATTAATTTACTGAGGCACCATTTAAATTTGGAAATTGTCCCAATTAAACGGAGTGGTTTCCTAGATAACCGAAGTAAATTATTATTATAATATTAAATATTCTATTTTTGGTTTCCGTTTCAAATATCCAGCGGTCCATAAAACCGGCAGCAATTAGCCGGCATCGACTGTACTTAGCATTATTATACTTTGTTTTTAAAATTAAAATAAAAAAATGGAGATATAGGAACTAGTCAGAACAATAAAAATTTAGGGGGGAGGGAGGTATTTCACTATCCTCTTGATAAACTAAGGGTATATCTTATCCGTGGGATAACGTGGGTTATCGATTTACAATACGCCATTTATTTATTTATGAAGACCGAGTTTATTATTCGGTACTCGATTCTATGAATAGTGGCTACATATCGGATGAGTTAAAAAAGTTTTCTATTCAATACTTTTACGAGTATCTATTATTTATTCATACAATTTTTTTTTATTTTCGTTATTTGTTTTTGGGATGTTATGCCGTGTTGCGCTACCTTCTTTTTTAGCCAACTTTTTGAACAGCGTTACAGTGTCAGAAACGTTGGCTAAAGAAGTAGGTAGCGCAACACGGCAAAACACCCCAAAAACAAATGACGAACATTCTTTTGGTCGTGAAAATCTAAAAACGTGTATTTTTTATTTTTTAGTTTTTAGTTTAGTGACTTTTTTTGATTTACTTAGCTTTTCATATCTTTTTAGGGGATTGGTGAAAAGTAACAATTTTTTTTCTTAAGAATTACGGCCCTGTGCGTACATAATAATATTTAATAATTAATGTGGTATTGTTACGGATGAGCCAAGTGATGAAGAATGTCATAAAAATGCTTTTCACAAAACATTCCTAGAAAATCAATCTGCTGCAAAATAATTTTAGGATTTTTAGATTCCTAAGATCGGCCACCATTGTAAAACACACAATTCTTATCTACTTAAATCGTTATCTCTTTCTCTAACCAGATTATAAATCACTGGTAATTCCGGGCATTGTTGGGGAATATTTGAGGGCGGTATTGAGGGCTGTCCCTTTCGACTGATTCGTCCTTTGTCGGGCCGCCTTTTGGAGGCGATTCCGCGAAATGATCCCATATTTACCTCCGGCGATGACGCTTTGGCCACCAAAGATATTGGAGATTTGTTGACCACCGTCTTAGGATTTTGGCGTAAGATCAAGGGGGGATGAACTATTGGTTAGCGAAATGATTCAACCTAATAGTTTTTTTTTAATTAGAACTATTATTATTTATTTATTTTATTTCAAATACATACAGATTTAAAGGAAAACAATATGGTTCTTAAAACTAATTACAATAAATTAATTTCTTGTTAAAAAGCTACCCAACTCAATAGAGAAAGAATTTCTCGTGTTTGAATTTTGGAGTAGTGCTATTGTAAAAAAATAGGTACAGAAATTATGTTATTAGAAGTATTTAAATTGGAAAGAAAAAATACATGAACCTCTAAACATGACATACAACATAGATAAAACAGGTATAGGTATGTAGCAAAAACAAAAATATTATTATTGCATTTTATTATTATTTAAATTAGATTCGCACAGGAGGCTCTGAGGAATATAATTTCCCTCAATGCGTATGTCATATTTGAAGATGCCGTGTGAAGAATCTTTTGAAGATATGAAGGAGAGGAAATTCTGGGAAGGAAAAGGTCATGAGAAATCTGTTGGTCAGTGTGTCCTGGAGTGAAAGACAGATGAATCCACCCCTCCCCTAGCGACGAAAGGCGATGGGTCGAGAGAATCTGACTGGTGAGGTGAAAGGGTCTCCCTAAATCGGTCTATTCCAATTCGACCCGCCAGGCAGTTTGGTGGACAAACGCACCCGCAGACAAGATCTGGACAAATCTCACCCCATGAACCCGGATACCCCTTCTATGTTACCAAACATAGAGAAACACTTGGATTGTCCTATGGCAGAAGCGTTGGTTACCTCCAATTACGGCACAGGGAAAATTGAGCCTCCTGTTTGGAGTTAATGTAAAAAAAAAATATATATATATATATATTTTTTTTTTTTTTTTTTTCGTAAGAAGCAATTACTTTGTGGTTAGACATTATATTTAAAAGAATAAAAATACTTTGTATTTAAACCAATAATTTAAAAGAATAAAAACACTTTGTATTATATCCTGATGAAGCTTGGTCGAAGCGAAACCGGTAGATATACAAAATAATAAATTCGTGGTTTAAATACAAAGTGTTTTTATTCTTTTAAAAGTAAAAAATATTATCAAGTTATGTTTTTAGGTTTTCACGGCCAAAAAGTATTTTTGTTATTGTTTTTGGGGTGTTATGCCGTGTTTCGCTACCTCCTTCTTTAGCCAACGTTTCGGACAGCGTTACAGTGTCCATCATCAGGGCGTGTCGAAACGATACCGTGCTGCCAGCTCCATTTCTCTACGAGCTGGTGTTAGAAAAAATTCAGCATGGTTTTTTTTTTGCGTTTAGCTTTGGTGTAGCCGTCAATTACTGGATACCAAGAACTATTGAGCTTAGCTCCGTCGTCTCTGTTAATATTGATGGGGTTTTTATGGATTTCAAAGAAAAAAGGAAAAAGAAACTTAGTCTTTGCCGACCTACTGAGGTCGGCAAAGACTAAGTTTCCTCTGGAAACAGATGGATTATATAAACTCAGCTGTTCCGGATGTGACAAGGTCTATGTAGGCCAGACAGAGCGGACGATCTCCAAAAGGATTTCGGAACACTTTCGTGCTTGTAAACTTGGCCACCCTGACAAATCGGCAATCGCCGAGCACTTAATCGAAACCGGCCATTACTTTGGATTTGTTCCTGAAGTCCTGGGAAGACCCAAAACTTACAGAGCACGCCTAATTACGGAGGCAATTGAAATCCATAAAAACCCCATCAATATTAACAGAGACGACGGAGCTAAGCTCAATAGTTCTTGGTATCCAGTAATTGACGGCTACACCAAAGCTAAACGCAAAAAAAACCATGCTGAATTTTTTCTAACACCAGCTCGTAGAGAAATGGAGCTGGCAGCACGGTATCGTTTCGACACGCCCTGATGATGGACACTGTAACGCTGTCCGAAACGTTGGCTAAAGAAGGAGGTAGCGAAACACGGCATAACACCCCAAAAACAATAACAAAAATATTATCAAGTTGTTTTTCTACTTCAATGGTTTCTTTTACTTTGTACTAATGTAAAGCGATTTTTCTTTTGTTTTTCCTTTCTTTATTTAATATTATTTATAAAATTACTGTTTATAAATATACTCTACGCAATTAATACTTGTACCGTTAATTCTAAATAAATATTATCACTGCACCTAACACATTCATTAGTTTACGGTACACAACATTCACCAAACTTCGACTACCGTAATACGGGCTTGCGGTTAGTCTGATAATCTAAAAACTTTTGTAAAATAAATAACAAAAAATTATTGATTGCCTACCGGTTTTGCTCATACCAAAGCTTTTGACGTACATTACACATGATAAAAAAATCCTTCTGGAAGCCTTCAAGTAAAATTCGAATGAATGGAATGGTTTGCGAAAGAATTGTAATAATTCATATTTTGTGGTTTTCATACAAAAGGTTTGCAACCCGTTTGTCCCTTGTTCACCACTCAACTAAAGATCAAAGCATTGATGTATTGGTGAAGATCCCTTTATCTCCTGGACCATTTAAGCTGATGAATTGCAAACCTTCTCAGATGTGGGATTACCTGTTCCACTTCCTCGTGCTCCTGTTCGGCTTCTTTGTAAACCTTTTAAGTTCCTTACTTAAAAAAATTTAAACGGGTAATCGGGTGTTAACATAATTAATAAATTGATTTTTTTTTACCATAAGAGCTTTATTTGTGGGTGCTTTTGGTGTTGATATTTCGATTTGAAAGATAAAACTTGTCAAGCAATTCCGAACTGCGCCGACTTTTTTTCACAACTTAAATTTGGATTTGTGACCACAATAATTGACGAAACTAAAAATTTATTTTTTTAATGAAACGGTGTACCAAGTATCTAGTCTAAATATGTGCTACTTTTGGTTTAAATTATAAAATATAGGCCATGAAAGAATGTAATTTTTCATGATTTTAGAAAACTTTTTAAATTATTTGTGTATAATGATATTTTGAAAAAAAAAAAAAATTGCCTTATTTAGTTTAAAAAAATAATGAAATACAAACAATTTAAAGAAGCATTTCGATGGGCGTAAATTTAAGAAATAATATTTTAATTTTAATCTTCATTATATTAGCCTAGCAGATAAGATTATTTAAAAAAAAAAATTAAGACAAGCGTGATGCCCAAATATTAAGAGACATTTTTAAATTTTTTTAATTAACTCACAAACAAATGCCGAGGTTGCTTCTAAAAATGACGAAAATTCCAATTCTTTAATGGCCTATACATCAAAATTTAAAACAAAGTAAATAATACAGCACGTATCCGTACTAGATATTGGTATGTCTTTCGATGAAAATTTTAAATTTAGTTTGTGTGTTTTGGCCTCAAATGCAAATTTAAGTTTACTTTGAAAAATGTCGTCTAGTAGTATATCTTTATACGTCCCAGCCGTTTCCCTTTACAATATTCAGTTGTAATCGGCTTACGGGTAGCTTACCGCATTATTAATTTGCGAAGTTCGCAAAAATAAGTCAAAAAGTCAATCCGTTGACTTTTGGTATAATTTCATCGCCATTTTTGAAGTGAAAACTTCTTTAGCTCTTTTGCGATTTGAAACTCGATGAAACAAAAAAAAAAAACGACACTGAAAAGAGACAAACACATACGACTTTTGGACAAAGAAATATGCAATATATAATGAACTCCCTCCTGCACTAAAAACCATAAAAAAATAACCGACTTCAACGAAGCGAAGGTGTGGATTATGGACACGGGAAGGAAGAATGTAGATACAATTTTGCAACCTAACAAAGATTAAAAATTTACTGAATTGCCCACTCTGATTTTTGTTTGTTTTATGATCGAAGGAAGATGGGGCGGGAATGAATAGAAATTTGGGGAGTAGCGGCGTTTTTTTATTTACTTTTACAATAGCTCCACACAGGAGGCCCTGAGGATAACTTTCCCTCACGGTTTATTTTATCTTAGAGAATGCTGTGTGGTGGAAGTTCTGTGAAGTAAAAATGTGTTGAGGGATGGATGGGGTTCAGGGTTTTAGTGTGTCCGGGAGTGACGGACTTACATATGAAACCATTTTTTGGATAACGAATACCTCTGCCATAGACGACCATAAGTTATTCGCTACCTTTGGTGACTTAACAGGGGTGCCCGAGTTATTGGGCGAGGTTTTTCCGACTCTTGGCTGTGGACGCAACTGTTGTGCAGATGCGTGGCAAGCCGGATCGGGTAAGATCGATTATATCACAATTTTCCGCGCAATTTCACCTGTTTAAAAAACTCGCTTCACAACCCAACACTTTAGCTTCCTAGAGCTGACCGAAAAGGGTGCGATGCCTGATGAAATAGTGCTCCTCTAGAGGTATTGGCGCATATTATAGGTTGCCACAATACCGCGAAAATCGAGTTTTTCGATCTTCCCCCAAATCCGGATTTACCCCAACTCACCTATCTTTTTAAATGTGAATACCTCCCAAGAATCGCATCTGCAGCCAGTGAAAGTATTGGGGAAGGGAAGGAGAAAGGGAAGAGGAAGGTGGGAAAAAATCTGGTTCTTTAGATATCTCACCAAAAACAGCTAAAGCCATTTCAAGCAACGTTTCATCTGAGTCAAATAGTGATTCTGGAATGTGCCGCATATATAAAACATATTATTTTAAATAAATAAATTGAGAAATAAAAAATAAAAAATTACTTACGCATTCCGCGATTTGAGTCAGCAACCTCCGGTTTGTTAGTGGAGAGCCTTGCAAAGGTCTCAAAACCCAGTATGATAGACGCATTAAAGATAAAAACCACCTACATAGGTCCTTTCGTTATTATTGACACAGATCAGCACAAAAACTCCTCTGACAATCCTAACAATAGAACTTCCTGTACTTGGAATAGTGGCCAATCGAATGCTTTTATCTGTTCAATTGTCAGAAGTGGTCAGGAGTGTTTAGTAATGGTCTGTAGTAGTCTGTTTTTATATGTCTATTGACAATTGAGTGAAGTATAACCCAAGCAATTCAATTGGTCCGGATGATAATTGTCCCAAATCTTGTGGTCAGTTAACAAGCAAGCTGTGTCCTAAAGTAACAAGCAAGCTGTTGATTTTGTCATTATTTTTGGGTTGTTGAAAAATAGTGTTGAAGCCTTTTTGAACTACCCTTCTGAAGAGTTATTGTTATATAAAAGTTAATGTAGTTTTTATTTATTTATTTATAGATGTTTGATTTTATTATTATTAACGATAAAGAGTGGGTTTTGGATGATTTATTGTAAACGGAAAGGAAGGATGGTTAAAAAATTGACAGTTTTGCTTTGTGAAAATAATGTTGAATATGTGTAAAAGGTGGAATAAGTCGGAAACGCCCGAGGAAGATATGGCATGATCAAATGAATCAGATACTTAAGTCGAGCCATGTAAAGAGTCAGAAAAATAAAAGAGTATATATGCCAAGACCGAGTTGTTTAGCGGTCGTGATGGTTAGTTAGTTTTTTTTTTTTACATGAATACCGCACAAGAGTCCCAACTGCTCCCGTCTGGAGCCAGTTAGACTATGGCATCCCCAATTGGGGTATATTGTGAGGCTGAAGGTAGTGGGGAGGGGAAGGAGATGGGGAAGAGGAAGGTGGGAAGTACCTGGATATTCAGATTTGATCACCAAACACGGCTAAAGCCATTTAAAGCAACGTTTCAATTCTGAATTAGTTATGTTGAATATTTCGGAAAAATCTGTTTTGTGCGTAGCTTTTTGAAAAAAATTTGGCTTATTAAATGTATATGGTAATATATACTCTCAGTATCGCCATTTTTATATGAATACTGCCTAAGAGTCCCAATTATTCCCAACCGCCTCGAACCAATTTGACTATGACAACCCTAATCGGAGTATGTTGTGAGGCTGAATTTGTTCGGATCTGTTCAGCACAAATGGCTAAAGCCACTTCAGGCCGCGTTTGAATTCTGAATGTTGTTCGTACACTAGGGCGGTACTGAGTGTTTTCCACTGATGAAACACCACTTTTTAGAATCGAAAAATTGCGTTGGTTGAAATGGATGGTTGAAATGGTCACCCATCCCGCAAACCCCACCTACCCCGTTCCCCTTCCCCTCCTGCCATTCCTTCCTGCCGCTAAAATATATGAAATACACACATTTTCATTTATACAAATTTCGTATCGCTAGAGCTTACTATTATACATAGTCTTTAACCTTCGCAGGTGTGCGTACAACAAATCACAAAAGTTTCGTCTCAATCGGATGAATGGTATGGCCGCGCATAAAATAAGAACAAACAAACATTTATTGATTTTTATATATAAGATATCATACTAATAATGAACCGGATTTTATGCCTCCCGTTGTTATTTATACAGCATATTTAAGATGTAAAACTCAGAAACGTGTAAATAATATTTAATTTATGGCGAGCCTTCTAATAATGCTTCCTCATTATCTCAAAACTGTTTGGAGATGTTGGACTAATCAACTGGACGATCGATACGCTGCGTAAATTTCATATGTCGTATTCGTTTGAAGTTGAAGTCGATTACATTGAACGAGTGTACAAGCTCGCTTAGTGTAATCATAAACTAGCTAACTAGCAGATTTTGCGCTGAACAAGTTTATTAGCACATACTGAATTCGCCGGCTAATAGCTTGTAAACTCGCTCAATGTAATCGAGACTTTACACACAACAGAAAAGCGCAATTATTAAAAGTACCTACAGCCATAAATAATACAGTCAGCAAATAAATATAAAAAGTAAGAAGAATTCTCACACACGTGCGAGACGAGGCGACGTTGCTCTTATCACGTACTACAGATTGTGTACAAGTCTTCCTTGTTTCTTTTGATATGAACTATCGTGCCTAGTACCAACCATGCATGTGACGTGCATTCATGCAGTATTATTTTAAAAAGCCATTCTTCGAATGTCGACGAGGCGCCATCTTGTGGTATGTTTTACAAACTATTAGCTTTTTTTTACAATAACTCCACACCTGAGGCCCTGAATTTTCCTCAGGGCCTATGTCATCTGAGATGCTGTATGGAGGGTATTTTTGAGGAGAGGAAGGAGTGAACATGGGTCTTGAAGAGACCCATGTTGTAGGAGAGAGGAAACACAAAGGCCGGCAAATCGTTCCACAGCCGAGCTTTTGAACACAAGAACGAGTCGAAGAAGTGATCCGTTCTCTTGTGACATATGTCAACCGTTTACATAAGTTGGGCAAGCATTTGGCGTGTTTCCCGACTATGCACCGGTGCCGAAGGGATCAATAACGCTAGTTCCTCGGAGCATCTTCCATTGTAATATCGGTAGAACAAGGAAAGCATTCCCACCCGACGCCTGTGCTCTAAAGATTGCAATCCGTCTGTAAAGATGGGAGAATCTATCAAACGGACCGCCCGTTTCTGCACAGAGTCGAGAGTATTTTTCAGGTATTTTGGAGCTCCACACCAGAGGTGGCTGCCAAATTCAACCGTGGGATTTCTGTGTACTATTAAAGTATCTGCGGGCCCGTACAGTACGCCCAGTTTTTGGGAAGCTAACCTTACTCTGGTATTTCTTCGAATTGCATCGTGTTATCATAAAAATTATATTATAATGTGAAGTAGAAATATTTTGCGCATGTTTGGGCATAGATTTACATAATGAACTGGTTTGGCCTAAAAACTAAATGATAAATATATGCAATATTTCTTTTAAAACAGGAAAATAATATTCCAACAAGGACGCGTGGAGGCATATGAAATTCCTGAAAGCCTCTTTTAGCTGTTTTCCGTCGTAAATAATAACGATAGTTATTTTGGCTATTCGTATATGAAGCACACATTCCTCAAGGACATTTGAGAATTGAGATTATCAAATCATGACGATGCATAAAATTATTACATAAACATCATTAAAAATGATTAAATGACAAATAAATCTTCAGTAGTATCAACACTCTTACCATAAGTCGCCTCAAGTGGTTCGCTATGTGACTTATCAGGGGTACCCGGGTTCTTGAGGTGAGGTTTGTCTAAGTCTTGACGGCGAATGCGTTTGCCCACCTTCTGCGTGGCGGCCGGTTTTGGAGAGACTGGTAGAACTTTCTAGGACTCTCTCGACCTTTGATCTGCAATGTGATGCCTGAATTCAAACGTCCTGCACCGCCAGATTCCTAGCCACCCCTTACATCTTTTTTCTTTCCACAACTTCCTCTCCTTCTTTTACATGAATTTGTAATAGTAACGCAACTGTATGTGCGTTCCTAATACCTATGGATTAGAAACATATCATAATCAGTAACACCTTTTATATTTGGTAATTTTATATTATCTTCAATTTTTGGCTCCTAACTCCTAAGAGCATTTCTTACTCTTTACTAGTTACACTTTTTTTTAAATATTTATAACTTTGTACTTTTTATTATTTTTAAGATATCTATCATAGTCTATACATTTTTCTTTTGACTGTATTATTTCCTACCTTTTAACTTTTTATTTCAATCTTTAACTTTTCATTATACTTTATATTTTATAATTTATGCTTTTACTTTATACTTTCATTTATCCATCTTAATTTTTACTTACTGCTTACTACCTCAACTCCTTTTTTTACCTTTTGTTTTTATATTTAACTCTTCATTTATGTTGTTACTTTCGTTTTGTTATTGTATTATAATAGATATATAATATAATTTATGTTAATGGCACGTGTTGTGCCGTATGTTTTTGAAATAAATAAATAAATGAATACCGTACACCTCCGTACAGTGGTTGAGGGGTACCACTCTCGGCTAGCAATTCGGAGGTGGATCAAATTCCGGCGTGCGCAAGTAAATTTTATTTGTTATTTTTTTTATACTTAACTTTTATGAGTAAAACATCAAATTGTTATATTTAATTAAATGAAGACACTATGAGCGAAACTCAATCGAAAATCTGGAAACATAAATATCAGAAAAAGATATTGGCACCTCTGGGACTCGAACCCAGGACCTCTCTACTTTCCGGGCGAGTGCTCTGTCCACTGAGGTAAGGTGTCGATATCCAATTCGATCACTTTTAACTGTACCATACTTCGACTAAGAACCACCCATATTATCTTCATTTTCTTAACGCATATACATAATTTTTTTAATTGATTATATTTGATTGATTTTAACAATATAAGATGCAGGTGAGGCAAGTTTAAAAGTACGTACTCTTAGTATCGCCCTTCAGAAATGAAATGTTGCTTGAAATGGCTTTAGCCGTGTTTGGTGACTAGATCTGAGCAGCCAGGCACTTCCCCCCTTCCTCTTCCGCATCTCTTCCCCCCCACTACTTTCGGTTTTATGACATACCCCAATTGGGGAGCCGTATCACTCCAGATGATCGAGAGACGTTTGGACTCTTGTGAGATATTCACATGACTTTAAAAAAACACAGCATCCCCAAAGATGACACAGGCACTGAAGATTTTTTTCCTTGGAGTCTCCTGCGTGGAGTTAATGAAGAAAAATCTAAGAAAATGCAACTCCTCTCAACTCTACCCACCCCTCATTCCTCTACCCTTCTTCTCTATATCTTCCTCTCCTTCCCTAACCTTAAGATCCTTCATACAGCATCCCAAAAGATGACATTGGCCCCGAGGAAAATTTTTTTCGTCAAGGCCTCTTTTGTGGAGCAAATGTAAAAAAAATGTTTTTAGTTCCACGCGGTAGAAGTGAAACCTTCAGAAAACTAAAGTAGATAAGAGTGGGGAGGCTACGAAGCACCGCACAAAGAGGAGACCAATAAATCTATCTCATTCTCTCACAGGATAAAACCTATAGATTTATGTTTTTGTCTCTTTTTCGTTTCAAATCAATCAATCTAAAAAAGTTTTAGCTTAAAAAAACCGCTCCTAACAGTCTGGAGCGAGTGAGACTAGAATCACTAGTTAGTAAGTTGTGAGGCTGAACGTAGTGGGGAGGAAAAAGTGAAAGGTGAGGGGCTATTCAGATCTGGTCACAAAACACGGCCAAAGCCATTTCAAGCAACCTTATAATTCTGAATGCTGGCCTTAGACCAGAGCGATACTGAGATTAACTTCCACTCTGAAACTTGTAGAAAATACCATATAGTTATTTTAATAATTTAATTGTGACACAACATAAATTAATCAAATAAATTTTAATTGCACACGCCGAGATTTGAACTTGCAACCTTCAGATCGCTAGTCGAAATTCTTTCCCCTCGACCACGTAGACAGTCTTGTCACTGAACTAAAAAACAAAATCTTTAAAAAAATCACTGAAAACTTTCCTTGTTTTGTGAGATATCCAAAATTGAGCGTGTGCCAAAAATCGAGAATTAACTAGAAGTGTCATTGAACCTAAATACGCATGATTCAAAATAAATAAATAATAATAATAATAGTAGGTGCTTGTTGAGCCTGTTGCCAGGATGGTTCATAATTTCGCGTTGTTACGCAATCATTGGCTACGAGTATACACTGAACACAAAATCTCTAGATGTAATTTTAGGTTAGGGTTCAAACTTTAAGAGCCTTTATCTCGGGCTCTATTGGGCCGAACTGGCTGAAATTTTGAATTTTATTAAAAACTAGCTTTTCCCCGCGGCTTCGCTCGCATGGTATTACGGGAAATTATCTTATCAATTATCTCCCCCCACCCCACCCCCATCCCCTCCCGCATTCCATATTCCGGCCTCTGTGTTTCCTCCCTGCTACAACATTTTTCAACTACTCTTTCCTCTCCTCAAAAACACCCTAGACACAGCATCTTCAAAGATGACATAGGCCCTGAGGGAAATTATTTTCCTCAGAGCCTCCTGTGTGGAGTTAATGTAAAAAAAAAAAAAATATATATACATATTTGAATTTTCTGCAGTAGTAGCTGACCAGTAGACTTTAGTAACCTACCAGCGTAGAGCCCAAAAGTATATCAACATTGTTTCCATGGAAAAGATTTTTTTCTGACGTTAGCAAAAACTCGCTTTTGTTAGCGACAGAAAACGTATAACAAATATAATATATTAATATTTATAATTTCATAACGCCAGAGCTTACCATCATACACAACCTGTAGTATAGTTATATTGGTGAAAGAATTATTAAAGTCTTTATATTGTGTTGTGCGGGAAAAGGTCATAAACAAACTCGAGCAGTTTCGCATATTAGTATGGAAGTATGGATTATGGTTTAACCCTTCGAATAATGAGAAAATAATATCTATGAACTTTTGCCTGTCAAGATTTGCGTGCAAAATTTCCGGTTCTTCCCGTGCATTTTAAATGTTCCTTTTTATTGGTTATTTTTTATATTTTTTGCAAAAACGAAAATTGTTCTACAATTTGGATAAAATAATCTTTCCGATGTGTTTATTAGAAATCAAAATTTTTGTTTTTAAATATTAAAATTTTGATATTGAAAATGTAAATTTGCTTAAAAATACGTTTCTGGGAATTCCTTAAAAAAGTACGTAAAATAAAATAAACTGTAAATTTTAAATAAAGATTCATTTTTTTAAGAATTTTTTTAATAAAACTGTCACCTCAGTTTTTATGACATTCATACAATTTTATTTTAAAATTAAATGTTTGCTACGTCACAAATTGGCACAAAATAAAATCTTAACTTACGATCGGGTTTGTAAAATATCTAACCAACATAGCTCGTACATTCCTATAGCAATAAGAAGCATCATTTCTTTCGCTTTCTAACATAAAAGAAATTACAAATGTTTGAAAGACAGGAAGAGAGATATATAACTTTTAATAATGCATGGTCGCTCTGGGACAATCTGGGTCTCCTGTTATTATAACGGCATATGATGTTTTGGGACAACTTGGGTCTCCTGTGATTAGACGGGTTAAAAACGAAGCATTGAAAAATCTCTAAAATGTAATATTGGTTGAAAATTCATCAGAATATGATATAAAGAAATATGATTTAAATGGTGTTAAGAAAAAAAAAACACCACGCTTTATATTCGAATCAAGAAGTTAACCGCAGAAAAATATAAATGTGTAACTCTATGAAACCAAAGTTTCCGACCGCAATTTTTTTAATGAAATAACCAAAAAGTGAGGTTCCATAACGTTTGTTATACATATTTGTATAATAAAGTACGTGCGTGTTTTTCTTTTTTCGTCAGAAATATTCCACAAGACGGCCGGCATAGTCCAGGGGTAAGGCTCTTGACTCGCAATCCGAAAGTCGCGGGATCGAATCCCGCCATGTAAAATAAATTTTATTTAATTAATTTGTATTATTTCACAATTTATTTATTTAAAATTATGTAGCGTGTACTTGCGGCACGTTCCAGAGTAGAAGATACTCTCAGTATCGCCCTGGTGTAAGACCACCATTCAGAATTCTTTAATTCTTTAATTCTTTAATTTACCTTTAACCTACTGTTCATATGTATACTACTTTCTACTTGTAAACTTTTTGTACTGATATAATCTATTGTAAACTACACTGAATATGTATTTTCTTAGTTATAATGTTCCAAATTTCACTGAATAAAGATATTATTATTATTATTATTATTATTATAGAATTGAAACGTTGCTTGAAATGGATTTAGCCGTGTTTGGTGACCAGATCTGAATAGTCAGGTACTTCTCCACCTTCCTCTTTCCTGTCTCCTTCCCCTTCCCAATACCTTCAGCCTCATTGGGGATGCCATAGTCTCACTGGCTCCAGACTGGAGCAGTTGGGACTCTTGTGCGGTATTCATATAAAAAAAAAATATATAAAATTTTTTATGTTTTTCCAAAAGCGTTTGGAAATTTGAAGCGGTACAAGCGCGGCGGTAAGGCAGCACTGTCATTCAAATTACATAATATGAATTGTAGTGGATCGTATGTCGTGTGACGTCACGAGACACCATTGCGTACGTTTTATCCAAATTCACTTTGAGAGTATCACATAACTTTATTTTTGGAGATAACAAAAAACTAATTTTACTGACATTTTAATAAAGAATTATGATATTTGAAAATGGTTGATCAATTTTACCAGAAATCAGTTTAAAATTATTCTTACCTTACTTTGGCCACTTTAGGCACATAGACACGCTCAAACCATATTTATAACGATTTCTGTCTTCAGCGGTTATTTTCTTTGATTAATACAAAGCTTTCGACTCCTAGGCCCCAAACAGGATAATGAAATTGTTTTTCTACTCAAGAAAGATATTTGGTGCAATGTGGGGGGCAGGAATGGGTACCGCCACTTTATCATTTATTGGATAACACCCCAGCTAGAGGTCGCTACGTATGGTGACTTAGCAGAGGTGGCCGGGATGAGGTTTTTCTAGGCTTTGACGGCAAATGCTTTGCGCACCTACTACGTGGCATGCCGGATCGGAAGAGACCGGTTGTAGAAGACCTTTTGACCTCTCCATGAGGACTCTCTGGACCTGGGAATTAAATTCAAACGGTCGTTATTTTAAGCAAATTGACCCCAGATTCCTACCCACCCCGCCTACATTTTTCCTTCCCAGAACTTCCTTTCTTCCTGTCATTAAAAATACCCTCAATATTTATTTATGTGTGGCACACCGACACGCCCTCCATACACTTCTACCGATTTATCTGTTCAGTAGCTGCATTGAATACGAGAGCGCAAGTGTTGGCCAAATTCGTAGAAGGTTCGATAATATCGAAGGCATGATTGTACTCGAATACTTTCAGGCGGTTCAAAACACGTTTTACTGTCAAAAATATCTCACATACACTTCCGCACGTTAAAATATGCCATGTTTCGAAGAACAGGAAGGAATGACCTTATGAAGACATTTACCTTAAAATGATTTTACGTTTTAAACTCGTGCGTTTCGTTACTCCCAAGTTTATCATCTTCTGACTATTTTTTATCATTTGTGCAAATAATATTTATATACGGTCAAAGATTTCTCATAACATTCTTAATATTTGTGAAAACAGTACAGATCCAAAAAAAGTTTAGATACATGTGTCTACTTTTTTTCCATGAACTCCACACAGGAGGCCCTGAGGAAAACAATTTCCCTCAGGAGGAGGGTCTTTGGAGGGTCTTTTTGAGGAGAGGACGGAATGAACATTGGTCTTGAAGAGACCCATCTTGAAGGAAGGAGGAAACGCAGAGGCCCACAGCCGAGCAGTTGAACGCAAGAATGAGTCGAAGAAGCGACCCGTTCTCATGTGACAAATGTCAACCGTATACATATGTTGGGCACGCGTTCAGCGTATTTCCCGACTATGCAACGGTACCGAAGGGATCAATGACACTGTTTCGGAGCATCTTCCATTGAAATACCGGTAGAATAAGGAAAGCATTCCCACTCGACGCCTGTGCTCTAAAGATTTCAATCCGTCTGTTAAGATGGGAGAATCTATCAAACGGATCGCCCGTTTCTGCATAAAGTCGAGGGTATTTTTCAGGTATTTTGGAGCTCCAGACTAGAGTTGGCTGCCAAATTCAACCGTGGGGCGCACTTGTGAATTCTTCGGGGTTTGCATATGTGTACTATTTAGGTTGTGTCTACTAGTTCAGTATTTACTTGCACCATTCCTCTTGTCAAACTATGATGTGCTAGAATATCTGTTTTGTCATGTGGTATCGTGAACACGTCGTGGTGATGACAACCTACCAATATATTTACCCGACTTCGCCAAAGTTACCAGCACCAACGTAAGTTTGTATGCATAATAATTTTCTTTTACAAGTTCTACAAGAAAGAATCACGAATGCAATAAATATAAAAGGTTAGTAGGTCTCATGTGGTCAAATGCGGTCAAATGAGGTCAAATAGGGTCAAACGGGGTCAAATGAGTTCAAGTGAGATCAATCATAAAAAATTTCTTTTAGAAGTTTTACAAGAAAGATTCATCGAATGCAATAAATATAAAAGGTTAGTAACCCAGTGGTCAAATGCGGTCAAATGAAGTCAAATGGGGTCAAACGAGTTCAAGTGTTATCAATCATAAAAAAATTCTTTTTGAAATTCTATAAGAAAGATTCATCGAATGCAAAAAATATAAAAGGTAGCTTAGAGGGCTGTGGTCAAATGCGGTCAAATGAGATCAAGTAGGGTCAAACGGGGTAAAATGCGTTCAAGTGTGATCTTTTTTTAGAAGTTCTACAAGAAAGATTAAATAAATATAAAAGTATGTAGCTTAGAGGGCTCATGTGGTCAAATGCGGTCAAATGAGGTCAAGTGTGATCATATGTGGTCAATTCTGGCAAAGAAGGCATCGCCATTGCACAAGCGATTCTGCTTTAAATGATAAGTAATAAGTAGCTACCTGGTGGAATACTTCGAACATTGCCAGGATTACTTATTGATTTTCTTAAAGTTCAAAAATTAATTATTATTTTAAAGATGTACCTATATTCACCTCACCCGATGAACCTGGAAACCCTGCCAAGTCACCAAACGTAGCGAACCAAATAGATATGGTCTATGGCAGAGGTGTTGGTCATCAAATAAATGGTTCCCGAGGCGGGATTCCCCTACGTGCCTCCCGAACCGATCAATAATGAAATAGCAACAGACCTTGTAAAAATTTCACTAAACCTGAATTTTATCTACGAAATTTTTTGAATTCAAATTCTGCAAAACAATCCGACCTCAGTATATTTCCACGTGTATTTAAACTTACTTTAATCTATTCAAATTTAATGTTCTTTTCCTTTCTAAAATAATCTTTCGTTTCTCACATCTGATCGCAATAAAGTTTGCCTATTAAAACAACGTGATATTTTTTTTAATTCTTCCATCAGTCATTACTATGCAGAACACGCGTGGTTAAATTGTACGATTTTTTGCAAATCCACCGAGCTGATGTTCAAATTGAATACTAATTCTGAATTAGCAATTAATTGTTTGATAATATGGCAATGTTGAAATTTTTTGGACGAACAGTGAGGTTTTTATTTTATATTGACGCGAATTCACGAGCAGTAGTTTTTCAGGGTTCCTTGAATTCCACGAACTTGAATAAAAGCCAAAATATTTAAAACATCAAAACAACTTTCTTTTGGAGTGTCTTCTGCTATCAGAGGATGACTTTCATCAGGGTAATATTCACCTTAGTGAATGCAGCTCAGAACAACCCAGTGGAATATCACTCGTAACATAAATGTCAAATTCGTAGTCATGAATAGCATGTTTTCCATTACCAGGTTTTTCAATTATTATTATTTTATGCAAGAAAAAAATTCACTAATCGTTATTGTCGTAAGGCGGCGATAATAACAGAATTTTATTACGTTTAAAATATATTGTCTTTAAAAAAAAATATTTAGTAGATTAAGAACTTCTACGTTAGTCTTTGGAAGGAAAATGATGAGATAGGTAGATAAAACAGGGGAAAACAAGAAATGGAAAGAGGAAATGAACGGTTCCATTACAACTGCGAATCATGTTAATTGAAAAGTAGTTCATAACATAACCTAAAGTAACCAATTTAAAAAAAAAATTACAATATTTTTTAATGGAAGGAGGTATGAAAGGTCTCCGAAAATAGCGTATAATCTAAGAATGGAATAACAAGAAATTAAAATATAAAAAGAAAAGCAAATAAGATGAAAAACAAAAAAAGAAAAGTAAAGAAGAAAATAATAGAAAGATTAATCAAAAAACAAAATCAAAGAAAAGAAAAGAAACATTTATAAACCATCAAAGTTGTAAACTGCTGATTTTCCAAAAATAAAATAAGAGATTAATTTGTTAAAACGTTACCTAATAATATATAAAAAGGCAAAGAAATCAAAACGTAAATCACGCGAGCAAATTTTAACCGAAAAAAGCATTTTTAATGAAATTTCAGCGATTTCCCACCGCTTTTGGTTGGTTGGCTGGCTGCATACGTTAGTAGTATCAATTGGCCTGTGTTTACATGGCACGAGGGGTCAATGCCCCGCACAGCTGATTGTCATTGTCCCCACCGCACCACCACCACCACCACCACCGTGCTACCTGCCACCTTCTCCTTATTGCCTACTGCTTACTGCTGATGTCCGTACTGCTCACTGCCTGCTGCCTGCCACATGCCACAGATGGCGCTCTGCACAACTCATGGCTCCGCGAGACTTAAAGACTGCCAGACTGCGAGACTACCTGATATGCGTGACTGGGGATACACACGTGGAAATGCAATTTTATGATGTAGGTAATTATTTCATTAAGCTTTTGTTACTTAAAAGTTTTTCGATTGTAAAGCATTATTTAAAATCTCAGCCACAAGCTGAACATTTTAAATGAGGAACACCATAAAATATTTGTTTTGGTGTTCCTAAAGGCCCCTTTCTGGACCCCACACTCTTAAAATAGTTATTTTGTTATACTTCACCAGACCAACTTTAAAATATTGACTTAACTTCCTTTTCCGGTGCTTTGATTTGACGACTAATAGAATTCATCCCTTTAGAAGTGCAATTCATATTCCAACGAAGTTCATTTAAAAATACATTTATATATGCATTTATGACCTATCGCAATAATACGCTGAAATTATTAATATTATTAATTAAAAGCGAATTAATTGATTATTAGTGATAGCGTACATCCGCTGTCTATATCTATTAATTGCTTCATCAAGCTAAAGGAGAAGATTTATTTAGTCGTGGAATTTTTTTTCGTTCTTTCTCAGCGTATTTTTGTGCGAGATGTACCGAGTGTTTTCATGGATTTTAAAGTTCCACACCCAACTTATCACGATCAAAACAAAATGATTTTTCTTCCTTTATTTATAATATTACCCCTTTCGGCTTTTACATAATATAACATATTATCAGGTATAACAACAACATGAAAAAGACAGCACAGTGAGCTTGTAAAACAGTAAGAAATATAAACCAGAAGTTGAGAAAGACATAATATGTAGTTATTGTAGTTGTGCAGATAACAAATCAAACAATAAATACTACAATATTTAAATATTACAATATTGCAACCATAAAAATATATCTATATAATGTATGTAAATAACTTAATGTTTAATGGTAGGTAAATAAATGACATAATTACGTCAGATTCTGTCGAACAACCTATCCACTCCATTTCCTTAATCTGAATTAATCGGATAACTTGTAGTGCGCCATTTTTGTGAAAAATCACCTCAAGGGTGCTGCAAAAGTTATCGTGTGCTCCCAGGCTCTATCTTATTTTTTTATTTACAAACAGATACATAAAACATACTTACCTGGCAGGTCACTTCCGGTAAACACAGTTTTATAAGAAAGTTTGTGCTAGGAGAAGATATGACTTTGCAAGCAGATGACACTACATTTAAAACACTGCACATTGCATGATTTAAAATTTGCTACCCTAAATTATTATTGATATTACGTTTATGAAAAGATTTGTTGCAAAAGAAGAGTTGATGTTGCTTTTGAAAAAGTGTAGAATTTAGGACTCTTCAGGAATGGAGTATTTTTATGAAGTGACATAAAAAAGCTTACAAGTTCTAATTTGTTTATATTTTAACACAATTAGTTATTTACAACGTCATAGGTCGTAAAGGTAATGAAGGTCACGAAGGTGACCGCAATTATTGAAGATGCAAAAGTTCCGCTGATTCAGACAATGTGAACTTGCGAATTTCAATAGAATATTTTTTATAATGTCCTTGATATCAATCAGAAATTCGTAAGATGAATGTCGTTCATTCATCTCAGATATATCTGGCTACCCCGCGATGTGCGATGACGCTGAGGTCATTGTATTGCCGTGTTTACAGCGAGTGCGGGATAAAGTATGTGAAACTAAAATTTATGTTGATTCCCCCAGGAAGTGTAATGTAGTGATTGCATAATCTCGCCATCTTACCGACAGCCTGTGTGAAAATACGTAAAGGTTCTTTCAGATAGAATTTTCTACTTGTTGCAATTTATGGATCTCAGTAGTAATCTTACAATAATGCAAAATTAATAGATAACTTAGTTTTAACCACGTTGATTGTTAAAAAGCCGACATGTTTCGTAAGCAAAGCTTACTCCATCGGGGTTATTTTAAAACTAACCCTGATAAAGTAAGCATTGATTACGAAACAGTAAACGTGGTTAAAATTAGGTAATTTATTCATTTTGAAAAAAAATGGTGCCACAAATTAAGTTTGCTGTGTTTGAAAAAGTTACAATAATGGTCTATTGGCGTTATTTTTCTCTGTATTAGATGACAGAGCTCATTTATTGTATTAAAAAGGCATTTAAAGTAAGAGGAGGTTAATACATTATTTAAATGTATTTAGATTGAATGCAGATGGCAATACTTTCTCGGTTTACGTGTTCATTGCACGGAATATAGTTATAAGAAGGCTATAATAAAATTCCTCAATGATAATAATCAATGTTAGCATAACACTGTTCTTCTGAGTGTGTTTTAATTTATTTTTTTTACATGAGCTCCACAAAAGAGGCCCTGAGGAAAATAATTTCCCTTAGGTCCTATGTCATCTTTGGGGAAACTGTGTGGAGGGTTTTTTAAGGAAAGGGGGGGAAGGAGAGTTCTGGGAAGTAAAAGGGTTTGAGGGGTAGGTAGGAAACTGGGGTTCAGTGCCTTGGCCATCCACCTCCAAGACCTAGACAAACCTCACCCCATGAGCCCGGGCACCCCTGCTAAATCACCAAATGTAGCGAACCACTTGGGGTGACCTATGGCAGAGGTGTTGGTTATCCAATAAAGGTTCTCGGGGTGGCGGTACCCATACCCGCCTCCCAAATATTATTTAAATAGCATATTTTACTTCATGATTACTTTTCTACAAAATTCGATAAATTTGGTGACTTAGCAAGGGTTCTCGTGTTCATGGGGTGAGGTTTGTTTAACCTTGCGGTTTGGGTTGGGAGGTCGGTTGAGGGAGACCCTTTACACTTCTTCAGCCGGACTCTCTCGACTCATCGCCTCGTACCGCAGTGGGAGGGGTTGATTCATACTTCTGTCACTTCTGGACGCACTGAACCTCAGTTTCCTATATGCGCCGTAAAACCTTTTTCATTTCCATAAAAGACCCTGTACAGAGGAAAATAGTGGAAATAATTTAAGTATTAGTAATTGACACCTTCAAAATTGATTGTAAATTATTTTGCGAAGTAAGTTGCTTAGTAGGCAAAGCGTTGGTTTCCCACCCAGGCGTGTCGGGTTTCATCCTATAACATCCTCCATCATTCAAGCAACATATTCGCTTATTATAACGGTAGCGGGAAGAATTGAATATCGAAACCTTATGCTTGTTTTAAAAAAACAATCTTTAAGTTTCACGGTATGAGCGTAAAACATAGGGCATAATGCAAGTCTAAAACGAAAACAATAAAGTAGTTTGACCTTAGTTAATACATTTTTCATATCCACTTCAAAAGCCATGTAAAGCAATATAAACATCTCTATTTTACAGCGTAAACAACATAATGTTGAATACATGATAACTGCATATTTGTATGTAGAAGAGTCGTAGTAAAATCAGTAGAAGTCTCGTATCCGCAGGTTGTACAAATATGCGCTTTCCCCGCCACACTACGTGACGTGACGGCGGTTTTATTGCAAGAGGAAAACATTAAACACTGCACTTAAATGAACCATTAATGTCTACACACTGCAAACATCTTAACACGCGGGCATTCTTTGCAGATATCTGTTGAAGGAATTAAATCTTTCTTTTCACAAATTTAAGTTATAAAAAATTATGTTATGTACATATCATAAAACGATTCATTTTGGCGAAATCACAAATAACCGATTTTAACCCCCCAAGCCTCGAAAGGTCAATACTAGCCACAAACATCAAGTTATTCCATTAGAGCCGCTGAGAAACAGATCTGATCGGGACGTCTATATATTTTAAAAGTATTTTTAACCCCTTTTCTATAAGCGGAGATTTGTGATTTGTTCTTTGTTGGAAAAAAAAATCATTGTTTTCAGTTTGTTTTAACTATTTATATGTGATTCCATGGATAAAATCCAAAAAAATTGTCAAAGTTCACGAATTGATGGGATTTTTTCGCTGACAGTTAAAAGTAAAAAAATACAAAATTAAAAAGTTATTTGTTTAAAACCACTTTATTTGAATGTATGTATATTGGTCGACTGATTTCGGTTGTACTTCAGGATAATGTCAATGTTTAAGCATAAACATCTCGAAGATAATTTTTATCTAGTTCTTAAAGAAATATATCGGACATTTAAAATATCCCGAAAGCATTCCGAAACTCTAATAATTATGGGAATTGTATTAATTTTTTTTAAAGATTGTTGGGATTCAGAAATCACATAAGGATAATGCTAGGTTTGGACAAATTTTTTAATATCGCAAAGAGTCCCAACTGCTTCCAATCTTCTGGAGCCAGTGAGATTATGGTATCTCCAATTGGGATATGTTGCTAGGCTGAAAGTAGTGATGGGAAGGAGATGAAAAGAGGAAGGAGGGGAAGTTTCTGGTTATTCAAATCACCAAACACGGCTAAAGCGATTTCAAGCAGCGATTCACTTCCGAATGATGTAAGAGACACGAGGGCAATTCCGGAAGTATCTTCCACTCAGGGACACGCCGCTATCTAAGTTCTATTTATTATTTTGTGATAAAACACAAATCAATTAAAGTTAAAATTATAAATTAATAAACCCTTAGTTTTGACCATGTTTATTGTTTAAAAACCAAGATTTGAGTAAGCAGATAAGATATAATAAGTAAGATGACTCTCGACTCACAATCCGAAGGTCGCGGGTTCGAACCCGGCGTGCGCAAATAAATTTTATTTGATTAATTTGTGTTATTTCACAATTTATTCATTTAAAATAATATATAGTATATTTGCGGCACGTTCCAGAGTGGAAGATACTATCAGTATCGCCCTGGTGTAAGACCACCATTCAGAATTGAAACGTTGCTTGAAATGGCTTTAGCCGTGTTTAGTGACCAGATCTGAATAGCCAGGTACTTCCCCACCTTCCTCTTCCCTATCTCCTTCCCTTCCCCACTACCTTCAGCCTCACAACATACCCCTATTGGGGATGCCATAGTCCCACTGGCTCCAGACAGGAGCAGTTTGGGACTCTTGTGCGGTATTAACTGTAAAAAAAAAAAAAAGCAATCCTCTGCCATAGGTAACCCTAAGTGGTTCGCTACGTTTGCTGATTTAGCAGGGGTGCCCGGATTCATGGGGTGAGGTTTGTCTAAGTCTTGGAGGCGGGTGACCAGGACACACTGAACCCCAGATTCCTACCCACCCCTCAAACCCTTTTCCTTCCCAGAACCCTCCTCTTCTTCCTTTTAAAAAAAAACTCTCCACACAGCTCAAAGATGACATAGGCCCTGAGGGAAATTATTTTTCTCAGGCCCTCCTATGTGGAGTTCATGTAAAAAAAAAGCAATGCTTACTTCATCAGAATAAACATTACTTACTTAAGCCGGGATTTGTTTCTGCGACCTTCGTTAATCGAGAGCCTTACCTTAATCTTAATCATGTTAAAGAATACCAAAATAATAAAGGTTGGTACCATTTTTATTAATAAGGTAAGATTTAAATATTTTCCTATTGTAGGAAAATAGTACGTCACGTTTGTCTAAAGCCGGCACAGAGCGCTAAATACCTCATGACTCAGATCTCCCTACCGTGAATGTGCAAGCATTTCCTAGATTTTGATGGGCGCCAGCCCGAAGGTGAAAGTTATGGAGTGTATAATTTATTATTTTTCTAGATCAAAATAAACTGCGGCAGTTTTCTCTTGAAGTGAAGGTGCATGTACGAAGAAGTCGGTTCCGGGAAAGAAAAGGAAAAGTAGAATTGAAAACAATATTTTAAATAAATCGGGTTTTAGAAACTGAACGTAATTTCGGCGAACAGTTTTTTGGTTGTTGAGAAATCGGCTTCCGTGGTCAAGGGATAAGGTTCTCTTCTAACTATCCGATGGTCGCGGGTTCGAATACTGGCGTGCGCACGTAAATTTTATTTGATTGATATGTGATGTTATTTGAAATTTAAAAATATAAGGCATATTTCACGAGCACTTTCCAGAGTGGAAGATACTCTCAGTTTTGCCCTTATGTAAGACCACCATTCAGAATTGAAACGTTGCTTGAAATGGCTTTAGCCGTGTTTGGTGACCAGATCTGAATAGCCAGGTACTTCCCCACCTTCCTCTCCCCCATCTACTTCCCCTCCCCACTACCTTCAGCCTCATAACATACCCCAATTGTGGATGCAATATTCTCACTGGCTTCAGACGGGAGCAGTTGGAACTCTTGTGCGGTATTCATATAAAAAATATATAAAAAAATTGCAATGTAGATACTTTTAGTGTCGCCATGGTGAAAGTCCACCATTAGGAATCGCAGCGTTGCACGTAATGGATTTAGCCGTATTCAGGTTTCGTTATAAGCCTTGAAAATAAAACTTCTGAAGATGGTTTTTTGAAAGGAAAATATGAAAATACGAGTAAAGGGAGAACGCTAATATTAATTAATAAAATTATAAACACGTGTAAGCGACTGTTGTGAAAATACTTAATAAATCTCTCGACATCTGAGTCATACAGAATTTGAAGAAACACCCTGAATTCTAACATGCCAATAACATGTATAACAGAACTAGATGTATTTTTTATAATTTTCAGAGCGTATTAAGCGAATTTTTTGTATCGAGGGAATTTCATATAATTATTTTTCAACTCGGCGTCTGAATCGAACAGTTTTAAAACGTCGACATTTGAGTGGTTGAATTTCAGAACCCGGCTTCGAGCGCGTGTCTGACGCCACGCCATACGCGCCGCGCCACAAATAGCATCTATGTACGTGGAATTTCAAAAAAAGCTACCGTTATAATTCGGTTTCGAATTCAAGAATTCGTCACAAGATATCGCCACTTTCGTCAGCACGTCGGATGGGGGACATGTCCCCCTAGGTATAACTGCTATGAATTTGTAAATACGTAGTTTCTCTCCGGATGTGGAAAGATTGACGGTAATACACAGTTGTATCAATCGGCTGTATATTACTTATGACGTCATTGGCATCTTGGTTACTTTGTCCCAGTGATTAGCTACACTGGATGACAGTGGATCCGAGGAACGGACTATTTTTGGAACCAGTTCCTATTGGCTTTATAAAATGGTCAACAACACTAACTGGGCGAAGCCGAACCAAAAGCCACCCATAGGGCTTAGCAGCAAAAATCTGCGGAACGGGTTTTGAAGAACAAAAAACTGCTAATTTAAATTAATACTTACCGATTTTCTTTAAATTTCCCCATTTGGGGATGCCATAGACTGCTGACTCCGGATTGTTGGAACTCATGAGCAGTATTAACAAAAAAGCTTATCGTTTTTTACATTAACTCCGTATATGAGGTTCTAAGGAAAATAATTTGCCCCAGGGCCTGTGTCATCTTAGGGGACGCTGTGTTTTTTGAATTTTGTACAATAAATGATTTTGATTTTGTGTTGAGGGTCTTTTTAAAAAGAGGAAGTTCTTGGATGGAAAAATATACGAGGGGTCGATAGAAAGTCAGTGTGTCCAGGAGTTGAATCAACGTATGAATCCATCCCTTCAATTGCGGTGCAAGGCGACGACGTATCGAAAGAGTGGCTGGAGAGGGCAAAAGGCTTCCCTCAACCTGTATATCGATCCAGCCCGCCTTGCAGAAGGTGTAGACAAACCTCTCCGCATAAAAAGTTTTCTTGACAATGATTGCAATCTCAATCATATTTTTTTCTTTATTTTCGAAATTCGAATTGCTCATAAAGTGTAGTTCTTTAAGTGAAATAATGGTGATGTTGATGATAATAACAATTAGGCAATGATTGCACTTTCCCAATGTTATTGCTGTTAACAACACGTCATGTAAGGCTCTAGAACTCGCTGACTAATGACGTCATCAAATCATTCATGAAAATCATAAAGGCAGATTTCTAGAAATGGCCGATGACCCGGTTAATGAAAGTTCAGTGAAATGACGGATCAAGTCAACCTAACCATGATTCATGGCAAAGTCCTACACGACATCCATGATGCAAGAATAGCTACAAAAAACAAGCAAACTGGGCGTCTTGTATAGGGCTAACATATTTTTTTATAGTGACCATCTGCTAACCTCGTATAAATCTAAACTGTAATTTGGGGGCCACCTTTGGCCTGGAGCTCCAAAATACTTGATAATCTGATTCTAAGCAAGGGAAGGCGTTCCGCTTGATTGACAATCGTCAATCGACAAATGTTGTTAACAGACCGATTGCCATTTCCAATGCATATTATGTGTGTATTACAATGTATATATTACAATCTAATGCAGGCGTGTAGGCGTCTGTTCTACAGTTAATTTAATGGAGCCTGCTATAAGGAGCTAGCAGCATGAAAATCGACGGACACGAGCGGAACAGCGTTAGCTTCAAGGGAACGGGTCGTTTCTTTGACTCGTTTTTGTTCAAGTTATCTAATGTACGGAACGAGTTATCGGCATCTGTTTTTCCTCCTTCATATAATCTGGTGACACAATTTCCCCGTCTTTACAATTGTACAAAAAATACGTCTATAATAGGAGCGCTCTACATAATTCGTTCTTCATTACTGAAGATCGTGATCGCTACTCCAATTTCCATGGTGGTCAACGTATCATAAGATAACTTGGAGAAAAATCATCATCATCATCGTCATCACTCTTGGCTCTACAACCCCTGGCGAGTCTTGGCCTTCTCAAAAGTCTTCCTCCACTCATCTAGGTTTTGTGGCAGCTCTCTCCAGTTTTGAAGCTCCAAGGTAGATAGGTCTTTGAGGACGTTGTCGCTCCATCTTAATCTTGGCCTTCCCAGGCACCTTCGCCCTATCGTGCTTGATGCTCGGTCATTCTCTCCACATGACCCAGCCACCGAAGTCTTCCCAGTTATATAAATTTTGTGACGTTTAGCTCCATAAATACAGTGTAGAGCTTATTTTTGTAACGTTTGCGCCAAAATCCATTTTCTAGAACCAGTCCGATGATACGCCTTCAAATTTCCCTTTTAAAAAATGTCCAGTTTATAAATAGAGTTAGATTGCCACATATGAAAAAATCAAAACCACAGAACTTTCTAATGTATAGAGAACTACAGATGTACGATGAAATGCCTGAAAGAATGAAGAATGAAGAAAGAATGAATGCATTTAAAAATAATGTTGTACTTACTGTAAAAATATTTTAATTTATCTAATGAAATGTTAAATTGTGCTTATACCAAGTGGTTCGCTACGTTTGGTGATTTAGCAGGGGTGCCAGGGTTCATGGGGTGAAGTTTGTCTAGGTCTTGGAGGCGGATGACTTGGAAGCACACTGAACTCCAGATTCCTACCCACCCCTTAAACCCTATTCCTTTCCAGAACTCTCCTCTCCTTCTTTTCCTAAAAAAACCCCTCCACACAGCATCCCCAAAGATGACATAGGCTCTGTGGGAAATTATTTTCCTCAGGGCCTCCTGTGTGGAGCTCATGCACAAAAAAATTTAAAATTCATGATCGATTCAATAAATAATAAATAAATAAAAACATGGGTCTCTTCGAGACCCAGTTTCACTCCATCATTTCTTCAAAAAGACCCTCCACATAGCATCGTCAAAGATGTTACAGATTTCCTCTGGCCTAATATAAAAAAAAAATAAAAAAAATTAGAAACGTATATAAACGTATATTACTGTAAACGTTTATTACACTGTTCACAGAACTATCAATCATCCAATCAATCATTAAATATAACAGTTTAAAATGATGTATTTGTTTAATCAATTATTATGTCCTTGAACATTCTATTTGTTTGATTCTGAATTGTGTTAGAATCACCTGTTTCAATTAATTAAAGCCAACAACAGAAGGTGTGTGTGTTATTTGTTTGTTATTAATGTATGGCTTGGTTCTAGAAGGCTCTGTAATGGAATGTTGCGTTAGGTAAGGTAGGTTAGGTCAGGTCAAGTTAAATTGTGCTGAGCTCAACTCGTTCCGTATCGATTTACCTTCAGGTTTTTTAAGCTGGGTTAGGATTTTTTATACTAGGTTAGACACATAGAGTTCTGAGAATTTATTTACCTTAATACAAGGTTGTCTTTTTTGATTGAGATTAGATTATCCTAAATACGTTTCTTATCAGATTGGTTACAACAACGATTGATTTAGTCATGTATTAACAGAAGGAAATGAAACTGTCTGTTGGTAATTCGCTGCTTTTTTGTATTTAAGGCCAACTGGTTTTAAACACGTACGCACTTTTTGAAGAAAATAAAACATTGTCCTATTATCAGAAAAACGCCTTTATTTAGTACCCGGCGTGCGTTGCAATGCCATTCAAAGAAATAAATTGTTTCTCTCTGCATGTCCTTTCCCATGCGTCCCCCATCCTACCCCTCCCGCGTTCCCCTTTCACCTTCCCCGTCTTTCCCTCCCTCGCCATCCCTCCAGAAACCCCACCTCCTTCGTTACCCTCCCCCTCCTGGCTTCCCTCCCTGCAGCTAAGATATATAAAATAAACACGTTTTTAAACCACTCGCGCACCACCTGTAGTATTTTTTTAATACAAATTTCATTACGCCAGATTTTAACATTATACATAGTCTATAACTTACGCGGGCGTGCGCACAACAAATCACCAAAGTTTCATCGCAATCGGATGAACGGTATGTCAGCGCATAAAATACGAACAAACAAGTTTTGGTTTTTATGTACCTATATTTATAGAATTAAAGCTCATCTATCTAATTATTTTTATTTTATTACATTTTTGTATCTTCGCAAAGGAGACACAGAGGAAAATAATTTTCCTCAAGGCCTATGATATCTTAGGAAATGCTGTGGAGGATCTTTTTAAGGAAAGGAAAGAGAGCAAGTGCTGGGAAGGGAAAAGGTATGAGGGGTGGGTAGGCTTCTGGGAGGGAGTCATTCATCCCTTCAATTATGGTAAAAGACGATTGGTCAAAAGACCTTCCTCAGCCAGTCTCTCTCAATCTGACCTGCCTCGCAGAATATGGGAGAACCTAGTTAAACTCACCCCACAAACCTTACATTTGCTTGGCCGTGAAATTTTAATGAATTATACATCACGGTCAGAGTGAAACAGATTTGCAATCAGAGATTGCTACAATACATGTTCTCATCTCGTTCTGATAATGTCTCAGGACGGACTTCAGAGCTTAACAAATTTTTACCAATATACAGCGGATGAGCTTTCACTGATTATGTTTACGCAGGGGGATCACTACGGCCCCCATAAAATTAAATACGGTCATAAGGGGGATTACTATGAATCCCCATTAATTCGCGAAGTGACTTCTCTCTTAATATTCCTATTGTCCTTTCCAGTATCACTCAGATATTAATTACTACCTACCGCTTGCCTTCGTCTTACAATCAAATATGAAGTCATGCAAACTAGTAAAAGAGTACGACGGCACCTGCGGCTTGTTTGCGACAAGAAATTCGGGAGGCGGGTATGGGTACTGCCGCCCCAGGGACCCTTTATTGGATAACCAACACACTTGACAAAGGTCGCCCCAAGTGGTTCGCTTCGTTCGCAGTGGCTGAGCTGGATTGCCCGGGTTCATGGGGTGAGGATTGTCTAAGTCTCGACGGTGAATTATTTTGCCCATCTCTCGCGTGGCGGGCAGGGTCGGCAGCGACTGTTTAAGATCTTGTTCAGAAAGGGCAAACTTGCCGTGAATATGAAAAGTTCGTCACATATTAAGAATTCCAATCGCCTTGCACCGCAGTGGGAGGGATGGATTCATACGTTCGTCACTCCTGAATAAATTGACATCAAGAATCCTACCATATGACTTTTTCATTTTCAGAACTTCCTCTCCTTCTTTTCCTCTAAAAAGACCCCCACTTCAGTATCACTAAAGATGGCATTTTTTCCTCCTGCGTGAAGATTTGATAGATATTATTTAATATCTTGAAAATATTCATGGATTTTTTTTTAATTGCAGTACCATGACGCAAGAGTTTTCTTAGGTTTTCCTAAGTTATAGATCATTTCATGTAAAAAAAACAAATTAGATATTATGAAAAATATCACAATATTATCATTTGGGGGAATTGCATTACCCCTTTTCGGAACGGGAATGTTAAGTTACATTTATAGCCATTTTTAAGCAACATTTTATTTGCAACAAACGTTTAAACTTTTGGTGGGCTTTAGCTAATTACCATCTTTGGGGGGTTCGATTAAATGTAGTTAGGTTGGGTTAAGTTAAGTTAGTATAGGTGAAGACTGAAGATACATCCAAATGGATGAAAATACTTTCAAATTTCACGTAAAATTTTCTCAACTCCCCATTCCCTTCATATTTGGTGGACTTTAGCTAAATACCTAGCCGCCCCAGACGCCATGGATCAGGCATCAGAGCCCGCACTAGAAAGTAAAACCGTGTCACCAGTCTGCTGTCTGCTGTCTGCTGTCTGCTGTGGGAAGATAGAACGGCGAAAGAGAAATCCGAGTCAGCCTGGCTTTTCAAGGGAATTCCTAATTCGAGTGGTTAATTTGTTGGTTAGTCATTTTTATTGGTCGCCGTTGTTATTGGCGGCTGTTAGCGTATTGGTTTCGTTTGATGTTGTTGAACTTTGCTATGCAGTGGCGTAACGAGTAAAACTGTGGATCCCCAGCATTTTAAATAAAGCATATATATGATTTGTTTCAGTAATAGAATAGTCATATTACAACTTCTTTGTCCAAAGACAATTTTTCGTTTCGAATAAGGAGGAGGGAAAGAAAAAATTTCCAACCCTCTTCGTATCCTTGTTATCCTTTCCCTCCCTTTTAATATAATCCAAAGTCCTTTTAATTGATCGGAACTTCATTTAAAAAAAATAACATGTAAAATCACAAAAAAATTATACAAAAAAATATTTAGAACGTGGGTAAATAACAGAGCAAATGTAATTTGAATGTATTTTTAATATACTAATTTGGGATTGCCATAGATCACCCCAAGTGGTTCGCTTGTTTTGGTGACCTTGCAAGGGTGCCCGGGTTCATGGGGTGAGATTTGTCCTGATCTGGTGGCTGGATTGGGAGAGACAACACAGAGTTGACGAACACCTTTTACCTTTACGATAGTACTTTCTCGGAACATCGCCTTGAACCGCAGTGGGAGAGATAGATTCATACATTCGTCACTCCTGGATACACTCATCTCCAGATTTCTATCCACCCCTCCCTAAAAAGCCCCCCTCACAGCATCCCCAAAGACGGCATAGGCCCTGAGGGATATTTTCCTCAGGGCCTATCTGAGGTGTGGAGCTAATGAAAAATATATATTATCGCAAAATCGTTTTTCGTGATAGTTTTTGTTTGCATTGAAAGTTCTCGCATGGCCTCTGGGCAGTTTCCAAGGCTGTTTAGGTGGTTGGTACGCCACTGTTTTATTATTGCAAAGAGTCGTTGTTTATTATTGTTTATTTTAGCACCTTATATAAGACGCATGGAGAAATCTAGGACTAGATAATGATGGAAGGAAGTTTATAAATAACTTTAAAAAAAAATTAAGTTTTACATGAATTACGATTAGCAATTTTAAGAGATATTTTTCAACACTAAATTTATATTTTATTTGTTCACTTCTTACTATAATTTTTTTGAGTAAAAATTGATTCAAGTAAATGCCACTTTAAGCAGATTTTCCCTCGGTCAGGACATAAGGTCGAGGGGTAAGGCTCTCGACTAGCAATCCGAAGTTGGCGGGTTCCAATCGCAGCGTGCGCAAGAAAATTATATTTGATTGATTTTTGTTTGTTTTTATTTTAATCATTTATTTTATCGAGGCTTCTGATTCCATAGTCTTGTCATTTTTAGCCTCAACTATTTATAAATTATATTAAATAAAATTAATATATTAACATTACATATTCTAATGTTATTCCAGGGTGGGAGATATTATCAGTATCACCTTGAATTGAAATTACTTTAACCAAGTTTGGTGACAAGATCTGATTTGCCTGGTACTACCCCACTGCTCTCTTCCTCGTCTTTTTCCCTTCCCCACAACTTTCAGCCTCATAATAATCCCCAATTCGTCTTACCGGCTCCAGACGGGCGAAGATGAGACTCTTGGGCGCTATTTACATTAAAAAAAGGTGCACCAGACAGAAATAGCAACGATTTTAGATTTTCACGGCCAATAGTATTTTCGTTATTTGTTTTTGGGATGTTATGTCGTGTTGCGCTACTTCCTTCTTTATCCAACGTTTCGGACACTGTAACGCTTTCCGAAACGTTGGCTAAAGAAGGAGGTAGCGCAACACGACATAACATCCCAAAAACAAAAAAGAAAAAAAATACGAGTGCAGTTCACACACCGTAGAAGCAAAAATTTACCGAAACAATCTCAAGCTTTGAAAAGTGGGGTCATAATCAAAGCAGGCAATGAGCGCAGACCTAGGACCTAGCGTCATTTTCGTTTTATATCTCAGCCAATAGGAGCCCTTGCAAGTGACATCACAATCAAATCGGCCAAAAATGATGATGTGATGATGATCGGCCAAAAATGATGAAAAGCGTGATGCTTCGCAGGTGCTAATGCATAATTTCCGTTTCATCCAAATTCCGAATCACTAACGCCGCTAAAGAAGTTTCATCCAAATTCCGAATAACGCCGCTAAATTTAATTATTTATTTACGGACAAATAGTCCATTAATAACATAACAATAACACGAATAAAAAAAGCGATGACAATGAAAGGAAAGTACATATAAATGAAGAGCATTGACAAATTATAATATAAAGAACATATGGTAGACTACAAGTCAAAGCTTGAAGATGGATTTAAAAGACTTTAAAAATTACACATTCCGTATCGACTGCCGAAAGTCATTTAGGCTAAGATCAAAAAATTCAATGCTTTGACTTGCGTTAATAAGGAACAGCAATTCATTATTTCGGAGTCTACGGGAAGGGATGTTAAAACGGATGAGTTGTAACAAAGAAGTCTTACTTCAAATAAAGAAACAGCAACTATTGCGAAGAACAATTTTGGGTTTGCTAAAAATTGAAAATCGTTCCTTTGGCTTTTTTCAATTTCCTTGTGATGATTTAAAGTTCATATTTTCGGAATTTTGAATGAAATGAAATGCAAAATATCAAAACAGCACTAAAGTTCTTGTGTCTCAAAAAAAATGCAGAAATGAAACTATAAAAAGCTCTCCTGCACTCCTGAGGACCGTCGATGTTTCTGATATTACTTGTTCATTATTTAAATTCATCATGAAATCAAATGATTTGTATGACTAATGTCAAAGAAGAAAGGCGAAGGTCATTGTCCTCTTGGTGAATGTTTGTGGAGAGAGTACAAACAGTGTAAATGCTATGTTTATGTTCCTATTTGGAAGATTGTTTGCGAAAACCCCACGTAAGTGCTTGTTTCCTAGATACTATACTAGTTAGATTATTTGCTTTTAAGTGCCTTCTCTACTGTCACAATCTCCGCACTCAAGTGGGAGCACGCTGGGCACGTTGCACTAACTAACTTACTAACAAGAATGATATTAATTTCATCAAATAGTATTAATACGTTAGCGTCTGCGTGGTTGAATTTCAGAACCTAGTTTCGTGTGCATGTTGACGTTTGAACGAATTCAGTTTTGAATTCAAGAATTCGTCACAAGATGTCGGCAGGACGCATAGGGACGTGCCTCCCCTAGAAATAAGTTCTACGAATTTGTGAATCTGGAGTATTTCTCCGGATACGGAAAGATTGACGTAAATACTCAGTTGTATCAAGTGGTTATATATTACATATGCCGCCATTGCCCATCCCGGCTATCCTGTCCCGGTTACTTTGTCCCGGTGACTAGCCATCACTGGTTGACAGTGAATACGAGGATAGGGCTAATTTTTGGGAAGATTGACGGTAATACTCAGTTGTATCAAACGGTTGTATATCACATATGGCGTCATTTCGTCATACTTTGTCCCGGTGATTAGCCATCACTGGTTACAGTGGATAAGAGAAATGAGCTAATTTTGAAACCAGTTCCTATTGAATTTATAAAATGGTCACCAACACTAACTGGGCGATGCCGAACCAAATGCCGCCCGCAGGGCCTAGTAGTAAAAACCTGCGGAGTGGATTTTTAACTGCTAGTTAATTTATTATTTTGTTTTACTCACGATTCCACGGACAGCCTCAAATGTGTCCATTTTTTAAGAGCTAGGCATCCGCAATAGGCTTGCAACTCTCTGCATTTTTTTTTTTTTACATTTAATATCGCACAAGAGTCCCAACTGCTCCCGTCTGGAGCCAGTGAGACTACGGCATCCCCAATCGGGGTATGTTGTGAGGCTGAAGGTAGTAGGGAGGGGAAGGAGACAGGGAAGAAGAAGGTGGGGAAGTACCTGGCTATTCAGATCTGGTCACTAAACGGCTAAAGCCATTTCAAGCGACGTTTCAATTCTGAATGGTGGTCTTACACCAGGGCGATACTGATAGTATCTTCCACTCTGGAACGTGCCGCAAATATACTATATATTATTTTAAACGAATAAATTGTGAAATAACACAAATTAATCAAATAAAATTTATTTGCGCATGCCGGGTTCGATCCCGCGACGTTCGGATTGTGAGTCGAGAGTCCTGCCTCGGGACCACGGAGGCCGTCAAATACAACAATTTTCAGATAATTTGGACACGTTGCTCTCCAAACTTAGAACTCCAATTTGAAACTCATAGTCACTGGCAAAGTGGAAGGCAGAAGAAGCAGAGGAACCGTTGTAGTGAGGACTAAGAATCACCAGCGTCTGGTATATCAGTGTCCTTGGCTCTCCAGGCAGCCCAAAACCGTGAGGAGTGGAGGAGCCTTGTCCACCATGGAAATTGGAGTAGGGGTCTCAATCCTCAGCAATAAACAACCGACGTAAGAAGAAGAATCATTATATTTCATTTCGGAAAAACAGTTAGTATGAACACATTACAAAATCGGTAAAAATTACAAAAATATGGATATCTACATCAGTGCAACTCACAATGGACTTATACTTGTAATGACAGGTTGGTTCAGATGACATCACAATAACGTGGCGGTGATCCAATTTCACGTTACACTTGCATCACAGCGCAATATTTGGCATTCTGCTAAATTGGGAAAGACGTCGCCCACTACTCTGACCAAGTCATTGCGAAACGCTAACAAATTTACACATTAAATTAATAGATGGATCGGAGTAAATGGTCATTGAGGTTATGGATTAAAAAAACACTTGCAAACAATTATGGTTTGAGTGATTTGGATGGATTGTAGGATGACTGTCAGTGGTGAATACAATGAACAGAAAACTAATAGAAGTGAGATCACCTCTGTCTCCCTGTGAAAGACCACCATTCGGGATTAAAACGTTGCTTTAAATAGTTCAGCTGTGTTTGGTGACCAGATTTGAATGTAAATACTTTCAACGAAATGAGACGAAATAGTGCTTGCTGAAATTAGTACGTGTAGGAAAAAACAAGGTATGCAAGGAAAAGGGAATGACCAATCACTTACCACTGTACCTCTGCGAAAGAGCACATGACCACAGTATAGTTCCACCGCGGTACATGAAGATAATTATCGCCACAACAAATCGAAATGAATCTAAAACGATATTGTGTTCTTCCAAGATGGTAAAATTCCTTATTCTTTACTTAAAACTCTAACCTTCTTTTTCTTTACTCCAACCCTCTTCTTCCCCATTTCTTTCCCTCCCCACTCCTTTCAACCTCATAACACACCGCAATTGGGGATATCATAGTCTCACTGCCTCCAGACAGGATAATGTAGTTGATCATTGTAGATAATATTCAAATCAACTCAAACGAAAATTTGAAACAGAAAAATCAGGAAAAGATTCGGTTGCATCTAGGAATTGAACCCAGGACCTTAGCCTTGCCGGGACGATACTCTATCTAACTCCTCCATATCATGCTTTCCATCTATGGCTGCCATCTTTATGTATGATTGCAAGATTAATCCGAACTAAATGCTACCTGGATAGTGTCTTGGATAAATTTATCCATTTTTATTTTTTAATGTGCGACATCTTTATCATTATTATTCCAGAAATAATTTCAAACGTTGCACTTCTAACGACGTATCTCTTCGGTGGGTACGTAATAGTACCTAATGTCGTGTCCTCGATTGTTTGAAAGAAGTTTATAAAGTTGTTTGTTTTACGTCGCTGATTGTAATGCAATTTCCAACGAGTAGGAAGTGCGAAGGTGATGGGTTTTTCTAGTTCGTTGACGCGGTTTACTATCCAATTCGTATGAAGCAATGTTTTCACTTTCGTCATTCGCAATACGTGTACCTGATTCTGTTGAAGGCCTCTGAAAGAATATAAAACTAATGTAATGTGCTGCGCAAAATCCTGCGGAATTTGAAAGGATGTTAGAATAGGCTGGGAGAGTCATAACTAAATATATTTCTATATTCTGAAGCCAATGAAAAATATGTAGTATCTTTTCTCATACATAGTTTTCTTTGAAACTACGAGACAATTTGGCTATTTTTCTTTTTATTTTATCACAAACTTTTACCCGCGGCTTCGCTCGCATGATATTAGGGGGAAATTAGTATAGCGCTTGCATTTATCAATTATCCCCCTCCCCCTCCCGCATTCCATACATTAATTCCCGGTACATTTAGTTTTCAAATAGCTCGCGTGCCACCTAAATTTCATAATAATTTCATAAAGAGCTCACCAGTAGAAAAAAAAGAATTATCTAATTTGTGTACAAACATTTTGGTGATTCATTTTTATATATATAGATAGATATTAACTACGATATTAACTACGCCTTAAATTAAACAGCATCGTTTCCACGGCAACGATTTGTTTTCTGACTTTAGCAATAACTCGCTTTTGTCAGCGACAGAAAACGAATAATAAATAATATAATATATTAATATTTATAATTTCATAACGCCAGGGGTTACCATTATATAGAGTCTATATTACTCGCATATAATGTATCTTTCCATTGGTGAAAGAATTTTTAATATCGGTTTATTGGTTTATGCGTGAAAGCGTAACAAACAAACACACGCAGTTTCGCATTTACAATATTAGTATAGATTCTGCGGTTGTTTTTGTTTTGAAGTAAGAATATGTGTAGTTCCTATCGGGATGTCATTTACCCAGTTTCTACCTCTCCCTAATCACATCACATCATACTAGAAAAGTATTTGAAATTTGGAAAAATGGCATGAAAAATAGTGTGAAATCGAGTGCATTTGTTTGGAAAACAGAAGAAGAATTGGGACAACTTTGGAAGCAAGTACATAATATCGCGGCGACAATTACTGCGAGGTACCACGGTGGAACTCTTCAATAGCTGTGTCGTGCGATCCTTCGCAGAGATACAGGGGTAAGTAATTGGTTATCCCTTTTCCTTGCGAACCTTGTTTTTTCCTACATATATTTTCTCCCAATTCCATTGGTCATCCCTTTTTCTTGCGCACCTTGTTTTTTCCTACATATATTATCGCCCTATTCCATTGGTCATCCCTTTTCCTTGCGTGCCTTGTTTTTTCCTACATATATTATCACCCAATACCGGCAAACACCATTTCTCATTTAGTTTTCAGTATATACAGTCCATTACAAGTGCATCTGAAGCTGTAATTCGTAAGCAGTTTTGGATGCAACACGCTATAAGATCGTTAAACCAAAGATAGTAAATTCTGTTGACATTATTGCCTCCAGTTCTGTTTTCAATAATTGAGATCGCTTTCACCTTCTAAGAAAGTCTAGCAAAAGTGAGGAAAAAACTGTGCCATAAGTTAGGTTAGGTACATACTATCTACCAAATACAAGTTTCTCTGAAGGTTTCTTGAACTTATTTCCCGTCTCTTGGGCACGTGGTCTAACCTAGATTTTCTAAAACAGAATGTAAACAATAACAAAAACAAAACTTCTACGCGTTTCTTGGAAAGATTATGAGTCAGACGTGTGGAAATAGTCGAGTTTTTGAGCTCATAGCGAAACGCAATAAAAGTTCTGCGTATCGGAGAAGTGTGTTTTTTATCGTTTAAGAAAGGCAAGGGAATTTTCATCACTGATGTTGTTTAAATTTTTAAGTAAAAACTTCTTTAGCACCGTTGTGATAAGTCAGGAAAATTTCGTATCTGGGTCACGTAATTCGAGGGGAAAAGTATCACTTGCTCCAATTAATATTGAAAGGAAAAATAGAAGGTCGCCGAGGGCCTGGTAGGAGACAAATATCTTGGCTACGAAATATACGAGAGTGGACCGGCATTAGAAGTGCGGAGGAGCTATTCCGGGCAGCACAATGTAGAGAGACATTTTCCAGAGTGATCGCCAACGTCGGGGGGACCCGATAAGGCACACGAAGAAGAAGAAGAAGCAACGTTGTGATTTGAAATCAGATAAACGAAAAAAGCGTTTTTTTTATTTATTTTGGGATGCTATTCCTTGTTGCACTACCTCTTTCTTTAGCCAACGTTTCGGACAGCGTTATAGTGTCCATCATCAGGACAGATGTGTGCAAATAAATAATAATTTTTGGCGGTGAAAACCTAAAATCTTACCGAAATAAAGCGACACTTAAAAGAGGATCCATCTTTATGATTTAGCCTGCGAGAAAATGAGATAATATAATCGGTGTCCTCTTTGTGCGGTGCTTCGTAGCCTCCCACTCATGTCTACTTTAGATTACTGAGGTTTTACTTCTACCTCGTATGAACTGCAAACTTGTTATTTTGTTTATTCTATTTTATTTATTCATTTATTTGAAAAATAAATATTATTATGTGGGTTCATATAAGTGCTTGTCTCGCTTGGAAATTCTGTTGTGTTGAGAGCAGGTACGGTTTACAAGGGTTCCATGACAGTTGATTGCCCCCCCCCCCCCCCCCCCCCCCCCCCCCCCCCGGCATACTTATATACAAAAAAAGGATAAAACTTTTATATTTTCGTTCAAATGCATCAAGGAAAAACTACTTGTCTATGTTTGATATCCATACCAAATTATTAATAAAAGTATTTTAGGAGCTTATTTCAGGTTTGAAATTGGTAAATAATGTACAATTTTATAATTTTTATATAATTTCGAGGATCAACTGTCGAGGGATCAACTGTCGGGTCACCGTTTACAATATATCTAGTATTACAATTAAAATTTAAATATTAAACATAACATTGAGTCATTCGTGATTAAGCAAATACAACGTAACGCCGATAACACTAACTATAAAGACCTATGTCGTCTTTGGAGTTTCTGTTTGGAGGTTATTTTTGGGAAAAGGGAGGAGTTAACATAGGTTTTGAAGATACACGTTGTAGAAGGGAGAAAATATAAAATCCAACAAATCGTTTTGTACCCGATTAAGGTTGAGTTGTGGAAACGACCCATTCTCATGTAATAAATGTCAACTGTATACTTCCGCACGTCGGGCGCGCGTTCGAAAATTTTCCAGACTGTGCATCGTTGTCGAAGGGATAAATGACGCTAGTTCCTTGGAGCATCTTTTGTTGAAATACCGGTTCAATAAGGACAGCATTCCCACCTGACGCTTGTTCTTCTATTGAAATCAGCTTGCTTTCAAACGGACCACCCGTTCTGCACGGTCAAGGGTGTTGCAGGCATTTTGGGACTCTAGAGAAAGCTGTCAAATTTAACATTGAGACACACTTGCAATACAGGGTCAGCAGTTACGTATTGTTAAAGTATCTGCGGTCCCTGAACATATGTACGCCCAACTTCTGAGAGTCTAACTTGACTACGGCTTCGAAGGAGCACCGTGCCTGAGTTACAATAACGGCCGTTGTTTCCAATCCTATTAATCAACTGTTGAGTCGAAATTTTGGAAATGCACAAAACGCTCTTCCCAATGGAACTCTCCGACCGACAAGCGAATCGAGCGTTTCCAAACAAATCACTTTGCTGATCGGAGACTCAGATCGATCGAACGAAAAGTTGGGAACAACGGTCATAGCAAATCAAATATCAATGAAAGGCATGTTGGCCAGATTCTTCTCTCACTTATTCTACTTTCTTCTTCATCAAAACATTATATAAACGGTGTTATTTTGCACCGTCTCCGAGCTGCGGTCATATTATAGCGACCATAAAACGTTTACATCCTCTTTACAAACAACTCCTTCAAGCTCATCTGCCCTGATGATGGACACTGTAACGCTGTCCGAAACGTTGGCTAAAGAAGGAGTTAGCGAAACACGGCATAACACCCCAAAAACAATAACAAAAAAAAAAAAAAAAACTCCTTCAATATACATACATTGTAAAAAAGTTAACACTGCTACGCTAAACTTCTAAACCGTAAGAAACCCAACATTGTCGTCAATTGCCCCTTGAGCGCCATTTTGCTTTTTTGACACGTGAAAGGTTCCCGCTTCTAGGTATACTTCAGATTTCTATAATATTGTTATAACCTGAAAAGATTAACCACATGAAAGTTGTCCTCTTCTGCTGATTACAATTTGTTCAAAATCTAAAACGGACTGTTGCTGAAAGAGAGAATTGGCATATAACGGGAGAATTTCAAATGCAGAAAAACAAAATGGTGCTGAATGGCAATTTGACGACAATGTTATATTTGAATTTCTTTAAAGCAACCAAAAACTATATCTTTTTTTACGTCAGATCAACGTAGAAGACTTTGTAGGGGATGCACTGTGGAGTGTATTTTTAAGGAAATGGAGTAAAGAAAGAAGTAAAGTAAGTATTTTAGAAACAAGTCATTCTTTTGATATTAATAAAGGTTTAAAAATTTAACACACTAACGCACCGGGTAACCAATTAGATAATTTTAGAAATTTTAGAAATTAGGAAAAGTGTTAATAGTAAATTAAATATTATAAATAACCAAATGTTTTTTAAAAATAGCCATCTTTTAAATTTATATTCGTATTAATAATTATATTTATAATAATTTATTTTGTTATTTAGACTTCCTGTTTTGTTTTAAAAGATTTTTTATTATGTAAATGTAATTTTTTACCCATTCTAAATTAATTTTTATATTTTATTTTATATAATTGTTTTTTACGATAATTTTAATTAATCACCTCCTTTTTACATTTTGTCTATACTTGTTTGAATTTTGTTATTTTTTATTAACTTATTATCCAGACGAAGAAAACATAGTTTTTGAAACATGTCGATATTGTTAATTACATAGTGGTGCACACAAAGTTATTTGTTTCATTAAAAAAAAAGGAATGAAGAAAGTTCTGGGAAGTAAAAAGCTATGAGGGGTGGATAGGTTCAGTGTGACCAGGGGTGACAGGCTTATGAATCCATCTCTCCAACTGTGGTGTAAGAGAATCGGTCGAAAAAGTCCGGCTGGCGAGGTCGAAAGGCCTCCCACAACCAGACTTTCTAGATCTGGCCCACCACTTTATCTATCTATGGCAGAGACTGGAGCCCCAAAACACGTGAAAAAAACCGTCGACTCTGTGCAGAAAAAGGCGATCCGTTCGATAGATTATTAACAAACGGATTGCAACCTTTAGAGCACGGGCGACAATCGGGAACACTGTCCTTATTCTAGCGATATTTCAATGAAAAACGCTCACGTGAAAATAGCGCCATTGATCCCTTCGGCACCGGTGCACAGTCGAGAACATCCGGTCGCTTCTATAAATGCCATCCTCTGTGTTTCCTTCTTCCTAAAACATGGGTCTCTTCGAAACCCAGGTTCACTCCTTCCTTTCCTCAAAAACTCCACCACTCAGCTTCCCCATACACCTGAGGGAAATTATTTTCCTTCGGGCCCCCTGTGTGGAGTTAATGTAAAAAAATACAACTTTGTGCCCCTATAATTTTATAAATGAACACTGCAGTATTTTTTATTTGCTTTGTTTCTCCGGCTTGGCACTTTAGTAGCTACTAAAACTAAATGCTAGTTAGATATTAGCAGTTATTAGTTAGCAGTGTGCAGGTAGAGGTAGTCATACGCGGTAGTGAATGTTCTGCAGGAAGATTGACTTTCGTTTCCTATCTAAACGCCTTTCTAACCGGCGCTAGTTAGCCGCTTCCACATCCGCCATCCGATATCCGGTGCGGTGAAGCCTGCCTACACCTCTAAAGCCTCCGCTAGTTATACGTCCGTATGCTGAAGGCGGTACTCACAGTGCAGAGGTTTGGAAACTTTGCGCCAAATTCAATTTATGACAACATGCTTTTTTTTTTAATGTCATTCATTAATTTATTTTGAATGCACACATAGTATTTTCTTTTGTACTTTTGTGTTTGTAATTCTTGTTTCAATGGACTCGAAGTTTTTAAAAGTGTAGGAGGTGTTATTTTCATACCTACCTGAAACATAATACTCTAACACATTTTTTTCTCTGTAATTTTCAAAATTGATACTGATTAGACTTATACTTTCTGTCTTTTATAAAAATACTTACATCATTACAGACCCACGTTACTTTTGAACGTTTTATAGTTTTTTTAAAGCCCATCTAGTTGAAAGGAAAAAGTATTGGGAAAAAAAATGTGGATTTCAACAAATATAAGAACTACTCATTTTAAGCAACATTTATTTGAGAATGATTTTCGGCAGGGCGATTCTGAAATATAAATTTATAGCCAAATTAACTCCTTTGGTGCATTTATTTTTAATATATATTTTATCTATAGACATAGGTATTTTATATATATAGGTGTTCGCAAACTCGTATATCGAGTGAAAAACTTGAGAATCTACATCACACGGAGACCCAAAATTTTTTTTTCGATCTGACCATTTCGATTTTATCAATCACAATTATTTCGACGCATTTTAAAAGACATTAAAAGCTGATATTAACCTCTAGCCCCCGATCTTTTTAAAATTTGGCAGTTTTAATATTCCTACTTCAAACTCGATTTATTCGAAAACAAAATGCCCAGATCAAAAAAGTTGTGCTACTAAATGTGATGTAGATTTGCCAGTTTCCACTTGTACTACGAGTTTTTGGACCCCATGTATATTATGTGTATTTATTTATTTATTTACGCCCTAGTGGGTTTTTACAAAGATAAGTTAAAAGGTAAGTAATAAGTAATGATAAAGTAATAAATAATTAAGTAATAAGTAATAAAGTAATAAGCAATACAGTAAGTAAGAAGCAAGTACGTAGTACACAATATATAGCGATTACAAATTAAAATTATTTAGTGCATTCACTACGGAGTCGTTAATCATATATTTCAATAAAGTAATTGTAAAGAATTCTTTTTATAACTAACACGGAATCTTTAAACATGTCTACAAAATTCTCAAATTTCTCTTAGTTTGTTTTAAGATTGTCACAGAAAAAAGTAGCACTTTGCTTCCTACATCTGGTCGGTATGTAAAATTTTATTTGTCAATTATTAATAATTTGATGTAATGGTACAAGGATCAGAGATGATCCGCCTATCTGACAGAGAAATTAAGTTGAGTTATTTCATCAAAAGGACATAGTTAATATTTTGAAATGGAATATTCAGCTTAAAAAGTTAATAAATCTTAGAAATTTATGTTGTACCCTTTCTATATTGTCGGAATTTGTTTTATACAATGGGGACCAAATAGGCGAATTATACCCGACCCGGCTTCTCACTAAAGTATAAAGAAGTGTACAGTATTTTCAAGCATTCTAGTGACTTGAAATCACTAGCTGTTCTGCGTGATAAATAAAGCGTGCCTTGATTAAATACTAATCCACAGCTTTATTCCGAGATTGATGAAATTTCGCACAATATTCGTTCAAAATGAAAGAAAAAATTACATCTTATTTCGAATAACTCTGTGTGTAGTCCGGACAACGCAGGTTACTTCGGCTGGTTAATCAAATATTTTACTATTGGCATCATGTTTGTATTTTCCTGCTGTTGTAACTTGCAAAAATTATTCGTGTATAAACATCATTTAGTTATCCCTGCCAGTGCAACTAAACCGGATATGCTGCACTCGTCTCTTTGGCGCCGTTTTCTTCTTTTTTGAAAATCGCCCATTGGCCTGACTAGAGACTAACAGCTTTCTACTCGCCAACGAGTGACGGAACGACATCACGCCAATGCACACCAATGAGATCATTGTACATATAAACACAAATTACGAGTACTAATACCGAATAAATAACGTTTGTAAATGTAGGTATGAATTAACTTATTAACACAAACAAAACTGAAGTTCTAAAATTTTGTCTAGTACAATCTACACCTACAAACAAAAATTTAACAATCACATCGAACCTTTCTAAACTTTTTTGATGCTGGGAATACAACTAGATGCTCGGATAAACGGGAAAGAACGCGTAACAAAAGTCGTGGCAAATATCAGTAGCTTTTCTTTTGATCTAGGCACACTTAGAAACTTCTTAAATACCGAATCAATAATCATCGCATGGATACCTACATTCAATGATAAAATACGGAATAATTTTTTGGGAAAGCTCAGTAAACGCCAGAAATGTTTTTATAAACCAAAAGAGATGCCTACAAAAAAATACAAACTCCGATCACCTGGGTTCATGTAAACCCATATTTAACATCTAACACACATCTTTACATGGTATAAAATGAGGTCGCTCCCGCAAGCAGGCAGCGGGCAGCGGGCTGGCAAGCTGGCGGTGTGGATTTGATATGTATGCAAATTAACAGATGGCGTTGGTTATAAAGGTTGGGCAATGGCGTTGTGTTTGGTCGTGTGGCCGGGTCTGCTAGTATTATATATAATAGAGTTGAGCCTTCTAGTTCGATCATCTCCAGAAAAGTTCCCACAAATAAACTCAAATTATAAACATACTACAAGGTTCACAGAAAACTTATTAATACCAAAAGCAAATAAAACCATGTTTCAAAAAGCCCCTACTACATGGCCATTAATGGATATAAGTTTAATATTTGTTTTAATACGTGAGACCAACATATGGTGTTATAGCCGTTTCATGATATTAACTCATTCCAACGAGAATTAAGTATATAACAAGTTTTCACGTAACATTAAACAAATAAACGATATACTCAAATTTAAATCTTCACTAAAAAAATTATAAACAAATGTCATTTATAGGGATAAATGAATACCACATAGATTAAATCCCTCTGTTTTGCATTATAACACGTAATTGTTGGGTTAAATGGAAGAAATAGGATGTAGAAGTTATACCTTTTGTACTTACTATATTTTGTGCAATAAATATTTGTGATAGATTTTTTCAATTGCACTCTAATCTCTTACGATTGACAACATACTTAAGAGAAATATAAACGCTAGAAATATTTCGATTCTCATGCCATACAAAATTTAAACGCGCGTCGTATTTGCACGAGGCAAGTCAGCGGAAAAGTGGTTTTGATTCATTTTGTGAATAATTTTATAAGAATGAAAAAAATTTAGAACATACAAAACCTCAAAAATAGTCTTAGCCATAAAGTGGTATTTAAAAAAAATAAATCAAATTACCTACTACGTAGTTAAGTCATGAAAAAACATTTTTAGTGGTTTACGCTTGTATTTTTTGTTATGTAAATAATAATTTTATTGTAATTCCAATGCATAGAAAAGCTAGTAAAAGCTTCAATTTATCAGGAACATATTTTTTTATGTTTGTACTGCAAACCGATTCGTCGTATCTAAATAGGATTTCACCTGTAGCTTCATCTTAACAGTAGCTCTGAGAACAGTAGACCTCGCGTTTAAAAAACTATTTTCATAACTTATTTCCCTTATTTTAAACCAAAACCAAAAATTCCCCTGAAATCATAAGATTCATAAATAAGTAACTTCACACAGGAGGCCCTAAGGAAAATAATTTCACTCAGGGCCTGTGTCATTTTTAGGGATGCTGTGTGGTTGGTCTTTTTAAGGGAAGGATGTACAAGAAGTTCTGGGAAGGAAAAGGGTATGAGGGATGGGTAGGAATCTAGGGGTCAGTCAGTGTGTCCAGGAGTTCCATCCAATGCAATTACTGCGGTGCAGTGATGATACTCGTAAAATGAACGTCAATAGGAAATAATTAAAAATTCTTCTTTTCAAGGAAGTCAATTTTAAACGGTCTTAACCAAACGTCACGTGTTTGCACTTAACAAACAAAATCAAAACAAACACATTTGATTTCACATCAATGCAACTCTAAAAATAAATGGGGTCGCCGAAAGCTAAAACCTAGATTGTTTGCCCTGAAAAAACATAGTAGTTTTGGTGCAGAATTGCAACCTGCAACCATTGTGTTGATTTAGAATTGTAAACACAGAAGTGTTGGCCCAATTCTTCGTTTCTTTCAATGGCTCACTTCGTTGATTCAACACCCGAGTCTTAGTGCCAGCGCTGCTTGTTAGGTAAGTTTAGGAATTTCAGTGTTCAGTTCCTTTTCCGTGTCGGGTTTTAATACTTTCTTGTATAATAAAAATAGAAGATACATGATGCAGTAACAAAAAAAAAACAAATTTCGACATTTGTGGTCGAGAAGATCTTCGACTACGAATCCGGAGGTCGCGGATTCGAACATGCGTGAACATTTAATTCAAAATAATATCATGTTGTCCAGCGGTAAGGCTCTCGACTCGCATTTCGAAGGTCGCGTGATTGAATCCCGGCGTGGCTAATAAATTTTATTTGATTAATTTGTGTTATTTCACTTTTAATTTAATTTATTAATTTAAAATAATATATAGTATATTTGCGACACGTTCCAAAGAGGAAAATACTCTCATTATCGCCCTGGTGTAAGACCACTGTTCAGAATTGAAACGTTGCTTGAAATGGCTTTAGTCGTGTTTGGTGACCAGATCTGAATAGCCAGGTACATCCCATCTTCGTCTTCCCCATCTCTTTCTCCTCCTCCGCTACCTTCAGCTTCACAACATACCGCTTTGATGGATGCAATAGTGTGCGGAATTCGCAAAAAAATATTTGTGTGCAGTTCACACGCGGTAGAAGTGCAAACTTAAAAAAAAACTAACGTAGATAAGAGTGGGAAGGCTACGAAGCACCGCACAAAGATGAGACCAATTATTCTATTTCATTCTCTATCAGACTAAATCCCATAGATGTATGTGTTTGTCTCTTTTTAGTGTCGCTTTTTCATTTCATCGAGAATCACAACGGTGTTAGAAGTTTTCCCTTCAAAAATATAAATTTGTTAGATTCAAGAAACATCGATACGCTATTGGTTACATCTTTACAATTTATGGAATTTTAATTTATTTATTAATATTTAATTGATTTTTTTCATTTTAAGGGGGGGTAAGGTTTTAAAACTCATTTTTCAAATTATTTTGTTTTCAAATTGTACAACGTGTCGAGAGTATTGTGTCAAAATTTCAAGTAAATCGGAGCAAAACTAACGAAGATACAGCACTTTAAGTGACCGGCCCTCTTGCTCTATTCAAGTATATTTCGAGTATAAAAAAACTTTAAATCGATTTTCTCGCAAATAATTTTTTAAAGTTCGTGAACATCATAACCCAAAATTTACTTGACCGATTTTTTAAAAATTTTATACACTATTTTTACACATAAAACAGGTAGTGAGGAAGAGTTTTTTTTACCATTTTTTCCATTTTATAATAACAAATTCACAGAATTTCAATATATCCATTTTATAATAACAAATTCAAAGAATCATTTTTGACTTCAATATGCTGCAAAAAAAAATGCTTTGTGCATTTCGAATTTTTGTTTCTAATGATTTATGTTCACCACATAGCACCTTTTTTTCGAGGCGGAGAAGCTCCGTGAGAGCTCCGGAGATTCGCTCTCGCGGACTAATTTATTAATGTTTTTTATAAATGTTTTACAAAGATACTTCAGATGTCATACTATATTGTGTGTATAAACGAAATAAGCCAATATTATTCATTATTCAAATCTCCAAAAAAAAATCATGAAAATATGCCTTTTTTCGCCTTTAAAACCTTACCCCCCCCCCCCCCTTAAATGCGTTGCGAAAGTCAGGTGCATTTACCTGATTTCCCGACATCCGGAGTTTTCCGTTCAGATGACAGCGAGTTAGTTCAGTCCCTGCTGAGGTTTTTTACATCAACTCATGCAACTGGAAATTCCTTAAATATTTAAAGACGTAATGTGCAACGATCGTATCTATTTATAACGCTAGTGAAAGTAATGCACTATTGGGTATTTGGGACTGCTATTTACGTAACCTATTATTCGGCATGCATTGCAATCATACAGATTTCAATGCAATTTTAAATTTTGCAGAATTCGTTGCAATTCGACAGAAAACATTAAAATAATGTTCGTTTTTATAGTATTTTAATCGTTTATTTACGCTCATATTGATTTCATGCATAAACTATCAGAAAATATATAAAACTATATAATAAACTAAACATGCTTAAACTCTGAACGATAAATATATTAGAAATGTAGTAAGAGATAGAAAATCAACATTTATTTTAGATAAATTATCTTAAAACCAGTTTATACTCAGGCCTTGACCATATTTTTTAAATATTTTCGCTGTGCAATAAAATCCAAATAAATGGAGTAAATAATAAAAAATTTGAACTCCTTCAATTAATTAATCTTCATGTACCTACACGAACGACTAAACAAATATTAACATTTTATATACATGTATCTAATTCCAACTAAAGTTTGCATTCTCCAATACAGCGTTTACATAGTCTTGGTAACAAATATTCAAACAATATTTATGTATTTGATAATAAATGAAATTTGTCAAACTTCAAAGGACGTATGTGCCAACTATTTTTTCCTACTTCATAAACTATCTTTATCTCTATTTTTTCTTAACTTATTTTCTGTGTTATAACTTATTTTGACGGCCGGCGTAGTCCAGCGGCAAGGCTCTTGACTAGCATACCGAAGGTCGCGGGATCGAATCCCGGCGTGGCAAATAAATTTTATTTGATTAATTTGTGTTATTTCACAATTTATTCATTTAAAATAATATATAGTTTATTTGCGGCACGTTCTAGAGTGGAACATACTATTAGTATCGCCCTGGTGTAAGACCACCATTCAGAATTGAAATGGCTTTAGCCGTGTTTAGTGACCAGATCTGAATAGCCAGGTACTTCCCACCTTCCTCTTCCCCATCTCCTTCTCCTCCCCACTACCTTCAGCCTCACAACCTACCCCGATTGGGGATGCCATAGTCCCACTGGCTCCAGACGGGAGCAGTTGGGATTCTTATGAGGTATTCATATAAAAAAAATGTTATACCTGCTTTGTGTCAACTATTATATTTTATGTTACCTATATTTTATTTCTTATATTTTATGTTATTTCTTGTATTTTGTCCAAAAAAATGTTTTGCAGTACATGTTTAAGCCCTACGGGCGTTTAAATAAATACATTTCTGAATGTATCCAAAAACTAAGAACTGTTTTTGAAAGGTGATAAAATACGCTTGCAAACTTTATAAATTGAAATAAATTTATAGTTTTTGAAGTATAAAAGTTTGTATGCAAACATAATTTTTTTTTTTAATGTTTCACTTTAAGTTTTTTCTGACTAAAATTACTGCGAAAAAACGAAAAAAGAATAAAACAAATAAATATTTTATTAGACTTATGTATTACATTATTATTGTCACCTCACTTTTTTGTCGGCAAACATCTGTATAGATACATAAAAATCGAAATATGCTTGTTTGGGGATATACATGTATATGAATTGTCTACGTATTGCTGTATTAAGCATAGGAAATGTTTGAAACTTTCAAAATACCTTCTGGAGAATTCATATGAATTTTTTTTTAAATTTATTTCAAAAACTCTTGCGAAACTGTCAACAATGTCAAAATTTAAGAATGAAATTTTGCAAAACAATGATTGCAAAACAATTAAGCGCCCTTGAGGTGATTTTTCACAAAAACGGCGCTCTACAAATTGTCCAATTATTATTATCATTATTATTGGTAAATCAAAATTCAATTTTCGAAACTCTTTAAATTAAAGAATTTATTTCAAGTACTCGCCTTATAATCAAAAATTATATACATTTTTTAATTTGGTACCTATGTTAGGTACCAAATTTGAATGATTGTTCTTATAATTTACAAAAATGAATATTTGTAATACATAATTAATTAAAATTTGAATAAAAAAATTGTAGTAGTTGGCACGCGAGTTGTTTGAAAACTGAATGTACTGGGATTGAATACACGGAACGCTGGAAGGGGATTGGCGGGACGGGGAAGCGGGAGAAGGGGAAAGGGAGAGGAGAGAGGAAAGGCGTGGAAGGTGGAAAGGGAACGGGGACTCACGGGAACGTACAAGCTGGAGAAACAATGTATTTCTTTGAATATGGCATTGCAACGCATGCGGGGAACCAGCTAGTAATTAATAAAAAAATCTGTAATTTTTTTAACGTTTCGATCCGAAACTTTCGTTTCATAAAGATTTTGCTTATTTTGTTGTTAACTTTTAGATATGAATATAAAGAGTGGTATTTTTTCCTTTCTAACGCGCCGTTTTTAACGTATTTTTCACTAATATTAAGGGAGCCACAACGATTTCTACGAGTTGTTCCGAAAAGTGGACAGATTGGTCTGGGAGTTAAAACATTTATCCTTCTAAAAAACAGGTTTATCATAAAAACAGTGTTTGACCCAATCAGAATTCATTGTTGCACATAAGAGACAAATAAATTAAATCTATTGCTTTCTACATTCATTAATAACGAGTAAAGTGTACAAACACTACTTATTATTTCCAAAACAATGGCAAAAACATGTCGACAGAAACCGAAAACGCATTCGACTAAATCAAGATACTCGTAGATAAACAAAAAATAACTTAGCATTTGACAGGTTCGAACTTACGACCTCAAAAAGCTATAATAATCATGCAATATAACCTGTTTTGAGTTAAGTATTTGGAGGTTGGAGGCGTATAAATAAATATGCATAAACTTGATCTGAACGTCAAAATAATCAAGTTATGCAAAAATTATATAACTTGGAATATTAGCATAACCTTTCTTCGCCAATAATAAGCCGGGTAAAAGTCTAAGGAAATTTACGTTGTGAAATCATCAGTGTCTTTTGACTTCATGATCATACAGGAATTTTTGTTTATTGGTAATAAGTAATAAGTTCTTGATACGATTGAGGCAATTTTAAACCTTTTTTTATTTTTTATTTATTAACATTTTTTTTGGTACAATTGATAAAATTTTGTAATACAAACTTTTTATATAAACATTAGCAGATTAACCAAAAAAATCCCACATAGGCATCGCCAGTTCGTGGGTATCCTTGAGTGTTTTTAAGACAGAAATTTACTCATAAACATACACTATCTTTGTAGAAGATTTAAAGAAAAATAAAATTAAATACATAAAAAATAGATTCAGTGTTTATTGAAATACATATTCAAATGACATGTTCATAAAGATTAATAAAAATTTGTGAAGTTACAGCAGGTCAGACGTTACAGCAAGTAAATGTTTGTGTCGATGGTATTTATCCAAGACTTTAATACATTTTTATACTTCCTGCAGGTGGATATATTTTTACAATCAATTTCTGTAGTTTTGCTATTTATTTTTGGGGTGTTATGCCGTATTTCGCTACCTCCTTCTTTAGCCAACGTTTCACTCATCTGCCCTGATGATGGACGCTGTAACGCTGTCCGAAACGTTGGCTAAGGAAGGAGGTAGCGAAACACGGCATAACACCCCAAAAATAAAAAAACAAAAATACTTTCGGCCGTGAAAACCTAAAAACACTCATTCAAACTCTTTCAAATAGTGATGTAAAAATAGTATATAATATATAGTCACTAATTTAACATTGTTGTAGACCTATTAAAAAATGTTAGTTAATTCAAATTGTGTTTGCATATAATAACTCAATATCGTATCGTTTGTTGCTCGCAGTAGCAATAGATTAATTTGAAAGATTTGAGTTTAAAAACGATTTTTAGGTGAACTCGTTAAATTTATATGGAAACCTCAATTTAAAGTAAAATTATGTACTTAATACTGTAATGATGTACAAATAATATGCAGTTATAGTTTTGTGAGTTTAAAAAACAGTTACAAAGTCATTACTATAAATGTTAAATAATATAGGTCCCAACAAGGTGCCCTGGAGAACTCCGGATGTGAATCTATCCATACATTATTTTGGTTATGTTTTCTTTAATTCACGGTCAAATACAGCCTTAGACTAACTCTTGACAGTATGATTCACGTGTTCATCTCTGTCTTCCTGGAATATCACCGACTTCTTCAACTCAATTTTAAACATAATTACCAAAATTGAATAATTTTTAACTTAATTTCTACATAATTCTGTTTCCTTAATTTCTTATCGGCTTACATTATTATCCCAACTTTCCATTTGCAATTCTACCACAATTTCACCATATGTACGTTCAGCGATCTCATTTCTTGTTTTTTGTCAATGAAGATATACTCAAAATTAAATATCAATAGATCACAGACTTTTCATATAACACCATTTCGTAATACAATCGATACGTATTAAGTCGATGTTTACATTCTAAGCGCACAGTTGTCCGATTCCCTTGAACTGGGCGCAGGCTCGAGGTCAATCGGACACTAGAATGTGACCGGGAAGATGTTCCACTGCCACAGGCCTAGGTGTGGAGCGATCGAAGGACACTGAAGGATCCTTTCCTTTTCAAAATTTCGTTTTCAAACGCCGCCTACTTCGGATAAATCGGTGAAGGTTTTTAGAAAGAAAGTTGTTGATTACGCTATATTATATAAGAATATCAATAATAATCTTAACTTGGAACTAACATTAATCTGTTACTTAATGCCAGTAAACGCATCAGAACTTTGAGTTCTGGCGTCACGAAATTTGCAGTCCGTTTTGACGTGATAACGTCTTATAAATCGATGAACGCCGGCTGCACTCACGAAAAAGCATGACTCGTTGTCACGTTCCGCCTGAGCTAAGCGTGCAAGCGAGAGCGCGGAATAAGCGGTTGAGAGGCACGAGCGGCCTAAGATTTCGGTTTGTGACTGTAAAAAATCTATGTAAAAGTTTTCTCATGACGTTATCACGTAAAATTATCGTCCGTAAACCGACTTTACTGACAACCAATTTTTTTCTGCCTGGAGTCCCAACTGCTTCCAGTCGCCAGTAATTTTACGGCACCCCTGATTGGGATAATTTGTGAGGCTGAAGGTAGTGGAGGAGAGGAAGAAGATGAAAAGAGGAAGAAGAGGTACTCGGATATGATCACCAAACATGGCTTAAACCATTTTAAGCCATTTTTAGATTATGAATGGTGGTCTTTCACTAAGGGGATACTGAAACAACACATATCATAAGCCCCATAATAGCCCCAACATAATTATAAGCCCCAAGTATCTTTTTATAAGAAAAACCAACACAAAAATCAATTTAAAAAAAATCAAATTTAATTTAACTACCTAAAATACCTATTTAAGAGGCTAGAGATTGAACCTGCAGCACTCCAAACGCACAATCAATATTAACATCATAAGATCACACAAGAATGCAATCCTGGCACAATAATATTTCAACAAATCTTTTGTAAATCACCAAAAACACGATAGAAAACCTTTCAATTTTATTTCATGAATAATCATGTAATTTGAACTTTCGACCTTATTTCAAAGCCAGGATTGTGGGTTTCCCTGACAAAAGCTTCTGTATTTAATCTATAAAACGAAACACGCTGTTCGTTAGTTTATGGATTCTATAATACCTATAAAGCCGATTGGAGTTTCGATTCAATATGCTAATGGCGTTCTCATCCTTAATTCTATAGACCATGCGATTATTTTATTGTCAATACTATTAAAGTCGAATATCTTATTTCTAAAGGAGGTTAAACCAACAATAAACATGCAAATTACTCGGACGAACTGTCTCCAATTTAAACACTCGCAGCAGGAATAACCTGCCTTTTAAATTCAATCCTTCTTTAACAAGATTCGATTTTAGATTTTCAAATTCAAAACATTTTTTTAGATTAGCTCTACTCAGGAGGCCCTGGGGAATCATCTTTGTCACCCAAAGTGTGTCACCTATGTCATCTTTGGGGCTGATAAGTAAAGAGCCTTTTTAGGGGTAGGAAGAAGAGGAAGTTCTGGGAAGGAAAAAGGTATGAAGGATGGGTTGGAATCTGGAGGGCAATATGTCCAGGGGTGACGGAGTGTGCACATCACACGCGGTAGAAGTGAAACATCGAAACATCGAAAGATGCATAGTATTAGGAGAAGAATAACTATAGGGTTTATTTATTATAATATTGTTACCAAGTTTCAAGATCATTTCACATTTTAATCTACGAAACACAGGACACCGATTGGTCTATCTCATTCTCTCATAGACTAAATCCTATAGATGTATGTATTTGTCTATTTTTAGTCGGTTTTTCAAATTACAACGATGCTAAATAAGTTTTTACTCAAATATAAATTATCTGCTTTCGCACGCAGTTGATTATTGGCACCTGAGAAAAAGTGGTTTCTGCAATTCGTTCTTTAGTTCAACAGCTTGGCCATGGAATGATCTGCCGGTCTCTGCTTCTTCAAGATCCACGTCCACGTCTTCGTCTCTTCAAAAAAACTTCATCCACAAAGATGACAAACGCTCTGAGGGTAATTATTTTCATCAGCTCCTCGCGTGTGTAATACAAACTCGATATGTTTATGTACTTTAGTTGTGTATAACAACCAAATCTATATAGTTAGAAAATTTTCGTCCTTCCTCTCGCCATTCCCTCACTACCTTTTCCACCACAACTTGCCCTTTATCGATTTGGGAAGCGGGTATGCGAACCATTTATTGGTTACGGAATGACTTAGCAGGGGTGAATGGCAGACCTAACTCTTGAGGGAGACCTTGTGACTTCTCCAGCCGGACTCTCTCGACCCATCTTGCACCACGGTGGTAGAGATTGATTCTGTTTGTTCGTCAACCCTAAACACACTGACTCCCCGATTCCTATCCACCCCTCATACGTTTTTCCTTCCTCGAAGTTCTCCTCGTTTCGTTCCCTCCAAAAAGATCCTCTACACACCCCAAAGATGAAATAGGTCAGGAGGGTTTTTTTTCATCAAGGCCTCCTAAGTGAGGCCAATATATAAAAAAAAAAAAATTCATACATATAACGATTGCAACATACAAACCTATATCATTTATATCCACGTCTCATTACAATATGTCTGTCTGTAATATTTATAAAATAAGACTGTTAACACTAAGATTCGTATTCGAGCATGACTTGTTCGGAAAAGGAAGTATTCATAGGTATTCGCAGTGAGTTTTGAACTCGATTCCCCCATTGCAAGTTAAGCGTCCTACTCTGCAGCCTATCAACCACATTATACAATATTACAACGTAATATAATGAAACCGGTCCCTTTTCTCACGACTCCTTCAATGTCCTGATTGCGCGAAACGCTCGGGCGTGCTCGACTGTTTCCGCCGGCGCTCGGCCGCTGATTGGCCGATAACACGATGCTCAAATAAGTGTCAACTTTTGACCCACTTGGGGGCCGAATACGTGCCCGTGACAATGTGACAAGACACAAGGCGCAAGCGCAAGGCACGCTCGGGGCACGGTCAGGCACAAGACCCGGCTCTGTCACGGTCGAGGACGAAAGACATAATATTATTACTAACTACTGCAGAATCGAGAAATGGCTGGCGAGAAACCGATATTGAATTTGCGAATATGAATTATTTGTCCTTTAGGCTGGAAATGTTTTATCCACGTGGAATTAATATCTTTTTACATCATTTCATGCATTTGGATCTATTTTAAATCTACTGAGCAATGTTATTTATGAAAATCTAATTGATTAGTCAGACATCTCCACATCTACAAGATTTTGAGATAATATAATGATGAATGTAAGTAAGTCTAAAGCAATTGAAAGAGATGGGATTGGGCGTGAAATTGAGTGATCTGGAAGTATGTTGCCTGTTGTTGATGATGCGGTGCTGATTTCTAACAGTATGGAAGACCTACAGCTGCTGGTGTCTAGGATGAACGAAGTATGTATGAAGAATAAGTCTAAAATAATGGTATTTAAAAGAGAGAGTACGAAAACAGTATGCAATATAATTGTGAAGGATGAGTACTTGGAGCATGTGGATGAGTTTGTGTATTTAGGAAGTATGTTTACGAGAGATGGTAAGGCCGATAGATATATTGAAATAAGGGTTATTGCAGGTAATACCATTAACGGAGTACTGTGTGCCGTTGGCGCTAATAAAGAAATGTCAAAAGAAGCGAAGCTAGCAGTCCACAATGGAGTGCGCAATCTAACCTACACCTGCAAGTACACAACCTAACCTAACCTTACCTGATGTATGGCAGTAAGCCATGGAACTGGCAAAGGAATTGTGAAAGTAAACTGAATGCTGTTGAAAATCTGAGGCATATGTGTGGTAAAACCACACATGATCGTGTGAGAAATGTGGAGATCAGCAAGACTGATGTAAGCGAAATGAGTAAGATTAAGAAAGGGATCCTCAAATGGTTTGGGCATGTAGAGCGAATGAACGAATAAAGTACTGTAAGAAGAAAATTTGACGCAAATGTGAATGGTTAAATAAGTCGGGAACGCCCGAGGAAAACAGGACACGATCAAGTGAATCAGATGCTTGAGTCGGGCCATGTCAAGAGTCAGAATAATAGAAGAGTATGTATGAATGTGTGGGCCAAGACCGAGTTGTTCGGCGGTCCGACTTCTCTACCTATCTCTGGAGAGAACGGCGTGATGAATAGTTAGGTATTTTTTTTTTACATGAATACCGCACAAGAGTCCCAACTGCTCTTATATGCAGCCAGTGTGACTATGGCATTCTCTATTGGGGTATGTTGTGAGGCTGAAGGTAGTGGGGAGGAGAAGGAGATAGGGAAGTGGAAGGTGGGGAAGTACCTGGCTCTTCAGATCTGGTCACTAAACACGGCAAAAGCCATTTCAAGCAACGTTTCAATTCTGAATGGTGGTCTTACATATTATATTTTTTAATTATTAATTAAATGTGAAATAACACAAATTAAACAAATAAAATTTATTTGCGCACGTCGGGATTCGATCCCGCGACCTTTGTATTCTTGAGAACTTTATCCCTCGACCACGGAGGCCGTCAACGTACACCCTTAATAATTATTATGATAGCATTTTTTAAGACTGTTAAATTTAAGATAACCCTTAGAGACCTCAGCTTACAAAGCACAGTAGATTAGTAATATTGATTGAATACTCACTTCTCACTACACTAAGAATAATTTCTTCGCCAATCGAGACAATTCACATAGCAATATCCAGTTCGTCCCTGATGCCCTAACCTAGACATAACATTCCTCTCATAGACACCGCACAGTGCACAGCACATATCCCTCTGCACTGTCACTCCTTGCCACCAGGTAATTTGCATTGTCTTCATTGCAGGGTTTTAGTATGCAGCGACACCAACCAGCCGACTTACCGACTGCCATCCTGAACATATTCCTACTTCATATTATGTGCCTAAGTTTATAATGTTACGTCAACTGGTTAGAAGAATAGTATGTCAAAACAATGCATCGTGTTTGTCTTATTAGTTTTAGGAAATCGGCCGAATCTTCCGGTAAAGGTTTTTCATGGTTTCCTTATTCCCGTAGGCAAATGTGGAAGAACTCCAATAAAGGACCATTCTCCCTCCCACTCCCAACATAACACAAACAAAAACTGCCACATGTATATATGGCCGTCGGCTGCTGGTCCTGATCATGAGGATTGATCTTGATGCTGGACAAAACATGCAATTTTAATAGGGCTTTTAGATAACAATCTTTCCCTACCGATGAAATACAAGACCTCTAAGTCTATAATAGCCAGGTAATATTTTAAATACCCACATGAGGTAAAAATTGCAAGGCGCAAATAACGGCGTTCTATTTGTAAAAAGAACAGCAGTTTTAAATTCAGTAAATTTAAATGATTCACCTCTTCAAGGCTTATAAAAATCTAGTAAATAAAAAAAATTCTTGGAAATCGTTGTGTTATGGAAAAGCGATGAGACGTTTTCTGGTATTTTTTTTACAGATGGATTTGACGTCAGATATTTAAGACAAAAATCTGTATACTGTAATGTACCTTATCACCACGAATCGCTTGGCAGAGAAACGATCGCAAGTGGTTGAATTTATTTAATGAATAATTATAAAATAGAATAAAAAGGTTACGAAGAAAACTGACACAAATATTTTTTAAAGAGTTGTTTCTTGAAAAATGCGTCCATATATCTTAAATTAAAAAAAATATTATATTTATACGCTTAATTTTTTTGCAAGGTAATTAACAATTTTATTTTATTTTTATTCAAGCGTAACGGTAGCAAAGGCTTCATTTTATTCAAAACATTTTTTTTTTGTAATCATAATGTAAACCAATTTGTAGTAAAGATTATGGTAAAAAAGTGATTTTCTAAAATAGGCTTTGCCTTGCTGAAAATGTGCGTTCATTTCCCGAAATGTATATATTTTGTCCAGTAACTACACACAGGAGGATGGCCACTCATGGCCGCCTTTGTCATCTTTTAAGATGCTGTGTGGAGGGTATTTTTGAGGAGAGGAAGACGTGAACATGGGTCTTGAAGAGCCCTTGTTGTGGGAAGGAGAAAACAGATGCCGGCAAATTGTTCCGCAGCCGAGCTGTTGAACTCTAGAACGAGTTGTAGAAGCGACCCGCTCTCATATGACAAATGTAAACCGTGTACTTATGTTGGGCGCGCTTGTGTTAATTTTTTTTAATATATTGCACAACGAACAAATCGTCTCCAAGTTTCCTTAAATGTTGTTTTTTGTTGTTAAACAAAAAATAGATATTGCAAAACTCCCACAGCTTATGGTGAGAGAGACCTCTAAAAGAAAACTAAATAATAAAATATTCATTGAAGAAGAAGATAACACTTATAATCTAAATGAAAATATGAAAGAGAACATATTTCATATTTTCATTTAGATTATCAAGTGTTATCTTCTTCTTCAATGATATATTACGTTGATGGGAATAACCTTCAAAAGTTATAAAAAGAGAGTTTTTCTTATAAAAAATTGAATAAAATATTATTTTATCGTTATTCCATTTTTCACTTGATCGATATTATTGATTAAACCCTTCGAGTGACAATGTTCAGGTAAGTAGGTAGCGGTGAGTAGATCGCTAACCCGTTCAGTTCAGTGTCGGCTAAACTCGTGTTTCGCGATTAAGCAATATCACTTCCTATCAAAAGATAAACTCTTTCGTTCGGTGTTCTCAGGCCCCTGCCAGGCCTCGGCCAGGGGAGCTCAACTTAAATATCACAACAAATAAGTCATCTTTAAGTATTTCAACAGTTAATTCAAAATAAATTGTTAGGCACTATTACATATTTTTGTAGGTAATAAAATCCGTACTAATATTATAAATGCGAAACTGCGTGTTTGTTTGTTACGCTTTCACGCGTAAACCAGTTAACTGATTTTAAAAATTCTTTCACCAATAGAAAGCTACATTATATGCGAATAATACAAGCTATATATAATGGTAAGCTCGGGCGTTATGAAATTATAAATATTAATGCATCATATTTATTATACGTTTTCTGTCGTTTAACAAAAGCGAGTTATTGCTAACGTCAGAAAACAAATCATTGCCGTGGAAACGATGTTGATATTTCAGGCGTCGTAGTTAATATCTATTTATAAGTATGTAAATAAAAATGAATCTCTGAAATGTTTTTACGCGCGTAACTTCCGAACGACTGCACCATATTGGATAATTCTTTTTTTTAACACTGGTGAGCTCTGGCATTATAAAATTTACGCGAGCATGAAAAATGAATGTACCGGGAATGAATATATGGAATACGGGTAGGGGGAGGGGGGGAGTGAGAGTGGGAGGGGAGGGTGGAGCGGAGGGGTGGAGTGAGACGGGGTGGGGAGAGGGGAGAAGGAATGGGTGGAGGGTGGAAGTTTTGGGGGGAAGGGGGGAGGGATAATTTATAAGTGCAAGCGCTACAGTAATTTCCCCCTAATACCTTAAGAAATAGTCCATTAATACAAGTCTTCTTAAATATTGAATTCATTCCAAATTCCATGGAAAACTGTAATATATAAATATTATGTTCTCAATCAAACTAAAGAGCCCTTAAAGCACTACGTTTCTATTAAATAATACTTTATTAACATTTTATTACATCCTGGAACAATAAGTAATTGGTGGAGTTTGTAATATAATTGTGCATGCACTACGCAGTAATAAGGAAGTACAGTCCAATACAATGCATAGTGTTATATCTTTCTAATCATTTAACTCAACGTTTAAGGGGATCCAATAGTCCAGGGAAAAATAGAAGTCGGAATTCACGCCCATTGTGGGAGGAGTTTAAAAATATTTGAGAAAAAGCTTTTGGAACGGTTGAAAAAGGTATTTGAGATTTTTTTTTACAGGTTGATTTCGTAAAGACCTAAAAAAACATTAACTCCTTTTTTACACATTGTTTATTGTAACGACAAGGAAATTTAAAATTAATTTCACGGAACCGAGCGACGTGGAGTCACACGTCTGTTCCCTGCTCCGGCCAGGGCGTTTCTGAATGGAAGTGGGGTGTGGCAAGCCAGTGGTCCTTCGGTGAACGACATAAGGGTCACTTTGAAAATCCACATTCGTCGGCTGCTAGCCGTATTGTGAAATAACAACGCAAATATGCATATTTTATTTTATTTTGTAAATATCGGGCGTAAATATCAATTTTTTTGCGATTATCATAAAAGAAACTAAATTTGATACAATAAGCAATAAAATCATATCCGAAAAGATGTTCATAAGTAGGAGAGTTTGCACTTGAAAGTGTTTTTTTGAAGACCTGTTACTTTATTTTTTTCTAGGCTTATTAAAAAACATAAGAAAATGACCGATATTTTTAAGGGCCAAGATATGTTCTACAAACAGTATTTAATTGAAGCATCTATAATATTTCTAAGCGATCAAATTTTCAAAACAAAAACACATGATTTTGTGTGATTTTGCATTATTTTCTATGGCTTCATCTTAATATATATTATAATATACAATATCATTATTTCTTCAAACACAGCAACCCTATTTATTGTTTATTGGCACATATGTCTTTTTTTTTAGTCATAAAAAGATACATATATTACAAATAAATTTTATACGACGGCCGGCTTAGTCCAGCGGTAAGGCTCTTGACTCGCATTCCGAAGGTCGGGGGATCGAATCCCGGCGTGGCTTATAAATTTTATTTGATTAATTTTTGTTATTTCACAATTAATGCACTTGAAAATAATATACAGTATACTTGCGACACGTTCCGGAGAGGAAGATACTCTCAGTATCGCCCTGGTGTAAGACCACTGTTCAGAATTGAAACGTTGCTTGAAATGGCTTTAGCCGTGTTTGGTGACCAGATCTGAATAGCCAGGTACTTCCCACCTTCCTCTTCCCTATCTCCTTCCCCTCCCCACTACCTTCAGCCTTACAAAATACCCCAATTGGGGATGTTATAGTCTCACTGGCTCCAGACGGGAGCAGTTGGGACTGTTGTGCGGGATTCATATAAAAAATATAGAAAACAGTAATTAATTAAATAAAAGATGTATTTGATGTACCCCCATTAATAAGCAGGGCTTGTGTGTGTGTGTGTGTGTGGGGGGGGGTGTTATTATATTGGTTTTAATTGACATGATTCAGTTCAAGTTTTCAGTAAAAATTTTAAGGTGAGTTTTAATTTCTTTTTTATTAGTTTTCATGTTTCTATTTTTTTTTTGGTAATGAATTAAAAAAATTAACTCCTAGACATTTATGATTTGACTGTCCTATTGTTTTTTTTTTACATTTTGTAGCAGGAAGAATTGACGTTTGTCTAAGATTTCTGTTATTTTTAAAGGGTGCAACTTTATTTTGAAAATTATTTTTATAAATTTGTAATGTTGCGTGGTAGAAATATAATGCACTTAATTTTCTGACCTTAAATTGTTTGAATAAAAGTTCTGACGAAAATGAAGAGGGTTTTTTAAAAATTGTTTTTATTATTAGTTTTTGTGTTGTGTAAATTATTTTATTTGATTTATTTGCGTACCGCCCCATCCTATAATGCCGTATTGTATAATTGATTGACAGAAAGCGAAGTATGTGGTTCTAAGTAATTTTTCGTTTAAATTATCTCTCAAACATCTAAATACGTATGTTAGCTTCCTTACTCTGTCGTTCAGAATATTTATATTTAGGGACCATCTTAAACGCTGGTCAATTGTTATGCCTAAGTACTTAATATCGGTCGTGCTTTCTATGTTTACACTATATTAATTCAAAATCTTAACCATTTTTATTGTTTAAAAATCAACGTGTTTCGTAGGCAATTTTTACTTCATCAGGGTTTACTTAAAAATTACAACAATAAACTTAAAGATGTCAATGGATAGGCGGGAGTGGCGGGAATGGAGAGGAACGTAGGGCGTAATTTACAAAGGGAAAAAATTTAATAAATGACGCAAAGAACATATCTAAAACTAATATTAGAATATATTTCAGGATTAAATACATATAACATTATGTGTTCACGATTATGTCCTCTATCTGAATTTCTTTATAGACAATAAACAGTGTTAATCTCAAGCGGCCTCCCAGGTAAGTATGGTCCATCGCGTCCAAGGCAGCATCGGATCAGATGAACCGGTGGATGCAATTTTTAGCCATAGGTAAGTTGTTTTTAATTGTTTGTCTAGTTAGTTTTTCTAGATTTTAGAAATATATTGTAAGTTTGTACAGCGCCCTTGAGGTGACTTTTCACAAAAACGGCGCTATATAAATCATCCAAATATTATTATTATTATACATATGAATAAACACATACACAAAAAAATATTAATATCAACCTTGACAACCACTGCGCGAATCTCTACACTCTACAGAGTCGCATCTCAGTAATTGGCATATTTCGTTTAACATAAACAGGTATTTTAGACCGTATTCCCACACGGTTTAACAGTCGCCATTACACCGAAAGCTGAACCGAACTTAACCGAAATTCCAGCCAGTTATATTGTAACCGAGATGGTTATCAATTATATCTAACTTTTGCCTACACGTATTCATTTTATCGACTTTACATTGCCGCTGTGAGCTGTGAGCTGTGAGCTGTGAGGTAACTCAGGAAACGGAGGTCTCATTAGCGGTTTGATCGGAGTAGCTTTGGACTCTTTAGATGCTCGATAAAGGTGATGAAAAATGCATTAACGGGTTAGTGGCGTATTGCAACAGGTCGATTTGTAAAAATTTTTGATTTTTACCAACAAAATTTTATAGCTACCTAGCTAAATATGACATTCAATTCACTCTGCCGATCTCTGTAGTAAAAATACGCCTTTTGACGTGATAACGTTTTATAAATCAATGAACGTCGGCTGCACTCACGAAAAAGCATGACTCATTGTCACGTTGTCACATTCCGCCTGAGCTGAGCGTGCAAGCGAGAGCGTGGAACAAGCGTTCGGAGAGCGTTCTAAGAGTTCGGCTTGTGACGCATCTATCTCTTCCAAATCTCCAAACCTCTCTTCCACTCCATCGTTATTATATGACGTTATCACATAAAATCATCGTCCGTAAACCGACTTTACAGACAACCAAATTTTTACTTGGCGCGTCTTTTCTGCATAGATACTGATGAATCGAGTGCTGTATTGGCAAATAATAATAATTGGATATTGGTTTCATGAAAAAACTCCTATTAATTCACTCGCGCTTTTCCCCTGCACCTTCCCCGCCTTCCCTCTCCCGCGTTCAATATATTTAGTCCCGGTACATTCAGATTTTCACACAGTTCGCGTGCCACCTATTGCAATTTTCTATTACAAACATTATTTTTTGTGTATTATAAGAACAATGAATCAAATTTGATACCTAACATTAACCTACTTAAAATAAATATAATTTTTTATTAAATTCAAGGTATTCGATTTTGATTAGCACCATAGGTGTATAAGTACTTCAAGTAAATTCATTTATTTAAACAGTTTCGAAAATTGAATTTGTTCGAACCATCATTCTTCTGCAAAATGTCATTTTCAAGGTGTGACATTTTTGACAGTTTTGTAAGAGTTTTTTATTTGCTTATATTTTTACATAATTAGTTATTTACCATGTCGTAGGCTGTGAAGGTGAAGCTGAAAGGTTTTTGACTTAATGGGTACTGCCATCTGAAAAGGTGAGTCGTTTAGCTCTAAATTCTGCCAAGTCTGTGATCAATCTTAAACCATGTGTCCATTTCTGGCACTCTGAAAGCATGCTCATCGAACTTAGTATCTGGTGTGCGCTTTTGTCCACCAATCTCCCGCTGCTCATCTGAGGGTTGACTGTCGAGAATCGGAATATTCTAGAATACATATTTCCAATAAGTAAGCCTTCAAACATTCTTGTTCTATTTTTGACACATATCCGATTCGAGAATTAGGTTCATTTGATTTTTTTTCACGTAGGTTTCACAATTTATTTAAGTTTTCCCGACTACCATACTAGGCTCTTTCCCACATCACGTAAATCGTAAATACATTTTTTCAATGTTTCTGGTTTTCACCGTAGGGTGTTATAGGCCATCATTTCAAACCTGGTCACCAAACAAGGCTAAAGCCATTTTAAGTAACGTTTCAATTCTAAATGGTGGTCTTACACCAGGGCGGTACTGAGAGTGTCTTCCACTCTGGAACCTGTTGTATTTAATTGTGAAATAACCCAAATTAATAAAAAAAATATATTTGCCCCGCCGGGATCCAATCCCGCGATCTTCGGATTGCGAGTCAAGAGCCTTACCGCTAGACGATGCCGGCCGTCACATAAACAAAAAATTATATAATTCTAATAAGTATTTGCCACGCCAAACACTTATATCGGTTGTCAGTGGGTGAAGTGAAATGTTAATTCGTGAAATTATTCAGGTTCGAACCTTCTAGGCATCCACTTTTCTTTATTGATCGTCATCTTGCATTCCTTTTTAATATTATCACACCCCATCCATGTAGATTCAACTTTGCTAATTCACTTTAGTTAACTCTGTTAAATAGTGGACACCAAAATAAAGCATGACTACCTTGCCGAGTTATCCAATCACCGCCCACATTCTTACAACGAGTGTCCGTTAAAGTTAGACCTTGTCCGATTATCAGATGACTGGTAGCGGCGCGACCTTAACAATGAAAGCCTTTGGATTAACGATCGGCGACCAACGACAGCCAATATAACGAACCGTTAACCGAGTTGCGGGCAGGTTAGGCAGGTACCTACTCGCGTAACGATAACGAGTAACGACCCATTGGCGAGCTCAAAGGCCGTTGTGTACAGTATTGGAGGCTCTATACTTTAGCAGAGTTTCTCAAACAACTCTATAAACACCGTTTAAAACATATTTCTCAAAGAAAATTCGTCTTCTCGCCTTTTTGTAATCTACCGCTGGAGCGTTTTTCACCACATTTTGGCCAATTTGCAAACACCGTCGAGCGTTGGCTGACCAAAATGTGGCCAATTCGAAGAGATATTTTAAAATATTTATTGGAATATTATTTCAAAAGATAACTTAGTTTTCACCTTCCATCAAGAAACGTCTGGAATCTCTTCTGAATTATTTGTTATAAGTACCCGTGGCTTCGCTCGCATGGTATTAGGGGGAAATTACTAAAGCGCGTGAACTTATCAATTATCCCCCCTCCTCCCCATCTCCCCTCCTCCTCCACCGCCCTCCCGCATTCCATACATTCATTCCCAAATTCATAAATGTCATAATGCCAGATCTCACCAGTATTAAAAAAAAATAATTATCCAATTTGGTGCAGTCGTTTGGAAGTTAAGCACGTACAAACATTTCAGATATTCATTTTTATTTCTATAGATAAGTAGATATGAACTACTATTTCCTGCACATACATCAACATTGTTTCCACGGCAACGATTTGTTTTCTGACGTTAGCAATAACGTTTTTGTTAGCGACAGAAAACGTATAATAAATATAATATATTAATATTTATAATTTCATAACGCCAGAGCTTACCATTAAAACAGCCTATATTACTTGCATATAATGTGGCTTTCTATAGGTGAAAGAAATTTTAAAATCGGTTTATTGGTTTGTGTGAAAGCGTAACAAACAAACACACGCAGTTTAGCATTTATAATATTAGTAAAGTTTCGCGAACCGATATTATCGAAATATTTTTCTTACAAATCACTGAACATGTTACATGTTAAAAAATGCACATTTGAATTTGAATTTATATCTGTGATTATCAATTAGGCTACAGAAAACATACATAAGTTATGGTATTTAACATTCTACAAGTAGGTAGGTACTACGTTCGCCAATTTTAAAGTAAGTAAAACGCAGAATTCATGGGTTTATTAATTTAAGGATTTTTTATATTTTTTTATGAATCTTAAAAATAGGGGATGAACGGTTAAATACAGGTTGCATTCAATGGGTCTCATAAGCAGTTTACACGTCTGTATATTAAAATTCAGAGGTATAATTTTTTTTTTATGAGGACGGGAAATTTTTAAATCGGACGCCCAAAAATCCAGGACGTTGGAAGCGTATTTCAATTATTAACTTGCCTTGCCTAAATCGACCTCACTTTTGTTCCATTTCATTCATACCACTTTTGAGTTATCTCTGCCAGTTTCACATCTCACAGCGACAAATCAGAGTTGATATTAGAACGCCATTGTGGACTGCTAGCCTCTTAATATTAGTAAGTTTGTATTTGTAGGAACTTAGTTTTTTCAATTATTTTTAAAATAAATTAAGAGAACATGGATATGAATATTGTTTATTCATATTCAGGTGCTCCTAGTTTAAGTACTCAGACTCCTCAACCGCTTCCATCTTCTTTATGGGTCACCCCAATTGGTTCGCTACGTTTGGTGACTTAGCAGTGATGCCCGGGTTTATTGGGTGAGATTTGACAGCCGGACTCTCTCGACATGGCCTTGTAATGCATTGGGAGGGACGGATTCACACGTCCGTCAAGTCCACTTAACCCCCAGGTTTCTACCTTTTTCTCCCCAGAACATCCTCTTCTTCCCTTTTTTCTAAAAAGACCCTCCACGCAGCATCCCCAAAGATGACATAGGCCCTGGGGATTTTTTTTCTTCAGGGTCCCTCCTATGTGGAGATAATGTGAAAAAAAATTGTCTTCATCTTATATCTATATATCAGCCAGCTGGTTGTAACTCCGGGTTGGCCTCTCAAACTCTTTAATTAAAAAATCCTGGATCGACAGAATACTTCTTTATTAGTGATAAACAACAATTGGCTACTTAGCAAGCGGTACAAATTGTACTGGATCCCGGCCTTGAGGTTGCATCAGTATTATCATTCTCTCAATCTTCCATCTATCTACACACACACATATCATAAAGAAGAGTTTAATTCCGATATTGATGAAATTTTGCACAATTGAACTTTAAAACAAGAAGAAGACAACTGTTTTTATGAGCATTCGAATAATCACCCGTATCTGTTTTTCCCACCCTTTAAAGCAAAATTTTGATACTTCTTGATGATATTTTGCTAATATGAGGTTCAAAATAAGAGAAAAAATATTATATATCTGGTTTCTAAGGACAGACGAAAATTATTGCTAAACAGAATCTTCTTATTGCCCTACTGCCCTTTACCCTTCAACTTGGTTTGGGAATCTGTGCTCTTTTGCTCCTCGGGAGCCTTCACCGTTAGGCGGATAATGGCGTGACAGCCAATACTGTTTCGATACGCAATAGTGCTACGGTGACCAAGTAAACTACAAACTCAATTCAGAATGCGGAATTATTGCATTTAACGTCCAATTCTATTTAAAATATGATTGCGCGTTTTAGATGAAATTTAATTGTTTTATTAAAATTAAATAGGCGCATTAAAAGTAGCCTCGAAGGAGATGAAAAATAAGAGTGTAATTATTTTATTTAAAAAATCTTTAACCACTGGAGCGCTTTTTGCCACAAAATGGCACTATTTAAAATACATCGGATTGCTTTGCTGCCAATTTTGGCAAATTTTTCCTTATTTGTAAGTAATTTAGTAGAAGTTTACGATTTTATAATATTTTTTTTATAAATCCTACGAGTATGTGATAATCAAAAAAAGATAGGCAAATTCATTGGCTATATAGAAATATAATCAGTTTGCGTGTCTTATTATTAAAATTCGGAGGTATGATTTTTGTTTAATTTGGGCGGAAAATATTCAAAATGATCACCAAAAAATGTCGAGCAATCGGAGAAAAAGGTTTTAAATTGCGCTGTCGCTCCTGTGGAACATTCAGCATACCTTTTAAATTTTCAATTTGCCGCCTCGGGAATCGTTTACTGGATAACCGACACCTAGGCCATTCATATTCCAAGTGTTTCACAAAGTTTGGTGACTTATCAGGGGTACCCAGGTTCATGGGGTGAGGTCTGTCTTGGCGGCGGATGCATCTGTCTACCTACTGCGTGGCGGGCCCGATCGGGAAAGATTGGTTGAGGGAGACCTTTTGACCTCTCCAGCCGGACTCTCTCGATCCATCGCCTTGTACCGCAGATGGATTCGCACGTCCATCACTCCTGGACTCACTGACCACCAGATTCTTGGGGGTCACCCAGGAATCTGGGTATTCACCCCTCATACTTTTTTCTTCCTAGAACTTCCTCTCCTCCCTTTACTTAAAAAGACCCTCCACAAGGCATCCCCTAAGAAGACATAGAATTTGTAGATTCAAGTTAATAAGTAAATTACTTATATCTTTCCGTAAATAGATTAAAATAATTTTCATATTTAAACATTTATAACTTGAGTCGGAAAATCTCAAAAGTTAGAATAACGGAATTGTAGGTATGTATGAGACAATACATGAATGTGATTGAAGCGAAGATTGTGTGCCGAGGCAGAGTTGTGAGGCTGTCTATCCTCCCCGCCTACCTATATAATAAAAATAGGTTTGATGTGAATGTGAAGAAACCTCTTTTTTTCTCAATTGTTTTACCTACATACATAGTCGAACAGTTTGATGAAAAAATTATACCAAAAAAGTCTTTAAAAATATACCTACCTACATCCCAAATCGCGTTTGCTTTTTAACAAACCATTTTGAATACATTAATTTCCTCTTTACGCGCGACCTGCTAGATTCAAGATTCTAATAAAAAATGTCCCAAATCTCTTAACAAACATTCACTCACTAATTCCTAGAAATAATATTTTGAGCTTGGGACCCGTTGAATCATTTGCTTAATGTTCTTTTGGATTTGCATACAAAATGATACTCGGTAAATTTCCGCAAGAGTGTTTATCGGGTAATGGGGTTAAGTCCACTACTCTCACCTCTCTGAAGAAGTAGGCAGTGCTTTTTATGTGGTTTTGACACTAGACTCTCACTGCCTGAAGCCAGTGGGACTATGTCACTCTCAATTTAACAAGTGCTGTGAGGCTGAGAAAATAAGTGAGATTTTTGAGAAGGGATGCATGCGAGAGTTGAACTTAGTCAGCGGTGTTAGAACAAGTCCTCTTCATGATTCTTCCCTAAAAAAGATCATTACTTCATTAAATTCGGACTTCTTCGAGACCTAGATTAACAAAAAACATTGCGGTGGTGTAGTTTCTCAACTTGTACAAATATTTAGGTTTTGAAAGAAAAATTTAAAAATTTAAAAAATGTTTTTTGAGCAACCTATAAAACTCAAACTTTAGTCTTATCCCTTGCGCTATATCCGCTATATAAGTTTACCAATTTTGGTATGTAATACTACATTTATTTATCTTTAATCGAGTACGGTATTATAACCTGGGGAGGAGCAAACGCTATCGTACTTATACGCCAAAAACATACCATAACACCTCTTCAAACACATATTTGCTCTTGAAAATGTCCAAACTGCTCGAGTTACCAAATGGCATATATAATATCTTACTTATCCCTTTCGCAAAAACAACTTTTGGCCAAAGAAATTTTGGATACTTTGCAACAAAGTTGTACAATGCACTTCCTCTGGCCATACAGAAGACAACTTATTTTAAATATATACACATCAAAATATGTTTGCTTATAGATAATTACATCAGTATAAACAGGAAAACTTTACACTGACAAACTCGGGCCGATTCACAAGATCCACATCACAACACGTATTCCACCAACCAACATCTAAAACGACTATTGGACAAAGAAATTTGCTATACTTCTCGATAAAATTATTTAATATACTCCCACTTGCAATAAAAACCGTTAAAAAAATAAATGACTTCAAAAGAAGAATTAAGATATGGATTATGAACATGGGAAGGAAGAACATAGATTCAATTTTGCAACCAAATAAAGATTAATGCTTGTAGTATTGTACATTCTTTTAGATATAACTTTATAATTTTCCTCTTGCAATAAAATAGGTATTAACTTATAATTCAAAGACAAAAACATGTGCAATGTGACCTTAGAACGGGGTTCCCCAGTAAGGACACATTATTTTCTTTTCCAAAACAATGAAAAAAAAGTAAAAAATAAAAAAGTTATTGCTATAGATATTAAGCATAGGAAATGTTTGAAACTTTCAAAATACCTTCTTTCCATTCCCGCGAAGGTTTCTGGATTATGCATTACAACCACATAACAAAACATTAAAAGTTTTTTAATCATTACAAAAACTCTTGCGAAACTATCAAAAATGTCACAATTTTAGAATGACATTTTGCAAAACAATGGATTGTGCAATCAAAATTCAATTTTCGAAACTATTTAAATTAATGAATTCATTTGAAGTATCTACTCACTTAATACTTGGAATCGAATCAAAAATTATAGATATTTTAAATAGGTACCCACGTTAGGTACCAAATTTGATTGCTCGATTTTCGAATACTTAAACTCTTTATCAAGTTTTTTTTTTTTACATTAACTCCACACAGAAGGCCCTGAGGAAAATAATTTCCCTCAAGGCCTATGTCATCTTTGAAGATGCTGTGTGGAGGGTAAAAGTTACGTAAGTAAGAGTTACTCAGTTTCAAATAACAACGGTGTTAAAGAAGTTTTCACCTCAAAAACACTTTCTTTGTTTGAATGGCATTGCAACGCACGCCGGGTACTAAAACGGGTTAAATATAGCCAAGACAAATCAATCTCAAAAATGTTATCAAAATCAATTTATAAGCATGCATTTCCAATGGTGCGATGCTGATAGTCTTTTAAACGGAATATTGTTTTGTTGTTCGTATTTTTATTGTCAATGTAAGCCAATTCAGCATTTTTAATCAATGTACCTTTTTCTAGAATAAAAAATATTAATTTTTCTTGCATAACAAATATTATAGAGCCGTCATAATGTTTGGATGACCTAAAAGATCCTGCCCGGCAAAAAACGCCTAAAATCTTTTATTTGAATGACTTGTGTATTTAGTTATTCAGGTAATTCGCACCCGACTCAAAGTTAAAGCAAAAGTCATTATTGATACAAACGATTGACCTGGGTGACCCAAATTATCCTACAGAGGCTTTGTTGATTTTGGAGATGTGAAATGACCTAAGGTATTCTCGGAATAAATTACTAAGCTAATTGTGGAAATTGCTGGTTCAACGCTTAAAATAATACAACAGTTCTTTGTGATAAATCAATGAAAGGAACTCGTTTAATTTCAGCTGGCTTATACGGGTTTAAGTAATTAATTAATTAGTGCCTTAATTAATGAAACATTTTCCAAAATTAGAAAGTAAGGTATGGGTACCGCCGCTTCGGGAACCATTAATTAGATTACAAACACCTCTGTCAAGGTAGTTAGCTACGTTTGGTGACTTAGCAGGGGTGCCCGGGTCCATAGGGTAATGTTTGTCCGGGTCTTGGCGATGGATGCTTCTACCCACTCACTGTGTGGCAGGCTGGATCGGGAGAAACTTATCAAGGGAGACATTTTGACCTCTCCAGCGAGACTCTCTTGGAATGTCGCCTTGCAACACAGTGGAAGGGGGGATTCATACGTCCGTGACTCCTGGATAAACTGACCCCCAAATTCCCACCCACCCCTTATTCCTTCTCCCTTCCAAGGATTTCCTCTCTTTCCTTTCCTGAAAAGACCCTCCACACAGCGTCTCCAAAGATGACATAGGCTGTGAAGGAATTATATATTTATTTATTTATTGCTTCTTCACAAGTTTATTAATTTTAGCATGTAATTATTAACCCCACTAGGGGTTGTTTGTCTAGTTTGTAGTTTTCTAGATTTGTCTAGTCTAGTTTGTCTAGTTTGTAGTTTTCTAGATTTAAGAAATATATTGTAAGTTTGTACAGCGCCCTTGAGGTGATTTGCCACAAAAACGGCGCTATATAAATAATCCAAATATTATTATTATTATTATTAGGGCTCGCCTGTATCGGTATATATACGGGGTACTATAATTTCGACCATCATAATGCCTATTGCGGTAGTCTAAAACCTGTAAAAAACTGTAAACAAAAGTTATTTTATGAATAAAGGAAAAAAATAACAGTAGGGTAAGAATTAATAAAATCACACAAATAAGTGGTTTCAATGTAATTTAAGGTAATGCATTATAAAATAATTAAAAATCATGCGTTTTTGGTATAAAAACTATATCGCTTAGAAATATTTTAGATGCTTTTATTAAATAATACGAGTACATTTTCCTTTCGAAATAATTGAGTATTTTTTTGATTAGTCTTTTTATAAACCCAGAAAAAATAAAGTATCGGTCCCATAAAAAATGCTTTTATATTCAAAATCCCCTACTTACAAACCCTTTTTGGGTTGTGGTTTTATTTTATGATTTGAGAAATTAAATTCTTTACAAAATTATCGTAAAACAGTCACTGAGTACATAGGTATCTAGTTCATTTTAAACAGAACTTATTTAAGAGACATATCTATAAAAATTAAAAATCAGAATGTGCAATTCATACGCAGTAGAAGTGAAACCTTTAGAAAACTAAAGTAGACAAGAGTGGGGAGTCTACGACGCACCGCACAAAGAGGACATCGATTATACTATGTCGTTCTCTCGCAGGCTAAATCCTACAGATGTTTGTCTCTTCTTAGTCACAACGGTGCTAAATAAGTGATCACTTCAATAATTTCGGCCCCATTCATTAAAATAATTCTGCATCATACAGTACACAAAGCAAAATTACAATTTTATTCTTAGGCGCAATAAATTAACGCGGTTAAACCCAGTTTTATTAACATAACCTGACATTTAGGTTAAGTAGACATTTACCCACCAATTAAAAGCACTCACCATCTTGCAAAGCCCATTTCGTTAATCCTCCAGTCCCGTTACGTAAAAAAACTTAACCTAAAAACCGAAAACGATCATCAGCAGATAAGTAATTGCCGTAAAAAATAAGGTCCCAAAGAGCAAAGCCACTCGTGAATCTTTCCCGTTAGTTGGCACACTTCGCTGTGTGTTCGCCGTTTACCCACAGAAGAAAGGCTGTCTAAAGCGACCGAATTTATCTCCATTGGGCACCAATTTAGCGGCACTGCCTTCGGTGCCATGGTTACTCATCTCAAACAAAAAGCTGAACCATCTTCAAATGAGCATTGGTGTGAAATGGTGAGAAGAGCATGTGCTGCGTAAAAAATGACAATTAGGATGAAGCCATCGTACAAAATCAAGTGGTTTTGTTTTGAAAATTTGATCGCTTAAAAGTATTATAGAAGCTTCAATTAAATATTGCGTGTAGTTCAATAGCCAACTGCCATAGGTCACCCCAAGTGGTTCGCTACGTTTGGTGATTTAGCAGGGGTGCCCGGGTTCATGGGGTGAAGTTTGTCTAGGTCTTGGAGGCGGATGACCAGGACACACTGAACCCCAGATTCCTACCCACCCCTTAAACCTTTTTCCTTCCCAGAACTCTCCTTCCCTTCCTTTCCTTAAAAAATCCTCCACACAGCATCCCCAAAGATGACATAGGCCCTGAAGAAAATTATTTTCCTCGGGGCTTCCTGCGCGGAGCTCATGTAAAAAAAGGACATATTTTGGCCCTTATAAAAATCGGTCATTTTTTTAAAAGTCTTTTAATAAGCCTAGAAAAAAATAAAGTATTCGGTCTATAAAAAAACACTTTCAAATGCAAACTCTCCTACTTATAAACCCCTTTTCGGATATAATTTGTTTAATGATTTGGCAAATTCAGTTTCATTTATAATAATCGCAAAAAATTGATATTTACGCCTGATATTCACAAAATAAAATATTTTCACGTTATTATTTTACAATACGGCCGACAGTCTACGAATTTGGATTTTCAAAGTGAACCTTATGCAGTCCACCAAAGGACTACACTTACTTGACACATCCATTTTGCATCAGTTCGGCCCGGCCGGAGCGGGGAATAGACGTACAGGCTCCGCGTATAGGCTTCTACTCGGTATTTCTGAAGGGTGTTGTTAAAGATGTCTATATCGTAAAATATAAATGAGGTCGTCTACAGTTTTCATTTTATTTAATAAAATATATACGTATATATGGAATATTATATGTATAATATGGAACTCATGGGACTGCACCACCCTCCCCGAGATCTGGAATAAACAATAAATAAAAAAATTAAAAATTATATTTTAAGACTTAACGTCATTAAAAATATTTTTTTGTTTTCTCCAAAAATGACAAAGATATGAGCTTTCAAAACAACCCTGGTAAAACGTATGCAACGGTGTCACGTGACGTCTCACTGAAAACGATTCAGTACTATTCATAATTCGAATGGCAGTGCTGTAATACCGCCGCGCACATACCGTGATGTCACACGTCTTTCGGCAAGCCAATATTTTGACTAAGCCGTCTTTGGTACTCATCGGTATATTCAAAAACATATAATGCTTTCATTAATTTGTTCGCTTGAAATTTTGCTAACGTCTCACTGAATGATCAACTTTTTTTAATTTAAAAAAAGAAATTCAGGCCCAATTTAAACAATACAGGCATTTCCTAGTAAATTTATCACAATGGTAAATGGGTTCAAACTTCAGAATAAGTAATATTGGGCTAGCTTTAAATTCTCAGAAAATAATTGGGAACAGGAAAAAAATTCAACACGCCATTCTTCGGCGGTTGGTTATGAGTTCAAATAATCTCATTAACTCGAAATCTCATAACATACATTCAAACTAACCCAACATCAATAATTTGTTTTAAACTGGGTTCAAGTCAGTTCTGCGAATCGACAGAAAGTAGTGGATAGTAAAAATCTGATATTAAAATTTTGTTTAGGCGATGTTTTATATGTAACGCGTGAAAATGAATCGGTTCTTTTATTTATTTTTATATATTGGTTACCATTACTCTTTTTTTCTTGACTTTTCCTTTTAAAAAGAAAGACAAAGGACGCTTTTATATTTTACCGTGACGACAATAAAGGCAATAAACGCACCTATCTTATCGCTGCAATGCTGCAGCTCTTTCTTACACATTAAATAATGGTGAAACCCACGAAATTCGAGTGACTGAAAAAAGCGAGAAAATAAGATACTGTAATCGGTCTCCTCTGAGTGCGGTGCATCGTAGCTTCCCCACTCTTGTCTTCTTAAGTTTTCTAAAGGTTTCACTTCTACCGCGAGTGAATTACACACATTGCGCATTGATTTTCTTCCTAGGGTCTACTGTGAGGAGCTAATGTAAAAAAAGCAATGTCTAAAATGTTGGCAATGTCGATTACATTTAGCGAGTTTACAAGCTACTGGCCGGAGAATTCACTATCTGCTAGTGAACTCGCTCAGTGCGATCATATTACTAGCTAACTAGCAGATTTTACACTAAAGAAGTTTACTAACAGATAGAGAATTCGTCGGCTAGTAGCTTGTAAATTCGCTCAATACAAGCAAATAGCGCAAACGTCATTATACCCCAAAAATAAACCACGATAAGATGTAATATTGTTCGTTCCATATTTTTCAACCAAATCTACGAAGGCGAGGGTCAAGATAAATAATAAAAGCTCTGTGTTTATAAAATTCATATATTCTCTTTCTATAATGATTTTGAGAAGTTTAAAATAAATATAATTAAGAAAATCCCCAAAAGAAATCCTGATGTATATTTAAAAGTTAGAGTTATTTTTCTAGAACACTCGTTCATCTCTAAAAACTTACCCGTATACCAATACTAGAATCTCAAAGAAACTAGTTTATAACTGAAAAAAATCAAGTTACTAGTTGCTTAGTGGGAACATAAATATAAAATTTATCACGATGTAAAAAGCTGTGGACATTAAAAGTTAAGAATATAAAAAATATTATCAAATTTATGTCAATTTGCAGTGGATGTAAAAAAACTTATTTATAACTACATAAAATCTATCATTACTATTTTTTGTTAGAATTTGTAGTTGTTCTTCTTTTATGGTGGTGTTTAGGCTATTTAGAAGAGGAACTGAATTGCAGAATTGCTGAGATATTGGCCATTCCATAATTGGATGTTTTTTTAATGTGAATACCGCACAAGAGTGCCAAATACTCCCAACTGGAGCCGGCGAGACTATGGCATCCCCATTTGAAGTATGTTTTGAAGCTGAAGGTAGTGAGGAGGGGAAGGGAGTAGGGAAAAGGAGGGTGAAGAAGTAACTGGATTTTCAAATTTGGTTAGCAAACATTGCTAAAGCCATTTCAAGCAACTTTTCAATTCTGAATGGTGGTGTTTCAACAGGGAGATACTGAGAGTATCTTCCTCTCTAGAACGCAATAAATTTTATTTGCATACGCCGGGAATCGAACCACGACCTTCGAATTGCTAATGGAGAGCCTTACCCCTTGACCACGGATCTTTTAATTTTCCATTTCTAATTTAATAAAAAAAATTATTTTCCTTATGTTAAATTGATTTTTCAAAGCTCCATAGCCCCTGATGGAATAAACAACTGAAAGTGATTGAAATATTCTGGAAAAAGCTGTAAAAAATTCTTAACGCAATATTAATTATATCTATCTCATTGTTAGATATAATTAGAGAAATTTTCAAGGCCATTGTGATTAAATTTAGAGGTTCAAATTACACAAGTGCTCTGATGATTTACACTGTAACGCTGTCCGAAACGTTGGCCGAGGAAGGAGCAATAAGGCAAAAATAAATTTATGTCCAAATTATTTCGAAAAAAGACTGGTAGGTATATGGAAGATCATTGTAAAAACATTAAGAGTTCAACATCAATTTTATCAAAGTAATAATTAACTTGTTAAAATAATTTAAAATGTCCACAAACCGTGAATATATAAATATTTATGATCATTAAAATCCAACAGGAAAAAATCCAAACGAGGTTTACCTGTTTTTTTTTCGGAAAAGGCGAAAAGTTTTTAGGTCAAACAGTCAAATTGATTAAGAAAATGATGTAGGAACGAGTTTACAGCATCTGCAGCCAACCTGGCCTTTGTGCGGAGACATTATTAGCAGAGAGAGCTTCTCTCCTCTTCCTGAGATAGTGACCATGAGTCGGGGATGCTAAATGGGAATTTTATTTATATGTTTTAATTATATCAATAGCTTTGTGTAACCTTTAATGTATTTACTATTTAAAAGCTTTCATTTAGACTATTAACATGACATACATTTTATGCGAAACATAAAAACGTATATACTAATTCATGAGTAGAGGGCGACCTAAAAATAAACACAGAAATAGAAAATCCAGGAAACAGACGGCTACTTCACACGCATTCTTCATTCGCATCTTCATTGCAAAACAAAACAATGAATGAAGTGGTGTAATTAAGAAAAATATGAAACATAGTGAAAATACATCAAAGAGCGTGCAGATAGGTAATAAAATGACAAAACAAAATATAGCACAGATGATAAAAACTTTCTTGAGGGGTGAACTTTTCTTTAATTATTAATGTATTTAATTGGGAGTAGAAAAAATAATAACAAAAACTGTTTTATTTTTCCTCGATCAAAATCAAAATCAAATATGGGTACAGGTGCCAATTTTTCATTTCAATTGATACGCATTGGTGACAGCTACATTTGGTAACCTAGCAGAGGTGCCGGGTTCATTGGGTGAGGTGTGTCCATGTCTTGGTGACGGATGCGCCTGCTCACCGTATGTGTGGCCGGCCGGAACAGGAGAGGCTGGTTTGGGGAGACACTTTGATCTCTCCAGTTAGTCTCTCTTGGCCCATCGCGTTGCACTGCATTGGAAGGGATGGATTCATACATCCCTTACTATACTGACCCTAAGATTTCTTCTCACTCCTCACACAAAACTTATTTCCTTAAAAGATCCTCCTTCCAGCGTCTCCAAAGATTATGTACAGTATTTTTTTGCCTTGGGGCTTCCTGAGTGGGATTAACATAAAAATAAAAAGAACATAATTTCGTCTTGTAGTTACCGATCCGCAAGTTTATGTTGTACTTTCATTATTATTTTTTATGAATTACACACTCCCTTATTTTTGTTTTCTTTTGTACGCAGTAGCGACCGACAGAAACTAGATTTTCAACCAAAAACATACAAAGAATCATTTAAACACCCAAGTTAAAAAAAAAAACAATCTCTACCCCGAAAATAGACTAGAATAACGCTGGTGTTAGACCATAATTCCGAATTAAAACGCTGCCTAGTTCCTAAATACCTCAAAAATACCCTATTTTACCCCAACTGGGGATGCCATAATTTGCCTCCAGACGCTTGGGAATAGTTGGAACTCTTAGGCGGTATTCAAGTTAAGCGTATATGTGCTTATACATGTATTGATGATTTTTAAATATAATATTTATGTAATGTAATTTTTTAATTGAACGTTAATTAAAATAAACGATAAATAAATTAATATTTTGCACAAAAGATATTGATAGAATTAAAAGAAAATAATCTCTCATTATATGAGCTTTAACAAGGAAGTGAGAGGCTGGACACTTGGTCACCCTTCCCCCTGAATCCGCGCAGATCAGGTTTGTTAGTGTGTTGGTCGGCTGGTTGGTTTGTGCGGCAGGCTGTGTGGGGGGGGGGGTACGAAGCCGACTAATGCCTGACCTACTGAGACTCCTTCCGCATTACAGCAGGGGTTACCAACATACGCACACATTCACATCACCTCACCAACACTGGCTTTCTGCAAACACTTAGTAATGCTTCTTTGACAAATACAGAAAAATTATCTGATCTGCTTTGTCTTTTTTGATGTTGTTTTGTTGGTTTTTGAAAGGCAAATTATCCGAAGAATTTTTTTTACTATCCTGAAATATTTCATCAAATCCTACAATTATAGTATCTCATAATTTTTCACGGGTTTGCGCTTGGCGACCGACGTGGTCTAAGGGTAAGGCTCTTGACTCGCAATCCAAAGGTCGCGGGATCGGATCCCAAACAAATTTTATTTGATTAATTTGTGGTATTTCAAAATTTTTAATTAATTATTTTTAAGAAAACAAACATTCCCGGGTTACGAATAACCCAACAATGTTTGAAAATCTCCTCAGTAGTCCACCACACTAATCGAAAAATGTTGCTTGTGTTGTGATGGAGGACTTAGCCAGCCGAAGAATTGAACAAAAATTAAATAATGTAAATCAGAATTAAAGATAAAGCAAATAATATTAGTTTTCAAATATAAAATAAAATCAATTCAAAAACAAAACACGGTCAACTCAAATATAATTAATTTAAGTGTAAAATATCATGAAAATAAATAATATTATCTAATCAAAAACAAAAACGCAAGTAGTAGTTTCTTTAATTGTAAATTTTCTTAGTTAAGATGGTGTGCGGTTGACTGCAGTCAGCAACCGCGAAGCACTGCAACGATGTCGATATTCGAATAGACAGTAGTATTTCGTTCCAAAGTTTTGATGACGAATAGATGTAACTACCCTCAAACACATCAGTTTTATGTCTCGGGAGAATGAGTAAATGGTCCTTTTGGCATGTAATGTGCATGACATTCATGGAACCACTGCAGACTGCCAAACAGACAGGCAGGAACCTTCGAATGCATCAAATTGAATTTCAATACGGTATTTTCAAATCAACCAAAAGTCAACAATTTTTATAAAATATTCCGACCGACACGGCGCGTCGCGACTATTGATAAATTTTGGCACCGACGCATTTATTTGGATATTGTCGTTCGTAATGCAAAATTACTGCCTTATTAGAAAACGGAGTTCAACTAACGAAGCGTTTAGAACAGAAATAAGTCGTATAAGCGATCCATAGATTTAAATAATTCAGTTTATTCGGTTCCATTTTTGAGAAACGAAAGTTCTTGAACTACGACTGAAGACTTGATTAACTAATTAATTGCCGTTTAGTGTCAAAAAGTAAATGCAGACTGCCAATGCATATTTAGGCTAGTATTTTAATTCAACATTGCATTTATTAACACTTTTAAATAATTGCTTGGCGTTTGACATTTCGTAACGTCAATTTATATAAAATACCTTCAGTGTTGCCAGCTTACTTCAATTTTTTATTTATGCCCTGACAATATCGGTTCGGTTTTCAACGGTAGAAACGTGCTAGGGACGTCGATATAAAATTATCGGAAGTTTGAATTTATTTAAATTTCTTTTTATCTAGGCTTCTGACTCACGCAATGTTGTCATTTTTGCCTCATCTGTTGAAGTTACTCCTACTAATCCGATATTGTAAAATTATCCATTTTTCCGTCCTAGAACTTCAGGTAAGAATATTTTATAAGAATGTGTTTGTTTGTTAATAATAAAATTAAATAGAGGCTAAGAACTTGTAATAAATTGCACAGCGCCCTTGGGGTGATTTTTAACATTGTCGGTGCTCTACAAATTAGCCAATCGAATAGTGTTAATTTCGAATAATATTAATAGGATTGCGTCTGCGTGGTTGAATTTCAGAACCCGGCATCGAGTGTATGTCTGACACCACGCCATACGCGCCGCGCCACAAATAACATCTGTGTACGTGGAACGTGGACGTGCCCCTATTTCCCAGTTACTTTCTTCAAGGCACAACCGAGGAACTGGCTAAGGGGCGCGGGAACCCTGTATCGTTAAGGTTTGACCGACCGCCACAAACATTCTTGCTGGTACTGCCAGACGACGAGAGGGAACCCTTTCAGACTGCAGATACATTTTTTTTTTATCTAAACATGTTTGTCTCTTCCCTTTCTTGTAGGTGCTTGCAGCATACGCAAGATACAATCCCCCGCAAGCGACCTTTGTCTTGTTTTTTTATCACCTTTCCACGCCATTATATAATGTTTACTAACATTGAATTAAGTTTATTATGTGAGCACTTGCATACTGGAGGTCTAGATTCGTTATAAACTAAATGTAGCTTCGTTCTTTCGAAAAAATTAGAGTCCTTGCGAGAGCCTTGAAGGAGTAACCATCTGTTACTTATACCAGGGCGGGTAAGTGGTGGATAACCTCCAATGTGTACGTGGAATTACAAACAAAGCTACCGTTGTAATTCGGTTTCGAATTAAAAAAAAATCGTCAAAAGATGTCGCCACTTTCGTCAGCAGGTCGAATGGTAACGTATCCCCCCCAGGTATAACTGCTACGAATTTGTGAATATGTAGTATTTCTCCGGATATGGAAAGATTGGCGGTGATACATAGTTGTATCAAGCGGCTGTATATTACATATGACATCATTGCCTGTCTCGGTTACTTTGTCCCAGTGACTAGTTACACTGAATGACAGTGGATCCGAGGAACGGGCTATTTTTGGAACCAGTTCCTACTAGATTTGCAAAATGGTCACCAACACTAACTGGGCGAAGCCGAACCAAAAACTTGCGGAGCGGGTTTTTAACTGCTAGTTATTATTATTATTTGTGTCGTTATGAAACTCTTTGCTTTATTCACAGTCTAAGACATTTAGAATTTTGAAATTACTCGTTTTTAACAACTCAATTGACAATTTCTTCAATCTTATCGTCCCTTATTTTTTTTTCTTTATTCAATGTTTTGATGGTTACATAATTAGTGAATTTTCGACAACCCGCTAGGCACATGTCCATGTTATGGTGGTTGATATTATTTTTAAACCATTTCTTCGTCTATCTGTTTTACATAGTGAACTCTTCTAATGTTAGTTATCTAATTCTTAGATATGTCTGAATCTGCTTAAAAATAAATAGCTTTACTAAGCCATACCTGTTAAATTTTCTTGACATATCTTGTGAGAAGCCCTGAAAGAAAGAAAAAATGATAAATTGAAATTATTAATGAATTTAATAAATGTAGTGGTTTAATTCCCCTGCCACCGAAATACGCCTCCGGGCAGAATATCATTTCAGGATATCAAACGCCGGGACTTTAATGTAAACTGTGAGATAAGGTCCTCATCTCGTTCCTCGTTTAGTTACTCTGTTGCCTTTAAAACCGCACGGAGTCCCATCCTTAACCGCCTGCTGCTGACTGGGGAGACCATCAGTGTGGAGACATTTATGGAACCAAAGAAATAATAAAAAAGAACTATAAATTACATATTACAAGACACCTGTCTTTCTTTACAGTGATTCCTGAACGGTCTCCGGTGACATTTTTTTTAGTCATCAAAAACCTTAAAAAATCAGTATGTGATGGGCAATTAGGGTTGAAGTGACGGTTTGAAAGAATACTCGTCTAAATGATTAGTGAAATGTGAAATAAAAAAAAATTGTTTGCATTTGAAAAATACATTTAAAATTTAAAAAATAATATCACCAGAGATTTAAGTGCCATTTACTTTTCCACTCCAAATAAGGTCAGGAATCACTGGTTAAAATTTGTAAGGATTGTCCAGTTAGACTCTGCGTAAAATCTTGTTTCAAAATAATATCGTTAATCTTCGAGGAAGTATTTCACGATTTCGAGAAAAAAAACTAATTAATTTTTTTTTGTATACAGGGTATTAAGCGACAAACTTGACTTACTTTATTTAACCAGTGATTCCTAATATTATTTGGAGAAAAAATGTAAATAAAATTTTGGTCTCCGGTATTATTTTTGATTTTTTTTTCAACAAAATCAGTAGGGATTGGACAGTCAGGGCGGACTCAGGTTTTAGGCAGTTACTCGACTGAGTGATCAATGACGATATATGAAAGAATTTTTTTCGTTTGATTTTGAAGAAAAAAAAATTGAGAAAAAAGACAGCGAAAAAGTGCAAATAATGATTGATAATGTTTCAATAAAATTGATCAATTAAGCAGGGCAACACATTTGAGAGCAAAATTATATTTAATTTTCTTAAAGAGCCTCTTTCATCAATACTATTTCCAATTGTATTGTTGGATTCCAGGGTGTTTAGGAACGTACCTGACTCACTTTAACCAGCGCTTCCTGGCATTGCTTGAAGAAAAAAATGTAAATGAAATTTTGGAACACAACGGATTTACTTCGTCAAAATGAAGGTACATGCGTCCATTATAAAAATTAAAAATAAATACGGGCAATGAACATTCACATATTTTATATGTACTATATTTAATATGTTGCCAATGTACATAAAAACTAATTAAATTGCACCATTGAACTCAAAAAAATGTTTAATAGATCAAGATTTTTTAAATTAATATTGTTTCTATATGCATTATATTCATTGATTGCTCGTATGTAATCTTACGTATAAATATGCCTATGAGTATTTTTAAGTATTTAAGTTTAATTTAAGTATGTATCAGTTTGTTGGCTGTGTTATATTAAAAGTCTATGTATTTTATGTCTCAGTTTTGTAGTCACTTGAAGTATTATTCTTCTTTATCTATTTTTAAAATTGTGGTTTCTCGTTATGTTTGTATCCTTTAGTTTTATACTGGGAAATTGACCTGCTTGGACAGTTTAGCTAATGCTTACAATGAAAAATAAAAAAATTACAAACATCGACTTTTTTCTCTTTAAAGAGTTTATATTTTATAATCTATAATTAAGACGTTTTTTGGCAGATTGTTGGCAAACAAACACTCTGTTTTTAAAACACAAAATTAATTCATTTTATTAACCGTTTCACTAGACGTAAGGTCTTAACAATATAAAAATTTAATTGATTGAAAAACTAAAGTGGTTGGTGAATAACTTTTTAAAAATTAGTGATTAAAAACAAAGCCTTAGTTTCATATAATATATCAAACCACAAAGTAATTGCTTCTACAAAAACACGGTGAAAATACTTAAACCAAATCTTAAAATCAAAATAGCTATTCCTTACCACAAATGGTTCTTGTTAATCACACTCTACAATTAAACATCTGCCCTGATGATGGTCACTGTAGCGCTGTCCGAATCGTTGGCTAAAGAAGGAGGTAGTGAAACACATCAGAATACCCCAAAAATAAATCACAATAATATTTTTGGTCATAAAATCTCAAATCGTATATCGTGGCTCCTTTTTCGGCGAGGGAATATTTTAATATATTTATTTACGTAGTTTTTATTATAAATATAAGATTTATCTTCTCATAGAAATAAGTATGGGTAGGTACTTCTCGTATTCCTAAAGGGTGTAACAGCACGTATCGTAAGGATTTTTATGTTTGAATTACAAACGTAGGCTAACTTCATTTTGATGTCCGCTGATTTTTTTTTCCATTTAAACCAAAAATATGTTCTTCAATCACGTGATAATCACGCTGTTTTGTGTGTTACTGTGCAGCTAGAACGAGACGGAGTGCTGAACACGTGACCCGCTTGATTATACCTGACTACTCAATTGCGATGTTTGATTAAAAAATATTTCTAATTTTTTTAATTGAAAAACAATGTCATCGGATAACAAAACGACATCTACATATTTTACTCCAATTATGTATAAAAATATCTATATTATAATAAACAAAATAAATTACGACGATCTACAACTATACCTATGTACTGACACATTGTATGTTCAATTCAATAAAATCCTTGTAAAACTTTGGTATGAAGGAATCGTTCGCAAAATTACCAACTACATAATGGTTATAGCCGTATTAAAATCTTTCGAGTATCCTGTTCACTTAGACATTCCTTATAAATTTAGGTCAACCGCTATTTTCTGGGGATTTCCCCCTCTCCTTCCCCCCCCTACTCCCCTTCGCACGTCCTGCCGAGTCCTCAACTCGAATTTGAATAAATAACGTTTGTAATTTTTAACGATTTCAAATTCATAGAAGGTAGATTTTTTAAATGATGATAGTGGATAGATTTTGTTACTACCCGAATTATTGCATAATATATACCTGCCTACTTTAGTATTCAATTATCTATGACCTAAATTGCTTCTTTGTCTACGGTCGATATGGGGAGGTGAATATTGAAAATTCTATTGGAAAGGGATTCAAATACGATGCCAACCCAGCCACTGACCGGCCAATAAATTTATATTTTAATTAACACACGATTTAAAAATAATATATTGTGTAGTTTATAATTTTATGTTAGATCTTCGTGGTCGAGGGGTTAATGTCCTCGACCACTAATCCAAAGGTGATTCAATGAAACTTTTTTTTTTTCGCTATTTAATACGATTTCATGCCAACTGAGAATAAAGTTAACTCAAAACCTCTTTGAAAAGTCATTAAAAGCTATGAAATTTTTTTTTTTTAAATAGCTCATAACCCTAACCTAACGTAACCTATTTAACCATTTTTTGTATATTGTTTTTCTTCATTCTTAGTGACTTTTCTAAGATGGTTCTGAGTTGGTTTCATTCTGAGTTGTCCGGTCACCAATTGGCTTACGTCATTCTTGGCATTGCCATCTGCTTACAGGAGAAGTGAAAAATTAAAGTAGAATATTTGATATTTTTGGAATAAATTTATGAATAAAATCTCAAATTATAATATTTAATTATTGAAGACTGAATTAGTGATTCTCAAACGAAAATTTGAAACAAAAAATCAAAAAAAGATTCGATCGCATCTAGGAAATGAAACCAGGACCTTAGCCTCGCCCGGGCTTTGCTCTGACCACTGAGCTAATTCGACCCTTTCCTCTTCGTTCATATTTATCCTCGACTAAGAATCACCAATATTATCTTCATTTTTCTAACACACATATATGGCCTACTACTTTTATGTATGATTGCAAATTTCTTCCCGAACCAAATGCCTTCTAGATATTGTCTTTGATAAGATATTGGATTACATCCATTTTTGTTTGCGACGTCTGTTGACTTTTCCACAAGTTTAGGATGAATTTTTTTTATTTAATTTTTGGAATAATTCATAGATATAAGCGAAGGAAATTTTCTGTTACAAATTTTCTTTTAAGAGTTGCTAATATTAACCGCAATGATTTAATTTCATAAAGACATTAACATGTTACGTATTTTAGGAAAATTAATCTTTGCATGGATTTTGATTTATGAATAATCTTGACGACCTAAAATTTTCAAATTGCAATTTTGTAGCGAAATTTTTCAACATTTTCACAGTAATGCGTCAAAGACACCGTTTTTTAACATTTATTTTTACCGTTCGTTGAAGTCGTTTTGCAGTTTTTTTGAGAATTGTTGGAGGTCATTAGAAAAAGATTTAAATTTTTTAAACGTGAGAAAAAATACATTGTTAAACTTTTGTCCCACTTTTAGTAACAGTCTTTGAAAGTAAGTCATCATTTGCGTGCATTTTAGAATTATGATGGCCCAACAAAAAATATAATTTTTCACTAGGCACAAGTAGGTACTTGACATTGATTTATTTTCATAATTTTTCGATCTTAAAATCCGGTTTTCATGAGTTGGTATTTGGACTATTTATTATAAATGACGTTAAAAAGGTTGTGGACTGGTTTGAAAACATGATTTATTTTGGGTGTTAGATGTTAAGGATGGCTATTCAAATTAATTTGTAATTTGGGTAAAACATTTGAAAATCTTTTTTCACTGTCTGTATTTAAAGTATGTGCGTTCAATTTTTATTTTCCTAAAAAAATTGTGCCTACCCAAATAGTTCTACGACGTTTCGGGGCAGTGACAAATTAACACATTTTTGTAAAGTGATATAAAACGGGAGCCAGTGAGACTGTGGCATCCCCAATTGGGGTGTGTTGTGGGGCTGAAGGCAGGACGAAAGGGAGGGGAAGGAGACGGGAAGGGAAAGGTGGGGAAGTATCTGATTATTCAGATCTGGTCACCAAATACGGCTAAATACATTTCAACCAACTTTTCAATTTCCAACAACCTTTTAACATTTTCCTTTTTGATTTTTGGTTTTTGGTTTTTATTACACTTTGTAAATTTCATGGTAACCTTTTAAAAATTACCAATAGTTTAGTGAGGCGGGTTTCTTGTTTGTATAGGATATTTTATTTCAATAAACGCCCGGGTTGCCGGCAAATTAAAAAAAAATATATATGAATTGTGGCATACACCAGAGCGATTCTGAGAGTACCTTCCACTCAGGGACATGTTGCAAATTCTTTTGGGTTTTATTTTAAATGAGTAAATTTGTAAAGTAAAACAAACTACTCCAATAAAATTTACGAGAACCTTATCCCTCGACCGCGGAGGCCATTCCAAATGGTTCCTTTAAAAACTCTGTGATAATCACTTGTTAACATCATCAAACATAATAATTTCGGTTTTGTGTTTGTGAGCGCATGTAATTCAATGAATGATTTGTTTTGGATATAATTTATCATTTTCAAAATTGGAACTGTTGTGCCAACAATTCAGGCAAGCGATTGAGTACGCAGTTCGCAGTTCGAAGGTCGCGGGTTCGAATCCCGGCGTGGAAAATAAATTTTATTTGATTAATCGTAGATCCTAGGTTCGAGTCCTAGATGTGAGCGGATCTTTTTCTGATTTTACTGTTCTTAGATTTTCGATTGAGTTTCACTAATATTGTCTTCAATTTATTAAAAATGTTTATACATTCGGCTGTTTAAAATTTTTTTGTGAACACATGTCTAGTTTCATCGATCAAATTTTCAATCTACAAAATTGTACCATTACATATTTATTTACTACAAAGTTCCCATATAGTTCTCCAAACTACAATAAAAACTATACACGTGTTGTAATTTGCTATTTACCGCTATTACCAGGTCGGGGCCCACTCGCTTGGCCCGGGGTAAAAGGGCCTGAATAGTGTAGTGTATTCCGATATGAGGTGGGCTGACCTTTGGAAACGGACACAACGCCCTCTGGTAACGGTATTTGCGGTGCATTTTTGGTGATACTCAATGTTGAGTTCGCGAGGCAGAATCGGATTTGGAAAGGTACCTATATACATATTGGCAATTTCGAACTCTCAAATTTCACGTTGAAAAAAAATACACGAATATAATTACATTTCTAGCGCAGATCCGTGAAAATCATGGGATATTACAATTGTACGATTTGTGAATCTGAAAGTATTTAAAAAATATACATACATTTGGCCTTTCAAAAACAAAAGTTGTCAATTTTCAAGACGACGGGAGATTTATCTTTCGAATGAACAACGTTCGCTTACTCGAAAAATTATGAAATCTGTCAAAAATTTAAAAAAAAATACAAATTTCAAATAAAGGTTTATAAATTAATTAATCAAAATAATTTAGGTATCGTCGGAATTGTTCGCACAGTAAGAATCGAATATGAAAATTACACTTAAATTTTAAAAAAATCGGAACTTTTTAGTTCATTGAATCGGAAGCCTATAAATTCCTGTGAACAAGCTGTGTAAATTGCGTGTCGCCAGAGTTCTTTTTTCGAGAGCTTTTATTACTTCTGAAAATCTTTAAATTTGAATTATTGCGCAATGTTAAATGTAAATAATACAGTTTGACTTCAGTCAATGCTTCATGGGTTTTAACTCGACCGTTTTGCACTTCATCTGTCCGTAAATTTGATTGTACCATTTCCGTTTCAAGATGGAGGCCGTTTTAATTGTTCAATATAGATTATTTTTCAAATGTGAAATCATTTTGTTTATTTGGGCTTTCTTATTCGAATTTTAAATATTATGATACCTACCAGCCTGAAGACAGTTTCAATAAAGAATTCTCGTGAACGCGATAGTAAGAAAAATGCAAAAAAATGGTACACAAAATTTTATACGGCTTGGTTTAAATAGGTATTCAAGTTTCTACTAAATAAGAGATAATTGGAATCATAATTTGTTGAACGTGAGATCCACTGTTCACATAACTACTAGTCTATATTGGATATGTAATCGAATACACTTAAAATGTTTCCAAATAAATGAATGACGCATTGTTTTACATTTTAAATTTCATATTAGGGAGGCGGGTATGGGTACCGCTGCCCCGGGAACTATTTATTGGATAACTAACGCCCCGTCATAGTGGTTCGCTACGTTCACACGTCCGTCATTCCTAAATACGTTGACCCCCAGAATTCTACCTACCCCTCAATTTTTTTTTCTTCTCAGAACTTTTTCTCCTTCCTTTATCTAAAAAAACCCTCTGCACAGCATCCACAAAGATGACACAGGCCCTGAGGGAATTTTTTTCATCATGGCCTCTTGTGTGGAGCTAATGTAAAAAAATATATATTTGTTAAATTAAATAGATTTCTTCCCGATTGTTAATAGGGGCCAGTTTTTGCCTAATTCATCCCTTCCCTTCCCTACATCGGAGTCATCTTTCACATGTAAAATAACCAGTTTGTCTTGCCGGCAGCCCACAGGACGGGATTTAGGTCACGAGCATGCCCAGAATGCCAAACGTACAGCGCTATGCCAAATTTAATACCAACCGCTCCAGTGCTTATATTTCCGGGTAACTAAACTACAATGGACGAATAATTGATAGTCCAATGGCGTGGATAGCGTCTGCAGGCTGAATGTTGTATAATGTGGAACCCGAGTCTTGAAGAGACCCATTTGAAGTAGAGCCTGTGGAGTTTTGATGTTTTAGTGTCTTCTGACAATGTAACTGTATCGTAATTTACCCGTATAATAGGCTACCAAAAAAATTACAAAAACAATATGCAACACAGCTCACTTTACTAGGGGATGAAGTGTTATAATGCACTGCCGAAAACTTTAAAGCGTACAACAATTGGTAGATTCAAGATATTTTGCCGGAACCACGTTAAGCTAGAGAAAATATAGTATTTAATTCACATAAGATATAAAAAAAATAGTCACTTGTGAATTTTGATAAACAAATTACTAAGACAAAATTCATTTGAAAAATCTAAATTAAAAATAATTTAATTATGTAGTGTGTAATAATTTAAATCAGATTCGTTCGGATTGTTCTGGTTTGTGAATTTGGTTGTGAAAACTATAAAAATGTTATCTTTTTATCAGTTGGTGAAATTTGGTCGAATTCAAGGGCTGAGGTTTTATGCCTTAGGTATGCTAAATTTTCATGGGATATCAAATGGGTTGTCAAAAAACTAAACCCTCACTATTTGCCTAGGGTCAAAAATTTTATCGTTTAATATTTTTGATAATTCAAATAATTTGACTTCATTCAAATTAATCGCCAGTTTTAATTTATTCCGGGTTATACATATTTTAAAATTGTAAAACGGAGCAAGCATTTTTTGAGTTTATACTTGGTTATACAAATTCAAAGATGTGAATCGGAGGCAGCGAGTTTTGAGATATAAGTACTTGGTAATACAAATTTTGAAGTTGTAAAATGGAAGCAGCGAGTTTTGAGTTTGCTGGGATACACGAATTTAAAAATTGTGAAATGGAGGCAGCAATTAATAAAAGTTTTTGAGTTTTCACTGTGTTTTTCAATTTGGGAGGCGGGAATGGGTACCGCCGCCCCGGGAACCTTTATTGGATAACCAACTCCTCTGCCATAGGTCACCCCAAGTGGTTCGCTACATTTGGTGATTTAGCATGGGTGCCTGGGTTCATGGGGTGAGGTTTGCCTAGATCTTGGAGGTGGATGACCAGGACACACCTGAACCCCAGATTCCTACCCACCCCTTAAGCCCTTTTCCTTCCCAGAACTCTCCTCTCCTCCTTTTCCTAAAAAAACGCTCCACACAGCATCCCCAAAGATGACGCTCGTATATGAAGCTCGTGTAAAAAAAAAAACTAATTTTAAAATGGCGAGTTTTGAGTATATACCAGGATATACAAATTTATAAGTTGTGAAACGGAGGCAGAGATTTTTATAAATGATTTAATTGGAATTTTTTGCGTAATATTATTTTACAAATACTATTTTCCGAACATCTCAAGTGGAATCCAACTCTACTTCTACACCTAGTAAGTGCTTAAAAACATATCCATTTGGAAACCAATATCATTTTACAGCCATTTATAAATTCTTATATGAATAATAGCAAAATTAATATTTGGATAACTTTTGTAGAGCCAGTTTTGTGGAAAATCATCTCTAGGGCGATACACATTACGAATCATCCGTATAATGCGTCTATAGTAATATTTCCTCAGCACCTATTTCATCTTTAGGGATGCCGTGTAAAGGGTATTTTTTAGGAGAGGAAGGAGTGAACATGAGTATTGAAGAGTCCTACGTTGTACAAGGGACGAAACACAGAGGCTGGAAAATCGTTCCACAGACCACAGCCGAGCAGCTGTTATTATAGTATGCTTTCTGAAACTTTTTGTAAAAAGTTAGAGAGGTTCCAGGAATTCATATTTGTACAGCGCCCTTGAGGTGATTTTTCACTAAACCGACGCTATTTGCATTATCCGATTTAATAATACTAACTATTATTGCTGAACTTAAGAATGAGAATAAAAACGATCCGTACTTACTTGATAACCGTTCACAATGTTGGGTGCATGTTTGGCGTGTTTCTTCACGATGAAAATATTAAGATAAACTTTTTAATCTTACTTTAACTCAATTACTATGTATTTCAATCTTAATATATAAAAATGAATGTTTCTTTGTTTGTCGTCCTTTGTGCGGTATCTAAACCATTCATCCGATTGTGGAAGATGGGGACGTGGAAGGGGGAATCCACAGGACGGGGGAATGCGGTAAAGGGGGAAGGCGGGATATGTAGAAGGGGAACGCGGGAGGAGAAGGGGTCGTGGGATGGGAACGAGGGAGGAAGGGGGACGCGTTGGAAAGGAAAAACAGGAGAAGAGGGACAGAGGGGTGGGGGACGGGTGAGGGGCAGAGGGAGAGGCAAAAGAGACCCGGCAACGGTAGGGGAATGCAGGGATAACACAGGTCGGAAAACCTTACGATTTATTCGTGTACGCACCGGACGAACTAGAAATATTATGTGTCCAAAAGGACTACAATAAACGGAATTAAAACACTAACACACTTTTTTTAGTTGCATTGCAACGCATACCGGGTGATCGCTAGTGTTTAATAATTTTGTGAAACAGTAATCATGAAGTAAAAAATATGCTATTTAAATTATATACAACCCATACGGAAGAATGTTTTTATGCTAATTTGATTTTTATTATTGAGGTATGTTGTTACAGCATTCTTATAACTACATTCTTGAACACATCTACTACTTCAGAGAAAATATTGCCAACTGCATGCAATCTGGGTACAAGCGAGAACCTAAATGAAGTCCTGATATTGTTATTGCAATTAAAAATAATTTTTGATCGAATAATTGTGAATGGCTCATGGAAGGTAATTAGCCTTAGTTTTCTGCTAAACAACAGATGAAGATGAATATGAAATCATTACCGCAATTTTTTTAAATATTTATTTAGCCAAGTAAGAAGAACGAAAAGGCACGCGGGCCTCACGAAACGGGTTCACGGGCCGCAGATTGCTCGTCATCGATCTAACTGATATTAGAAATTGTTCTTTTTTACTGCTTAACCTTTTAATACCTTATAATAATATTTATTACATTACGTAATTTGAATATTCCAATGTGTTTCGGTAAACTGGTTAGAATCTGTCTTAAAATCCACTTAGATTAGATTAGTTCGACGTTATTAACTTGGGTAAACGGCATTCAGAGAGGATCAGTCAACGCATTATTGACAAGAGTTTATCAGGAAAATTCATATAAACTAATGAGCATGCTTTCATATATTAGGCACCTGTTTTGCATCAAGAAAAAAACGGTAGTCAGGAACATTAATTTATACATTATTAAAGCCAAAAGGCAGGAAGCTCGTCTTCAAGTTGTATTCATAGAGTTCAATACCTACAGCGGTACAGACGCTTTTATTTTTAGATCCATGGTTTAAAAAAAATATATTTTTTTTAAGTTCTGTAAGATTTACCAGAGGTTCTACAGCTTAGAAGTCTTGGGAAGACCCAAAACGCGTTGAGTACGCCTGCTCACAGGGGAAATTGAAAAAAATCACATCAATTGATTGTCTGTAAATTTGTTATTCCGATTTAGTTTCAAGATGGTGCCCGTATTAATGGTTCAGAAACGATTCTTTCTTCTTAGCCTTTTTTTTCAATTTTATTGTAGGTTTCACTTGCCTGGTGAAAGTTTGAAAAAATAATTGCCATTGTGATAGTGACGTTTCGTTGAACAAATTGTATATTCTATGTTTTAAATAAAAAAAAATTACATAAAATACATTAAGTAGGTAGGTATTTACATTTAGGTACCTACTTACATATCTTATGATTTCTGAGGAAATTTTGATTTTGTTTTATTAAATAAGAGAAAAATAAAAACATACTTATGTAAGGTATTCTTAAAAGTTCAGAAAACTCTGTTGCTACGCGACGGCTACACCAAAACTAAACATTGAAAACCACATTCATTTAACCAATTATTAATAATTAATAATAAAACCTGGCCTAAAGATTTGAGGTTTAACCGCAGGTACGCTTCTGTATACATAAAAACACACTTCACCACATTCATACACATTGTCATCTGCCCTGACGATCGCACTGTAACGCTGTCCAAAACATTGACTAAAGAAGCATCACGGCAAATTAACCCTAAAATTAATAAAGGTACTATTTTTCTATTAATCGAAAAAAACGAATTAATAAATTTATTTAATAAGAATTATTCTAATCAAATCCTTGTCCTATTATTCGTATATCATAAAATTTTACCGTAAAAATACTACCGTATATCATAAAATTTTGTTTTTGCTTTCCCAAACACTTTCATTACGGAACACATAATATAAAAGTTCTTACATTTGTTATCCACAATACAGAAATCTGTAATCAGGGCTTAAAAATGTTGGGATTTATAACTAGGCTAACTAGAAATTTTAATAATACAAAGTGTATTATACTTTTATATTTTGCCTACTTTAGAAGTCCAATTAGAAGTAAAATTCTCCCGTTTGCAACCCACATTATAATATTTTACATGTACAAGCTGTTGAAAGAATAAAAACAAATTCTTACGTTTTCTAAATTTTTAAAAGGGTATTCCAGCAATTATGTTGAACTACAACACTATTTTAAACGGTATAAATATGCTCAAATTGTCAGAAAGAAGAATTTTCACTGACTTGGTATTCCGATATAAAATTCTAAATGATTTAATTGATAGTCCGATATTGCTTGAATTGATAAGCTTCCGGATTCCATCACGTAATACTAGAGGTTATGATTTATTTGAGGGCAGAAACTCTGGGACTAACTACCTGCCACATATGTATTCCTCTTTGCCCAGAATACTAGTGGAGGGAAACAATTATATAAAGTAATAAACACGATGGTATAACTTTATTTAATTCCACTTTTTATTTTCTAATCCAACTAGTTTCGGTTCAACCTGAACCTTCAGTGAAGAATAAAAATATACTGAGTATATTTTTATTCTTCCCTGATTAATGAATTAAACAAAGTTATACCATCGTGTTTATTATAATTATGTATTCCCACAATGTGTTTGCTACATGTGAAAATTTAATTACATAAAGTCAGTGGACATCTTCAATTTATCTTTAAACAAATGTAAAATATTGTTATTGAGGCAGTTCAGTTATGTACAATAAATACTGTGTATTTCTAAATACGATACATATATGTAAAATCCCCGAAAAAGGGCGTTTATTAATAAATAAATAAAAAATGTATACAAGGATTAAATAATAGCACTTTCAACAAGTGATTCTAATTGCAAATTGTCTCTGCGTGCAAATTGTAACTAAAATTATCTAATAAACAATAAAGAAGTGTCAATCTCAAGTGATCTCCCAGAGTGTGGTCCTGTGTATATTCTACACTTTAAAACAGCATCACATTCATTGGTCAAATGCATTGTGCACATAGTTTTGTTTTAGTAATTGATGAACCGGTGGACGCAATCTGTCAGCCATTTGTTGTCATAACACTTTGTCTAGTCTGTAGTTAGTAGTACCTAGTAGTAAGATAAATATTACAAAAAATTGTTCAGCGCTCTTGAGGGAATTTTCACAATATTGGGTCTATACAAATCATCTAAATATTATTATTTACATTTCATTTGTCTATAACCTCCTAATAATTATTCGGTACATTAGTACGAAAGAAAGTTTAAAAAAAGAGATCTCGCTGATGACGTTGATCATTATTAACTCTAACTACTATTAGTGACTTTTGCCTTTTGGCAAAAATAGAGGAAGATAAAATTGTTGGATAAAAAACCTCTTCTTCAAATAGAGTTTAAACCGCATTGTTACTACAGTTGAATGTGTGTCGGATCTGCGGTCAATGTTCTGTGCCACCGGCTCTCAACATTTCATATTGCAATAATTTTATTTTTATTTTTTATGTGAGTACCGTACAAGAATTTCAATATAAAACATCTGGAATCTGTGAGACTACAGCATCCCAAATCGGTGTAAGAAAGGAGCTGGGAGGAGGAAGGCGGGGAAGTTCCTGACTTTTCTTATTAGCTGAAAACCAAACACGGCTTTTCAAGCAACGTTTTGATTCTGAATAATGGTATTTCACCAAATATACCTACCGAAAGACGGGATTTGTTTCCTCGTCTTCCAGATTCGTAGATGAGAACCGCAACCATTCAAGCTCGTTTTCTTTCACATGTTCTTCAAAGTGGTTTTAGCTATGAATAGTTTCAAGGTCTTAAAACCCAAACAAAACTCAACCGTTCCATTCCGATTTTCTTTCGCATTCAGTTTCACAACACTTTTAAATAAGTTTTTTTTCATTAGCTGCACATGAGACCCTGAAGAAAACAATTTACCTCGAGGTATGGGATGCTGCGTGGAGTGACTTTGCAGGGAAAGGGTAAGAGGAAGTTATGTAAAAGAAAATAGTTATGACGGGTGGAAAGGATTCTGGGTTTCAGTGCGTCCAGGGGTGACGGACGTGTGAATCCATTCCTCTCAATGCGGTGCAAGGCGATAGATCGAGAGAGTCCGGCTGGAGAGATCAAAATGTCTTCCTCAACCAGTTCTCCCGACCCGACCCTTTATGCAGTAGACGGGCAAACGCCTCTGCTGCCAAAATCTAGACAAACCTCACCCCATGATCCCAAGAATCCCTGTTAAGTCACCACACGTAAAGAACCACTTGGGGTGAACTGAGATGTTAGTTATTCAATAAATGTTTTCTGGGGTGGTGGTACTCATTTCCGCCTCTCAAATTGTGAAAGAAATGCAATAATAATTGGCAATTGAAATTACCTAGACAACATGCATTAAGGAAAGCAATTAAGAAAAATACAGCATTATTTTGTTTTCCAAAATTATTCATGTAAACAAAACAAATAAAACCGAATATTTGCATGGATACCCGAAAGTAGATACACAATTAAAATAATGTATATTTTTTCTCAACCAATTTCCAAAATTAATGTGCGGATAAGGTTAGCGAAAGGTAATTTGGAAATTCAAGGAATTAAGCTATTACGGTCGGCGGATTAGTCATAATATTTTCATTTTTCAACAATTAATAAACCTATTTAGTTTAATGGCCGTCAAACTAAAATTACCTAAACAAATGTAAACACCATTAATTTACACATAAATATTAACAATATTGAGTCACGAATACAGAATATTTTGAATACTGTTTGTTACTACGCAAGGATTACACTAAGTAAGAATCCTTTTTAAATATCTGAAACAAACGACATGAATAGATCGACAAACATAACGTAACGTATATTTTTAATACAAAAATTTAACGTTTCGATAAATTAGTCGTTTCTTTCTCTAATTAATTTTATTTTCGTTTCTCTATTGGCCGCCTGGAAATCAAGTAAAAATCTACATAAATCTTATCAAATGTACTTATTTTTTAAAACATATTTTTTATGTGAATACCGCAAAAGAGTCCAACTGCTTCCATCTGGAGCTAGTGAGACTATGGCTTCAATAATTGGGTTATGTTGTGAGGCTGAAGGCAGCGGGGAGGGGAAGGAGATGTTAAGAAGACGGTGAGGAAGCGCTAGGCTTTTTAGATCTAGTCACCAAACATGGCTAAAGGCATTTTAAGAAACGTTCTGAATTCTGAATTATGGTCTTACTCCAGAGCTATATTGACAACATTTTACACTTTTACATTTCTGGACGTGCCGCAAATATACTATACATTATTTTCAATAGATTAATTGTAAAATGACACAACAATTATATAAAATGTATTTGTGCACGCTGGAAACAGAACCGCGACCTTTGGATTGCTGGTCGAGAACCTTACCCTTCGACCAGAGGCCTTAGTCACTTAGTGAATTTTTTGTAAAATCTGAGTAAATATATATTACGTCATTAAAGTTGATTCTGTTGACATTTTGACGTTGACGTTGTAACGGCCACTTTCGCTAATTAGAACTAAGGGAACGCTGAGTCAAGTAAAATTGCTTTGCAGGGTGATACTAAGAGTATCTCACGCAATGGAAAAAATATACGAATATACTACGGTTAGAAAAAAGTTTCATGGCACGATATTAATTTTTAAACGTAAGTAGTTTTCTACGTAGGTACAAAAATTTCACATGTAAACAAAAAAGATGCACTTTGAAAGTAAATACCATGAACAGGTTAAAGGCTTTTGAGTCCCATGGACCAACATGATCACCAACACAGAAATTCTCACGTGGGATAGAGCAGATAGAGAATTGCTCACATTAATAAACATACTTCGAGGGGAGAAATATTACTTGCTCCAATTAATATTAAGAGGCAAGATAGAGGGTCGCCGAGGGCCTGGTAGGAGACAAATGTCTTGGCTGTGAAATGTAGAGAGTGTACCGGTATTAGAAGTTTGGAGGAGTTAATCTGGGCAGCGCGAGATAGAGATACATTTACGAGAGTGATTGCAACGTCGGGAGGACCTGACAGGGCACACGTAAAAGAATTAAAAAAAGTTGAATTTTATTTCAGTTGTCATGGTAGCTCAGTAATTTAGAGCAGAAAATCACAGTCAGGAAAAAAATATGTGCACGATTTTATTTGATTACGCGATTTTTTTTAGTAATATTAATAATACTTTATTGAAAGCTTGGGAAACTTTGGATTCTAAAATTTCTCTTGGAGTTGACTCACTCCATCGGATGCCAAAAAGTAGGAAAAAAACATTTCACTCGCCTTTACTATGGTAGAAAAAACTCCGCTTTTCTTCACCGATGTCCCAAAATGGAACATGAATGCTTCGGGCGTTCTTCTTTCAAATAATTCAAAAATATTCTATTTTTAAACTATCCAAGCACGAATTTTGATTTAATAAATTGTAAGACACATTCCATGAAAATTCCTTCTTACACCTTCTTATTTCTAAAAATGTACTCGTATGCTTAGATATCTACCTAACTACCTACTCTATCTTAGTAGAGTGGTAGATGCTCTCAGAACTGCCTTGGCAAAACACTATCAACAAAAATCGGAACGTAGTTTGAAATGGCTTTAGCCGTGTTTGGTGACCACATCTAAATAGCCAGATAATTTTCAACTCTTTTTCCCATCTCCTTACCTTCCCAACTCCCTTCAGCCTACCAACACGTCTGGTATACAGACAGATACAACGGGTCACGGGCCAAATTTTAAATTTTTTTTTTATATGAATATTGCACAAGCGTCCCAACTGCTCCTGTCTGGAGCCAGTGAAACTGACTCCATACGTGAGCATGGATTCCCAATTGGGATATGTTGTGAGACTGAAGGTAGTGGGGAGGGGAAGGAAATGGGGGAGAGGAAGATGAGAAAGTATCTGGCTATTCAGATCTGGTCACCAAATACGGCAAAAACCATTTTAAGCAACTTTTCAATTCTGAATGGTGATCTTAGACCAGGGCGATACTGAGAGTATCTTCCACTTTGGAACGTGCCGCAAATACGCTATATATTATTTTAAATGAATTAATTGTGAAATAACACAAATTAATCAAATAAAATTTCTTCTTCAAACACAGCAAACTTATTTTATGGCACCATTTTAATTCAAAGATAATTAAAAACTTCGTTTTTACCACTTTTATTGTTTACAAAACTTACACGCTTCGTGAGCCAAGCTCACTTCTTCAAGGTTTACTAAATAAGTTAGGTAGTAAACCCTTTCGTGAGCTTGGCTCACGAAACATGTTTTGTAAACAATAAAAGTGGTAAAAACTAAGTTTATTGTTAATTTTGAAATAAAATTTATTAGCCACGCCGGGATTCGATCCCGCGACCTTCGGATTGCGAGTCTGGAGCCTTGTCTATCATGAAAATTGAAGTAGGGATCTCAATCCTCACCAATCAGTAACCGACTCAAGAAGAATTATTTTTATATGCTTGTTGGGAACGGCTCACGTGCGTTGCATGATGTGTCTAGACAAAGCTATACATATATACATGTTTGAAAATAATTTGTTATTCCGAAAATCACGAAATTAAATTAAATACTAAATTTGAAATTACTCAGTCTGCTAGGCGAAAGCGGCTTAGCTTTTAAGCATCTGTTAAATACTTCATTTTATGGTTCTTAAACAATTAGTAAAATAACTCTATCTTCTTTCTTGGGAAAGTTTCATTTTACAGCTGTTTTAACAATACGGTAGTCGACAGGAGCCAGTCACAATAATTAGGGAAAATATTTTTATGACCCTGAAAGGTCTTGCAGACAGAAGTCATATTTCTTGACGCTCCCCTGAAAGAAACCGAGCTGTAAAATAGAGTTGGTTTGAGAAAAGGATTTCGGGTTAGCTGTAATAATTATTATTAATACTGCCGCTGCTAATGTAGCCGTTATAATACGCAGAAAACAGTTAAGTTGTGATCTTAATGCGTTTATCTTCTACCCATAGGAAAACGTCCCTAAAATTCAAAGCTGTTTCATAATTTATTAGCTGTTGGCTAGTTTTTAAATGATGTACAGCATGGGTCGGCAACCTGCGGCCCGCGGGTCGCACGCGGCCCGCGAGGCGTCTTGGTGCGGCCCGCTAGATTCTAGCCACGACGCACGTGACGGACGACATCAACGCATGTGACAATTTCAACATTGAAAGGAAGCGAGAAAGGGGGCGAAAGGATAGCGATACAACTTCAAACTGAGTTTGAAAACTGGTTTGCTGATTTCAAAAAGATCTCACGTAAGATGGAGATTATCGAAAACCCTTTCGCAGTGGATGTCGATAATGTACCAAGCGATTTGTAAATAAACGTGATAGATTTGTCTTCTGAAAACCACAAGTAATTGAAGAGGTTTGCTCAGCAAATAATTAATATCTTTCGTTGTACTATTTGTAAAAAAAACTTTTTCAATTTCGAAGTATCAAAAAAACAAACAATGTTCTCGGTTATCGGATTGACATTTAGACGCAATATTACGCGGCTCTACTCCAAAAATGCAAGCTAATATAAAAACAAAGTGCAACCTTAATGCAACCACAAAAATTTTATTGATTTTATTAACAACTACAATAAATGTAGTAAAAATATACATTAAGCGTTTTACGTTTAAAACTAAAATATTTGTACAAAAAATTGCAGGTATTTTTTTTACATTAGCTCCACATAGGTGACGTGAGGAAAATCCCCTCAAGGCCTTTGCCATCTTTGTGGATGGGATGTGAACGGTGTCTTTAGGAAAGGAAGGAGAGGAAGTTCTGAGAAGGAAGGGAAAGGGGTGGGTAGGATTCTGGGGGTTAGTGTGTCCAGAACTGACGGACGTATGAATCCATCCTTCCCACTGCGGTGCAAGGCGATGTTCCGAGAAAGTACGTTTGGAAAAGTCAAAGGGACTCTCTTCACCATTCTTTCCCAATCTGGCCTGCCATGCAGCTGGTGGGCAGACGCATCCACCGCCAAGACCCGGACAAACCTCACCCCAAGAACCCGGGAACCCCTGTTAAGTTACTAAACGTAGTGAACCACTCGGGGTGACCTACGGCAGATGTGTATATTAACCAATAAATGGCTCCCGGGGCGGCGGTACCCGTACCCGCCTCCCAAATCGGAATAGTTATACTGTAATGACATGTGACCCAAGTGCAGCCCATATTCATCCCCAAGTAAAATATTTGGCCCTTTTACAACAAAAGGTTGCCGACCCATGATGTACAGCGTTCTTTTAAAATGTGAAACATCATTCATTCAGAATCTTAGATGAACTCTTTAGGAGAATCTCTTTTTTGGACAATGGGCATCTTTAACATCAAAAAGTTTATCAAAACAAATTTACAAGTATGCATTTCTGATGGTGCGACTCTGATTGTCTTTTATTTTAAATGTAATATTGTGGTGTTATTTGTATTTTTGTTATAAGCTGATTATGTTATAATTTCGTGTAATAATAAATTCCTGCAATAGAGAGATGAATAATAAAAAAATACTTTTTCGGCTTAGAGCCTATTCCTGTAGTATAGAGCATTCATTGTACCATTCGACTGAAAAATTATAAAATCCTGTTTTAAGGTATACGTACAAAAATCCCAACCAAACTTAACCCAATAAACTTTTTATGTTTAAACAATATTATCACAATTTGGAAGACGAGTATGGGTACCGCCGCACCGTGAATCATTTATTGGATTGGATTTATGGAACCAACACAAGGTCACCCCAAAGGTTTAGCTAAAATTGGTGATTTAACAGGGGTGCCCGGGGTCACGGGGGGAGGTGTGTTCGGGTCTTGGCGGCGGATACGTCTGCCCACCTACTGCGTGGCAGGCCAGAATTTTTGGCCTCTTCAGCAGGACTCACTTTGGAAGGACGGATTCATACTTCCGTCATTGTTGGACACACTAAACCCCAGATTCTTACCCACCCTTATTTTTCCTTCTCAGAACTTCCTCTTCTTCCTTTACCAAAAAGACCTTCCACACAGCATCCCTGATGATGATGATTTTTTTTTTACTTCCTGAATACCGCACAAAATTCCCAACTGCTCCCGTCTGAAGCCAGTGAGACTATGGCATCCCCAATCGGGGTATGTTGTGAGTCTGAAGGTAGTGAGGAGGGGAAAGAGATGGGGGAGAGAAAGAAGATGGAGGAGAGGAAGGTGGGGAGTACCTGGCTATTCAGAGCTTGTCACCAAATACGGCTAAAGCCATTTCAAGCAACGTTTCAATTCTGAATGGTGGTCTTACACCATGGCGATACTGAGAGTATCTTCCACTCTGGAACGTGCCGCAAATACACTACATATTATTTTTAATTAATTGATTGTGAAATAACACAAATTAAATCAAATAAAATTTATTTGCCACGCCGGGATTCGATCCCGTTAGTTTATCTACGAAATAATAAATATAGATTTCTTTAGGATTCGTATTCATAATCGAATAGACGAAAATTTTTCAGGACGAAAATTTTTCAGACACATAAATTAAATCATCATTCATAAATACAATATTTCAGGACTCAACAAGCAGCAGTGGTTCTTTTATGACAAATAACATCCCTTTGAACACTTATGGGTTGTTAAATCGTCAGGACTTATGTCCAGTGTACAGCCACCTTCAGAAACTCCTCGTGAAAGAAAGGGTTGAGGCTTCTTTTTGACCGCATTGTCCCGTTATTATTATTTATGACTAGTTTTTTTAAAACCCGTTTTGTTTACCGAAACACTATTGAATTTTAAAGGTACGGTAAATCCAGGCGGGCATATTTCAATGATAATATACAATGGTCTAGAAAGTCCCAAAGTTCCAACTCTCTAGAGATGGTTTTAACTCTCTGGGATGTTATAAAATGCTACTGATCGTAGGTTTTCTAAAGATATTGGTTGACAAGGATCTAAATACACACATTATTCAAAATTAATAAAATACCCAGTTTTAACCACTTTTATTGTTTAAAAAACTAACATGTTTCGTTAGCAATGCTTACTTTATCAGGGTTTACTTAAAACTAATTTCAACAATAGACTTATGGCTCCGTGAGAAGCAATAAAAAAGAAAAAGATATAGTATGTAAGCGAGATACGTAAATGCGAGCTATTATTAAAAAATGATTATAAATAAGCAAAAATTATGAATGTATTTCATCAATCACGACTCGTTTAAAATAGAGCAAAAATCTTTCGGCAAATGTCTATAGTAGCATTTAAAGATATACTGCGAATTTATTAAAGGTAGTTCTGTGGCACGTTCCGAAATGGAATATACTCTCAGCGTCGCCCTGGAGTAAGACCACCATTCAACATTGAAACGTTGCTTGAAATGGCGTAGTCGTGTTTGGAGAGTAGATCTGAATAGCTATGTAGGTACTTCCCCATATTCCTCTTCCCCATCTTTTCCCCTCCCACTTTCACTTCAGCGTCACAACGCACTCCTATTGGGGATGCCTTAGGCTCGCTGGCTCCAGGCGACGGGGGACAGTTGGGACTTTGGTATGGTATTCACATTTAAACTTCCCTTCCAACAGCCCCTTACTACGCTGCCCAACTAGGTGACGATATAGTAATCTGTCTTTAAACTGTGCGGAAAAGGGCGCTCTTGAACGGCGGTCGAACTTGTATAAATATATATTTTTTTTACTATTTCCCGACAGCGGTAGGCAGAGAGCATGGAACTCCACACAAACCTCAGTTCTGTCAATTACCTTTCCTTGCTAACTGCTTTACATCACCCGCAATTAATCACTTGATTTTGCCGTTAATTTCTTTGACATCCCCGAATCCTTATCCCATGGTCTTGGTCAAATCTTCTCCTGAGCCTGAATTACTATCCACCCTCCTAACGATCCCTTTCTTAAACATATTTATAACAGATATCATTATTCGAAACCTATTACCTTCATTACCTACAAACTACATAAATGTATATTTTTTTACATTAGCTCCACACAGGAAGCCCTGAGGAAAACAATTTCCCTCACGGACTATGTACACTTAAGAGATTCTGTGTGCTTTTCAAGGATAGGGAGGAGAGGAGATGGAAAGATGAAAGAGATGAAAGGAGGGGAAAGATTATGAGAAGAAAAATATTAGGGGTGGGTAGGGACCTGGTTGAAGAATCCATCCCTGCGGCGCAAGGCGATGGGTTTACAGTTCTAGAGAGTCCGGCTGGAGAGGTCAAAAGGTCTCCCTCAACCAGTCTCTCTCGATCCGGTCCGCCACGCAGCTGGTGGACAGACAGACGACATCCGTCGTCAAAACCTATACAAACCATGAATTCGGACAAGTCGACAAAGGCAGAGGTGTTGGTTATCCAAAATATGTTTCCCGAAGCGGCGCGGCGGTACCCAAATTGAGATAAAATAGAAAAGCAAAATAGCTTACATATATTATTATTCAGTTTTGCTTTTTTATCACAACTACTTACTACAATAAAAGTAAAATTTATGCGAAATTGGACCATGCCGATTTTATTGGACCTTCAGTAGGCGCGATATTGTTAAAGAGAGACACACAATAGAATAAGATTTAAAAAAGGACGAAACCAACAAAAAGTTCTATTCCTAAAGAAATTGGCAAAGTTTACTCCCCCAAGTAATTTAGTTTCTGTTTATAACTTAACCTTTGTGTGTGATCCAGGTATAATATTTTAGCGTTATGCAAATACATTAGGTTTTGCAAATGGTTTTTGGACTAGTGCATGGATGAAAAAGTTTAGTATACTCAAGGGAGACTTTTTTGTTTATTTATTTTTCAATAACGCCACACAGGAGTCCCTTCGGAAAATAATGTCACTCAGGGCCTGTCTCATTGTGTGGAGGCTATTTTTAAGGGAAGTAAGGAGAGGAAGTTCTGAAAAGGAAAAAGGTATGAGGGATCGGCAGGAATCTAAGGATTAATGTATCCAAGAGTGACGGACGTACGCATTCATCTCTGCCGCTGCGGTGTAGGGTTATGGGTCGAGAGATTTTTTTTTTTACATGAGCTCCAAACAAGAGGCCCTGAGGAAAATAATTTCCCTCAGGGCCTATGTCATCTATGGGGATGCTGTGTGGAGGGTTTTTTTAAGGAAAGGAAAGGGAAGAGAGTTCTGGGAAGGAAAAGGGTTTAAGGGATGTGGGGGTGGTTAGGAATCTGGGGTTCAGTGTGTCCTGGTCATCCGACAAGACGGCTAGTTAGTTAGTTATAAATAGCTGACTGTCACTAAGCATTCGGTTTCAACCCCTCAGGGATAGATGCCTTGACACGAAAATAGGAAGAATTTTGTCGGCTTCAATAGGCGGTCAGTTTTTTGGCTTTCTTACAAATTATTTAATTAAATAATGTTCAACAATTAGAGTTACAAAAATTGATTGATGACGTTTTCCCACTGAAACATGCAATTGATTGATTGATGTTTTTGATGAATGATTTTTCTGTAAGTAATGAATGAACACTTTTTGTATTCGTTCACTGAAAAGTGTTAAAATTGTACATTATTTGCAACATTTCCCTGAGGGAATCACTATATGTATTGAAAGGCAAATCTCACGTAGTGTGGTAAAACTGTTTTTGACATTATCAAGAATGAAAAGACACAAAAATAATGCAAGACCGATGTAAGAGTATTGAACAAGGATAAGAAAGGGCTTTTTTTACATTAACTCCACACAGGAGGCCCCGAGGAAAATAATTTCCCTCAGGGCTTATGTCATCTTTAAAGATGCTGTGTGAGGGGTGTTTTTGAGGAGAGGAAGGAGTGAATATGGGTCTTGAGGAGACCCATGTTGTAGGAGGGAGGAAACATAGAGGCCGGCAAATCGTTCCACAGCCGAGCTGTGGAACTCAGTAGAGTCGTAGAAACGACCCGTTCTCATGTGACTAATGTCAACCGTGTACAAATGTTGAGCGCGTCTTTGGCGTGTGTCCCGACTATGCACCGGTGCCGAGGGGATCAATGACGCTAGTTCCTCGGAGCATCTTCCATTGAAATACCGATAAAACAAGGACAGCATTCCCACCTGACGCCTGTCCTCTAAAAATTGCAATCAGTTTGTTAAGTTAGGAGTATTAGTACAGGCTTAGCAGTTGTGTACTATTATGCTTTTGAAATGAGATCCCTGAGGCGTGTGTGTGGTAAAACCCTTAGATGGTTTGGGCATGTAGAGCGAATGAACGATGAAAGTAGTGTAAGAAGAATATATGACGCAAATGTGAATGGTAGAAGAAGTCCGGGAAGTGAATCAGATCCTTCGGACCATGTCAAAAGTCAGAATAGTAGAAGAATATATTTGAGACGATGTATGAATGTGAGTGAGGCAAAGAAGATTTTGTGCCAAGACCGAGCTGTTTGGCAGCCCGTCCTCTCTGCCTACTCCTACGGGGAAACGGCGTGATAGTTAGTTAGTAATAATTTTTTTAACTAGTCATTTTTAATATCACCTGTCTGGACTTTGTTGTGATGGCCTACCTACTTGATTCACCACGATTTCCAAGGTGTCTAGCACGGTCGTTAGATGATAATGGTTTTATCCATAATGCCGTTAATATAATGCTATTGGGAGAACCATTTACCGGAAAATCAAAACTTCTGCCAGTCCAAGTCCCATAGAAAACCCATCGCCTTACACCGCAGTTGGATGGATTCACGCGCCCGTCTTTCCTGAACACGTTGAACCTCAGATTCCTACCCACACCCCTCATACCTTATTCCTTCTAAGAACTTGTCCTCTCCTTCTTTTCCATAAAAGACCCGCCCCACAGCATCCCATTAACAAACAAAAGTTCACAATCACTGAGTGCTCTTAATTTATTTGACCTGAACTGTTGTTTGTACGTTAGCAATCTGCAGTCGTACTCGGACACACGACAAGTTATCCACATTATTTGTGTTTAAGTTTATAATTACATGTTATATATTTTATATTTATTATATTTTATACTATACGTTATATTTTATACTATTGTTATACTCCTGAATAAAAGCCTTCAAAGCGTGAATAAATAAATAAATAAATTATTGACAAATAAATCCGTATCAAATACTTTCTTACACTTCCCTCTCCATCCATCCACTCCACATAAACACACAATCACACCATCACTATTCTGCATGACCTGACATTATTTAAAAAGATCTCCTACTGCCATCAAAGCCGATAAATCGAACTCACAACGACTGGGTGGGATCCAAACGCGATGCCACCATCTTTATTCTTGGTTTTACACTCAAACGCCTAAACGATCTTATCTTAACGATATTAAGATAAGATAAATGTAAGTTCTTTATTTCGAAAAAATCATATTTAAAAAATCAGCTCCGTGCAGGCAGAGTTTAAAGCAGTTTATTTTTATTGCTAAACCAATAGACATTTAATAAATATAAACATCAATACATTATATTGTCCCCTAGTAACATACCATTATTCCTTACCAATATAACAGGCTTAACTTTCAAACCTTTGTTGACATAACGAAATTTAAATTCGTGACTCAAAAAAATTAATTGGCAACCCCTATTGTATGACAAATGACAAGACATTAAAACAGAGCCTTAATTAGATGTGTACTCCAAACATTTCATTATATCTACAATAAGTTGAGAAAACAAACCATTAATAAAATGAAAATATTTTGACTAAAACCCTTACATTTTATTCAAAGCAATTAAGGAAATGTCCTTTTCTGCAAATTTCTAAAGTTTTAATTGCCCTGCAGGTATAAAACCTACACTCCACAATGTTTATATGCAAACATTGGCAATGTTACTATGCAACGTATTATTCATATGAAAATCTAACGGTATTTCCAAAAAAATTTTAAAGTGTTTGACTTGAGCCGAAATTTTACGTAAAGAACAAGCCAGAACAAAGACAATTTGGGAGGCGGGTACGGGTACCGCCGCCATGGGAACCATTTTTTGGATAACCAGCACTTCTGGTGATTTTTCACAAAAACGGCGCTCTACAAATTGTCAAATTATTATTATTATTATTCTGCGATAGTTTTGCTACGTTTGGTGAATTAGCAGGGGTGCCTGGGTCTTGGTGGGTGCATCTGCCCACCAGCTGCGTATGCGGCCGGATCGGGAGAGAGTGGTTGCGGGAAACCTTTTGACTTCTCCAGCAGGAGTCCTTCGGAACATCGGAGAGATGGATTCGTACGTCTGTCACTCCTGGAGACACTGATTCCCGACCTTTTCCTGAAATAACCCTCCACACAGCATCACCAAATATGACATAGGCCCTGAGGGGAATTATTATTCTAAGGGCTTCCATTGTAGAGCTAATGTAAAAAAGAAACGTTTTTTCTTAATCAGTTATGTATGTAAGTTATCTTCATATAACTGGGGGTCCAATTTTGAAAATTACAAATAAAATAAATTTTCTGTTAATTAACATGCTTGACACAAATTGAAAACAAATCCGTAGCTAAAAAGTAAGTATTTTATTTCGAAAAACTCAAATTTAAAAAATTAGCCCTGTGCATACAGGGTGTAAAACAGTTTATTTTTATTGCTAGTCCAATGGATATTAAATAAATATAAACATCAAACATGATATGTTCCCCGTAGTAACATCCCATTATGATTCCTTACTGAAATAATAGGTTTAACTTTCAAAACTCTGTTGACGTAGCAAAATTTAAATCCATGACTCAAAAATATTAATTGCCAACCCCTTTTGTATGACTAACGTCAAGACATCAAAACAGAGCCTTAATTACATGGGTACCCCAAACATTTCATTATATCTACACTAAGTTGAGAAAACAAACCATTAATAAAAATGAAAATATTTTGACTAATTCCATTACATTTTATTCAAAGCAATTAAGGAAACTTCCTTTTCTGCGAATTTCTAAAATTTAATTGCATTACAGGTATAAAACCTACGCCCTACAATGTTTATATGCAAACATTTGCAATGTTACTATGCAACGAATTATTCATATGTAAATCAAATGGTTTTTCCAAGGAAGTTTATGTAAAGATCGTATAAGAACAAGGACAATTATTCCTGCAGAGTATCATTAAAAAACATTCATGATTTTTTTTTTTTTTCAGTCATGTAGGTGTAAGTTATCAAATTATTTCTGAATTATTGGCACATCAGTTCAATTTTTGAAAATTACAATTAAAATTAATTTTCTGCTTATTAAAATATATTATTTATTTAATTTATATACTAAATTTTTTTTTTTATTTTTTTTTTTATTTAACTTAAAAATGGTACATACTATAGTAGTACTGATCTTCCATTAAAAGCATTTGCTTGTGGATGGAAGAAGAGTTTACATTTTATTTATACATTTAAACAGTCACGTGTGATAATATTATTCATATAATAATTTACCCATTGGGCTTTTACATACATAGTTGTTTATAGGGAAATGTTTGTCTAGGTATTGGTGGTGGATGCATCTGCCCACCAGCTGCATGGTGGGCCGGATCGGCAGAATCTGTTTGAGGGAGACCTAACCTAGACCTTTCCAGTCGGACTCTTTCGACCAACCGCACCGCATTGGGAAAGATGGATTCATACGTCCGTCCCTCCTGGACGCATTGCCCCTAGATTTCCTACTGACCCCTCATATTTTTCATTCGCAGAACTTCCTCTCCTTTCCCTAAAAAAAACCCTACACACAGCATTCCCAAAGATGATATAGGCCCTGCGGGATTTTTTCCCTATGAGGAGCTACTTAAAAAAAAATCTAAAACAAATTCAATTTTGAAATGACAATTAAATTGAAAACAAACCTGAGTTCAATGGACCATAATTACAATCTCGAACAAATCCACAACAGAAATTATTATTTTTGACGTTGACAAAAATTATTCCAAAAAAATAGCTAATCTCGTTTTTTAACTTGCGTGGCACTTTTTTTAATAAGGCCTACTTTATACAGTTCCTTATTATACCAGAGATGTCTAAACGGATACCAACTGTTTTTTGCATCATCTGGTTATGCCCGGGGGTCAGCGAATTCGACAGAGCATCATTTTCTGGCGTCAGACGTCAAGCATTGAAGACAATGGCGATTATAGAACTGGGATCGAATTTAAAACAAAAATCTATCCACCAATGCATTTTGTTAGGTTATTATTAAACTGGGAACTATTATGAAAGATTCTGGAATCGATTCCTGCGGGCATTATGTTTTTAGTTTATGTACCTTGTTCAGTTCCATGTCACGTTAAGAATTATTAGTAAAATCAGGCACAGGAGCTCCTCTTTTCTATATACATGACCAATGTTGACCTTAAATATCATATTTTGTAAAATATATTTGTATAAATGAAACTATTTTCATTATATTGGCATATCTTCTTTTTCAATGATTTCATGAATTATTAGGTCTCGATATCAATACGTTTAAAAAAATTGTCATTGTTATCACAAAAAAATGTATTTTATGGTTTTGATATTTAAAGGTATAACCACATAGATGGGTACGTATTTGTGTGTTTTATTTATAAATATTTAAATTATTGGCTACTTTCCTTTAAGCCATAATTGTATTTCGTAGGTATCTATAATGTATTCGAAAAAAACTTGTACGTAATACAATAAAACGTACAAAATTTAAGCTCAAAACAAAGAAATAAAAATATATAATACTAGGCATATTACATACATAATTGCGATAATATGCCTATTTTATAATAATTTGATTTATTTTACATAATTGTTTTCTATGATTCCTTTATTGATTCATCACCCCTCATTGTAATGTTTTTTAGTTTAATATAGAAATTGTTTCTCCCTGCGTGTCTTTTCCCAATCATCGCGTTCCCCTTTCACCTCCCCTTCCTCTCCCATGTTCTCTCCCCCTCACGCATTCAATTTATTCAGTCGATTTTCAAACAGTTCGTGTGCCACCTGTTGCATTTTTTTCAAATTTTCTATTACAAATATTCGTTTTTATATATTATAAGAACAATAAATCAAATTTGATACCTAACATAGGTATCTATCTAAAATAAATATAATTTTTTATTAGATTCAAATTATTCATTATTTTAAAGAGTTTATTCGAAAATTGAATTTTGATTTTACAATCGATGGTTTCCAAAATTCATTCTGAAATTATGACATATTTGGCAGTTTCCTAAGAGTTTTTGTAATGATTAAAAAACTTTTCAGATATATTGTCATGTGGTCGTAATAATCCAGAAACTTTTGCGAGTGTGGAAAGAAGGTATTTCGAAAGTTTAAAAATATTTCCAATACTTAATATAGTAATACATGGACAACTTACATATTTACATATAAGCGAACATATATTTTTTTTTATATGTATATATCTAGATATTATAGAAAATATAACATATTGAAAATTACTTCAATAGAGAATATTGAAATGTATAAAATAATCTCTTAATAATAATATGTTGTACGCAAGACACCCATGAAATTATTTTTCATATTAATACAAAAAAACTTATTTTCTATCTTTCTGTAAAAAAAGCTTTCCTATTAAAGTACCTGAAGAATTTGTGAATAAGTAAATTATAATGATTTATTAACTTTAGTGAAGGAAGTTTGGTATTCACTAAAAATAATAAAAATATATATTTTTTAATTAATTTTATTAATAATTTAATTTCACCTTTCACATTTTACGGAAGTACGAATTTCCAATCGTTCCATCTGTCACAAATTGGGGGCTTTACAAAAGCCTAAATTCAAATGTAGAACTACCGTGATAAGGGCGCGCTCGTACCGTCGCCCGCCGCAAGTGCATAAAAGGCGCTGTCCGGCCTCTCCGGAGTCATTCCACCGCGAGCAGTCGACGCGGTAACGTGCTCCAACCATCGCGCACTCACTTCAATTCATTACAGTATTCCGATCTATTCGCTACGACAACCTATGCTTCCGTACACTCTAATATATCGCTTCTTCAATTTAAAATAACTATTTCTCAAAGTGTGAGTGTTTTGTATCACAACAGTGTTAGATTCTTCGTAAAATTATTACATTACAAGTGCTTATTTTAAAATCTGTGATCTCAATATGGATATCAAGACTTTGGATCCTACCGGACTCTACTGATTGAAGAAGAAGATTGTTTTTTAAAGTAACATCAATTAAAACATCTACAATGGAGTTCGAATTAGACCCCACTGGGCTGTACAAAAAGTAGAAGAAATTGTGAAGATATCTCGAAGAAGACTGACTGCTGCATTTGCAATAATTCTGTATCATCATCAACATGGATTCGATCAAAGTTTTGGACCCTACAGGACTGTATTAAATCCAATTTGCTGCAAAGGAGAAAAATTACAAAGACTGATTAATATCTATTATAATTTCATCATGGATAAAGTTCTTGATCCCACTGGTCTGTACTGAAAAACGAGGAAGAAGATATTGTATTTGAAGAATTGAAGAATTTACGTCAAAATGTCTCAAGTGCGATCTCTCGACCCTACCGGTCTTTACTGAAGACGTTTTTTTCGCTCCAATCTGACGTAATTATCAGAAATCATCATGGACATCAAATCGCTCGATCCCACAGGGCTGTATTGAAGACGAAAACACAATATTTAAATCAAAAGATAATCATACATCTTCAGTTCTTCAAGATGAATACAGATATCAAGGTTTTGGACCCGACCGGGCTGTACTAGAAGTGCCAAAAACAATATATATTGCTGCCATTTTATATAAATTATTAAGTTCGTGTCAAAGAACTCTAACCAAAAATTAATCATGGCTGCAGATCTTGATCCCACGGAAGTCTACTAGGAGGAAGGAGGAAGAAGTGGAGGAAAGGATGAAGTGAATGCTGAAGATGTATTGCGTGATCAGGATGGTATCCCTGACGATGAGAGGAAGCAGCGAGACGTCATCATGCAGGAAGAGGAGACTACCGGGAGATCAGCTGGGCAGAGGAGAGAGGTGATGCCGACGTGATTAGCGATCAGCGATCAGCTGTGTTGCGCTAACGCCGCTCTACAGGTGAGCTACTCGGCTCTGCCGGCTGATACGGACTCCGCACGTATCCAGTAGTGACCCTAATGTTGTTGAACTCTATCATAATTCTTCCATCGTTATAGCCGTCCTGACTTCTCTCTCAGGAAAGTTGATCATTGATTATTCATTATTATATTTGTAACGTGTTGAATTATTAGTTGTTCTTGTTGTTTCACAGCCGCGAGTCTAGAATCGTTCTGTAATCTTATTGAATTCAATTTTCTCCCGTTCGATTCGGTTCTGTGAATTTTTTCTCAATGTTGTTGAACTCGATCCAACTGTCTTTGAACTTGCCTCTCGAAGAATGCAGCGTGGTGGCGGTGGCGGTCCGAAATTCTAGCTCTATTTCCTACAATAATCATTATTGTTTGTGTTTTTATTCTTAATTACCGATCTATCTTGTTGTCTTAGTATTGTAGTGTATTTATTGGAAAGAACTGCCCATACCACCTCTAACTTATAAGATAAAGATTGCATTTTTATCATTTACTAATCGATATGTCACTGTTGTAATTTTGTACGATTGACTTCGTGCACACTTTTTGTTGTATTGTCTTATTTTTCGAGTATTGTACTGTTAATCTATCGAGATATTGTGTTGTGACCGAAAGAAAATCATTAAAAAATTGTCAAAAATCATTATTGTATTTGCCATAATATACTCATTATTGTCTATAACTTTAATTGAACATAATATTAGATTCTCTCATCGATGTGTTTGTTATTATTTTGTTGGTTTCGACGTAGACATGAAACTGTTGAACCAGTATCTAATTATGACTTATTCTATTTTAAGTATTATCAATAACTTCTTGAATGTTTTTATACTCATGTGTTCAATGTACATAAAGTTATTACGTGAAAATTTAATCAAATTTTTGGTTACCAGAGGCAGAAGTATTAATCGTAGGCAATTGAAGGATTATTTATTACTCGAAATTTTATATTAAGTTAATTTTAGACTTAAGATGTTTGTTTTATTATTACTTTCATCGTATCTTATGGAAACCATTATATCTACTCGATAATATTTATGAAATACAAAAAATGAAAAATACTTTACCCTTTTTTACTTATTGTCTCCTGTTATTAATTCCACATGTAACACACAAATTGCAGCTTACTAAAGTTCAAACACACACTGATTCGTGTTTTATGGCTAATGGTTGTCATTTAAATATGGTTGTAACAATTTGTTATATCTGTGACATTTCTAAAAGTATCAAACTGGATTATTTTATCCAGTATTGAGTTAAAACTACCAAGATTCTTGCAAGAATATTTATTTTGCTATCCAAAAAGAACCATCTCCATTATTTTATCTACGTTAACCAGTTTTAAAGGTATACAAAACGACAAAGTAAATGTTGAGATCCATGATGTCTTATTATTTAATATTAATGTTTAAAGAGTCAATTCATTTATTTGCTTTACGACTTTGATACTTTAAGCGTAATCACAGATAGTTAAATAGATTGTGATTAAAAAAAACACTGCGTACATTATCTTAAAAGAAATAATATTTTATAAAACTTTCAAAATGACTCGAATATTTTTTAGAATAAACCTTTTGATTCACCTTTATTAGTAATATAAAAGACAACTATTCGCATTCGGAGCGATGGAAAACACTATTAAATGGCTGTCAATCACAACGGCGAAAACAAATTTTGGTTTTACGTGATTGAAATTGTAATTGCAGTATCTTCCATCGCCCTGAATGCATATTTTATAGCAATTGAGGTGAATCAAAGGGTTTTTCTAAATAATTAGTAATAAGCGTGTCCAGACATTCGGAAAGTTTACCTATACTTTAAATATCAAGAAAAGAATTATAACTAGAATCCTTCTGATCTTATTTACTGGCAGTCTTCTGAAAGCACCTCTCTTCAGATTGTACCGTAGAAGAAATAAATAAAAAAAATCAATTATACGTACACCTACAAATTATTTTTATTCAATACATCAAGGAGCAATCGTAACACCACGACTCTTCCTACTGAATAACACTAAAATAAACTAATCTTTGAATTAGTTAAATCTATTTTTAATATACCCAAAACAAAGTTAAGTTAATAACATTTGAAGTATTTTAGTTACACTTTGTAAAAAGCCTTAGAGGCGTAGAAGTAATAATAAAACAGATGTTACATCTGCAAACCTCGTAATATGTCAAGGTCTTTTTTGTTTACATTAAAATACACCAAGTTTAAACACATTTACATAACACATCTACCTAATGCGAATGACTTGTGTAAAGTAGGTATTTAACCCCTCAGATCTGAGGCCTATTTTGTCGGAAGCTAAAAATAATTCCGCTTTGCAAAAAATCCAAATAAATGGAACATTTCTAACCAAATCGTGGCCTTAGTTCTTATTTGTTCAACAGACCATTGTAGTTTTTGTTCAATCTTTACTTTAAAATTAAAAATAAATTATAAAAAATGACATTTCATCACTTACTAAGAATTATTTAAGCTAACGAGACCTTTATCTTTATAGGAATAGCTTTATCTTAAACACATATCGTAATGTTTCATTGAAATTATGAAAGAAAACCTTCTCTTCCTGTAAAATTTTCTAATGGTCTGTTGGACAAGTATGAACTAAGGCGACGAAATCTAACAATTGTTTTTGAAAGTTGATGAAATACGTTTTCAAATTTTGTAATTCGAAATAAACATATAATTTTTGAATTTAAAAATTTTATGAATGTATGCAAACATAAGAAAATTTACAATTAATGACAACGAAAAAAAACACATGCATATTTTATTAGGCAAATCACGCAAAAATAATATTTAATAAAAAAATCTTAAAATTTCGTATATTTTTTTCAAATTGCGGTCGGACACTTTGGTATCGTAAAGGTGTACATTTTAATTATTTTGGGGTTGACTTTTAGATTTGAATATTAAGCGTAATATTTTCTCTTTTTAACTTCACATTTCTAGCCGTGATAGTTAGAGAGACAACAATTTGTACGAGACTCATATATGAGTTGTTCCGAAAAACGAACAAATCAACCTGAGGGGTTAAAAATGCCGACTGCTTTCTGAACAAAATCAGATTTGATCCAAATGAGTTATTACAAACACACTATTGAATCTATAAATAATATGGACACTTTGGAAGTAATTGAAAAAGCTACTCAGTTAACATGATTTTAAGTTGAATCTGTCAACAAATTGAACACAGTTTATCAAGGTCTAAGTATAGAATTTATTATACAATCTAAGTATCTTCAAAATAAGGATCTAATTGTCTTACGTAAAATACTGAAATACTGCGTCATTCGTGTGGACGGGGGAGTGACGTAGAGTCACGTCATAATTTTTGATTCGTGTTTGGGTTGCATAGATGATGACATAAAGGTCAAGAACCTCAGGAATCTTTACACTTTTTTTAATTGGTTTGTTCATTCACATTGTTGAAGGTTGCGGAGCATAACATGAAGTTAATCCTGCACAATGCACGTAGTTATTACTGAAACTCATAAATTTGATGAAATGAAGCAATTACTCACAAAAATCCCTATGTTTATTGGTTTGATGTTTCATTGAGTTTTAGAAATTTAATAACCACATACCACAATTTAAAAAAACAATCAATTATAATAAATTTCTAACCTAATAAATTTCTTCATATCTATAATTTGAAATAACACTAATTTTGTTTGTAGCCACGATTTATTTAATTTTTCCATTACCGACCGGTTTCGCTTTACATAAGCATCTTCAAGGTATAAAAATTAAAGTGATCAAAAAATTAAAGTGAAATTAAATTTCTTAATATCTCATTGTTAAAGTTTTTTTACATTTTTTTACGTCAACTCCACACCATACCACTTCACCAATTTGGGTATCGCCACCCCGGGAACCATTTATTGGATAACCAATACTTCTGCTTTAGATTACCCCAATCATTTGGTGACCGGGGTATCCGTGTTCGTGGTAAGGTAAGGATTGTTTAGGTCTTTTGTAGATTCGAGGTCAGATTTGGAGAGACAGGTTGAGGGTGGCCTTTTTACCTCGCGGGTCTTTCTCGACCCATCGCCTTCCACCGCTTTGTGAAGGATAGATTCATACGTCCGTCACTCTTGGACATACTGATCCCCAGGTTCCTACCCACCCTTCATTCCTTTTTCCTTCTCACTTCCTCTCCTTTCTTTCCTCCACACAGTATCCTCAAAGTTGACGTAGGTCCTGAGGGAAATTGTTTTCTTCAGGGTCTCTTCAGTGGAACTAATGTTAAAAAAAAACACTGGAGGAAAATAATTTCCATCAAGGCCTATGGCATCTTTGGGGATGTTGGATGGAGGTTTTTTTTGTGAAAAGAAAAAAGTAAACCTAGGTCTTGAAGATAGTCTCTGAGGCCGGCAAATCGTTCCATAACTGAGCTTTTGAACTCAAATACGAGTCGTAGAAGCGGCCCGTTCTCATGTAACAAATTTTAACCGTATGCAAATGATGTGCTCGCGTTTGGCATGTTTCCCGACCGTGCACCGGTGGCGAAGGAATCAATGACGATAGTTCCTGGGAGCATTTTCCTTTTTACATCACACAAGTTTACCTTTTTGTTGAGCCTAGGTTCCAATCATAATGTGGAATCAATTGGGGGAGGTTGCGGGGTTGAAGGGAGGAAGGGAAGGAAATGGGGAGAAGAAGGCCTGACTATTCAGATCAGGTCACTCCGCAGTCAGTACGAATGTGAAATTCCCAATTAAGTACGAACTCCCCCACCGCCTTCAAAATCACAAGATTTTGAAGGCGGTGGGGGAGGAAATGAGGGGAGAGGAAGGTGTTGATACGTAGTGTTGTACGTAGCTATTAAAATCTGATCACCAAGCACGGCTTAAGCCATTTCAAGCAACATTTCCATTCAAAATGGTGGTCTTTCTCCAGGGCGATACTGAGAGTACCTTCCACTTTAATTTAAAGTAACTTTTAGTTTTTTTTTTTTAATAAGAATAGCGCACAAGAGTCGCAACTGCTCCCGACTGGAGCCAGTGAGACTATCCCCAATTGGGGTATGTTGTGAGGCTGAAGGTAGAAAGGTGTGGAAGAATATTGGGAAGAGAAAGGTGTGGAGGTACCCGAATATTCAGAAAACGCAACTAGAAGACATTTCAAGCAATGTTTAAACTCTGCCTCGATTGGCGAAGAAATTATTGTTAGTGTGATGAGAAGTGAGTATTCAATCAATATTACCATTAGTACTGTGCTTTACAAGCCGAAGTCTTAACTTAAGAGATATCTTAACTTTAAGTCCTTTTTTTATATGAATACCGCACAAGAGTCGCAACTGCTCCCGTCTGGAGCCAGTGGGACTATGGCATTCCCAATTGGGGTATGTTGTGAGGTTGACGGTAGTAGGGAGGGTAAGGAGATAGGGAAGAGAACTGGCTATTCAGATCTGGTCACCAAACACGGCTAAAGTCATTTCAACCAAACTTTCAATTTTAATGGTGGTCTTACACCACGGCAATACTGAGAGCCTGGATCTTGATATATATTCAATTAAATAACATATATTTGGACACTTCGAGACTAACCCGCGACCTTCGGATTGCTAGTCAAGAGCCTCACCCCCGACCACCTAGATACTGATTCAGTAACATCATTAAAAACGAGCATCTGAAGTTTGGTGTAATTCTATAACAATGCCTGCATAAAAACAATATTCCTACGTTTACACTAAAAAATGAAACATATTTTTTTTGTGAAAAACGTATATGAAAAAATATTTTTTTATTTGCACAAACCCAGATGGCCCTAGGACTGACGACCTTTGAAATAAGACCTTTGTTAATATGTCTCACCGACCTGGATATGTTTTATGAATCATTATCTGATTATTACGTACGAATTTATGTATTTTATTGTTTCTTAATCCTTTTCCAATTTGCGATACCAGTAAAAACTTTTTTTAGTAATGTTGCCATTTAATGTTTAATACGTACTTAACCTAATTATGGCGTCATATTCTGTTAGTCATTTTATTACGTAACGAAGATGTTTTTAAATTCAACATTGCCATTTTTTCCACTCTTTAAAGAGAGCAAATATATTGTGATTATTAAAAGTTTATTTTCACCTAAGGTTTTCGCGGTCAATGGGTATTATCGAGATTTATTTTTGGTTTATTATGCGGTGTTGCGCTACTTCTTTCGTAAGTGAATGTTTTAATAATATAAAGTAAGATTACTCATATTCAAAACATGTCATAGGAAGGTAAGAATTGAATTATTAACAATAATGTCTACCATGTAAAGAAACAATAAATAAAAAACAAAACTATATCCAGTAATCCACATTTTTTTACAGAAGCTCCACACAGGAGGCCCTGTGTGGTTATACTTATTATGTGAGTTATACAATTTCCCTCGGGGTCTATGTCATCTTTGGGGATGCAGTGTACAGGGTCTATTTAGGAAAAGGAAGGAGGTAGAGATGTAATAGTACCCTTTACACACAGAGTTCGGAGCGGGACGTGCCCCGCTGCCACTTCAGACCGCCGCGCGGAAAAGTAAAAACCGAAGGTAAGATAAGGACTTACAGCGCAGTTCACTGTGAGACTTTTCTGCACGGCGGAAGTGAAGTGGCGCGGGGCACGTCCAGCTCCAAACTCTGTGTGTAAAGGGTACTAATGGGTAGAGGAAGGAAAAGGGTATGAGGGGCGGGTAGGAATCTGGGGATCAATGTGCCTAAGAGTGACGGACGCATGAATTCATTCCTCCCACTGCAATACAAGGCGATGGGCCGAGAGAGTCCAGCTGTGGAAGCCAAAAGGTCTCTCTCAACTAGTCTGATCCGATCCGACCGTCCTTTCCTTTCCTTTTAGTCAAGCCCATGGTTTCGTCCTTTCACACACTATCTTGATACGTCTCACGTCAGCCGCGGTCGACGGCTTTAAAACTATTAAAGTGGTGTAATAGAGATTTGGAGGAACCACCTCCAATTCCGTAGAACGATTATTTTTGCTTATGTCTAATCTAAATAAAGGGTCTTCCAATAGGGACTTCCGAACTTTGACAGTTGATAGCGGCCATATTGTTGAAGCGACATCTGTCAAATTGGCTGTCATTTATTCAGTCTATTTTGCCAAATTACCATGGATGGATATAGCGATCGAAAACACGTGTAAATTATAAAATTATTAAATTTATTGTTTAAAATTGTTCTATGATAAAATCTCACTTGGAGATGTGAACTGGCTACCAAGATTGTGCGATTTGACCCTGTTAGACTTTTTCTTGTGGTGTTTTCTTAAGTCGCAGGTCTATGCGAATAAGCCAAAAACCACAGCGGCCCTCAAAGCCAAAAAATCAAACTCAACCCATGCCATCGGTCAAATTCAGCCTGATTTATGCGCCAGACTCATGGAAAATTGGACAATTCGGATGCGGCCACCAAGAGAAGCCGCGGTGGATATTTGAACGATGTTATATTCCTAAACTTAAATTAAATATAATTGATTGAATTGATTGAAAAATAATAAAATGATTGCTAAGTTGTTCCGTCGAACACCTAACACCTTCGTGGGAGCATTTCAGGTATTACAGGATAACTTTAACGTACTTTGTGTATGCACTGGGCACAAGGCACCAAGCATCACTTCGACATTATGATGAAATGTGTTCACTAAACTGGTATGAATGTGCGTGGGAGCAAATCTCCATGTGAACAGTGAGCTGCAGAAATTTACTAAATTGTGAACGTGATTTTTTGTAATTTAAAAAAATAATTTGAAATGTTTTCTATTTTTCAACACCTTGAATAATGAGTTATAATTTATTATGCTTATTTAAATTACAATAAGGAGATGTTTGGCTAAAGTTGTTACAGAAATGAAAATCGTGACGTTGTTGCAGAAAAGGTTGCAATTTTGCAAACTTGTATTGCCATTTTCGAAAAAATGGTAAGTAACATAATTTCACAAAGTATATATTACATAACGGCAGAAAAATCAAATTTTATTTTAATTTATTTATTTACAAGAATTTTTTTAACTTTACAAATGATTACATTATGCAAAGTTATATAATAATTCATTATTATTCTACTACTCCATAAGTTTAGCTCCAGGAGCTCGTGTTTATGGGAATAGCTGTGACTATGTAGGAGGAATTAGCTATATACGGGTATTTAAATGGAGCCTGCTCTAAGGAGCTGACAGAAGCCCGACGGACACGAGCGAAACATTCGTTGACAGTAGCTGATATTGGCTTCTTGAGAACGTGTCGTTCCTTTGACTCGTTTTTGTGTAAGTCGGCTTATACATAAACGAGCTAATGCATCTGTTGTTCCTCCTTCGTTTAATCCGGACCTCTTAAAAACCCGCATTGATAAAACCCTTCCTTCAGCCCCTACCCTAATCCGCCTCATAAGGCTGCCTAACAGGGTGGCGATATGCTAACCCTGTCATTTTACTGTAAGACAGGGGGAATTTCCCTCAGGGCCTATGTTATCTTTTGGGAATGCTGTGTGTAGGGTATTTTTAGGGAAAGCAAGGAGAAGATATTCTGGGAAGAAAAAGGTTGGAGGAGTGGATAAAAATCTGTGGGTCAATGTATTCAGAAGTGACAAATGTATGAATCCATCCGTCCTACTGCGTGGCAAGGCACTGAGAAAGGCCTGTTGTAGAAGACAGATGGTCTCCCTTAATCCGACCTGCCACGCATCACGCAGACGCATCCGCCATTAAGATCCGGACAAACTTCATCTCTTGAACCCGGGCGCCCCTGCTAAGTCACCAAACGTAGTAAACCAAAGCAATGTTCACGGAATTAGGACTCCTTGGATTCGCCAGCCTGATGAGACACTGGGCCACTGGATCCAGGATGCGGTTAATGGCCTCCGACAACACGGTGGTGACCGCAGTCTTCCAGTACCAAGCGCCACTCCCGAGTGAGCGTTGGGCCCGAGCTCACTCAAGACCACGCCCTGCATAATATTATTATTTTTTCTATTTATGTTCTTGTTTCTCTGTTGTATAAATATATAAAAATGTGTAACTATACGGGACGTGTGGGATTGCACTATCTTCCCCACATCCTGGAATAAAGAATTATTATTAAAGCAACCTAAAAATGTATCGCCATAATCAAAATTTTAATTTTCAGGAGTTAATTGATAATATTTTGTGATTGTATCATTACAGAGCACAAAATGGCTTGGAGAGTAAACCTTCAAAAATAATATATTCCTATCTACAACAAACACAGCCGAAATTTGCTCGTTGTATTATTAGTCAGTGTTCAGCCATTATTGAACAAGGCTGTACATCTACTCCATAGTTGATAGGCTACGTGTTCTTAAGTGCATTTCTCGAATTAATTTAACCTATGTATGTTAAATAAACTAATTTTAATTAACCAGCTCTTATGATAGGTAAGCTATTCAATATCAAATGTTTGTTTTTGTTGGTAGCAATAATACGAGAAATTACATATTTTTAATTATTTTTGTGACACCTTACAAGGTGCTCCTGTCTGTACTGATATAAAGATAAGCAGTTGGACAGAGTTCTGAGTCGGGTGAAGGTAGGGGCTGTAGGAAGGGATTTATAAACCCTTGACGACCCTTGCGCCGGGGCGGGAGGGAAGGATTCAAATGTCCGTTATTCCTGCCTACGAACTGACCTCCCAGATTCCCACCAACACCTTACACCTTATACCCTTTTATTTCCAAGATCTTCGTCTCCTTCCTTTCCTAAAAAAAACCCTTCACACAGCATCCTCAAAGATGACATAGGCCCAAGGGAAAATATTTTCGTCGTGCGTGGAGCTACTATAAAAAAGAGTTAATGCAAGGGGTCGAGGAACCCCAAAGAAAAATTATAATTAGATACTTTGGTAGTTATGAGCCATGTCAAGAGTACATATGAAGAGTACATATGAAGAATACATGTGAATAGTACATACGAAGAGTAGATACATATGAAGAGTAAATATGAAGAGAACATATGAAGAATACATATGAAGAATACATATGAAGAGTAAATATGAAGAGTATATTT